>JADLZN010004031.1:0-162500 GCA_018155175.1 Sinocyclocheilus anophthalmus | reverse complement strand
TACGGCACCACGATGTGCGTGTGACTGCGGCACTGCTTCTGGCTCTTCTTACACCAGTCCCAGATACTGACGGGCTGATTGGCCTCCACCACGTTTGTGATCTGAAGCTCTGGATACACCTAAACATCACAGACACATGATAAGCTCTTTCAGTGTAATTGAGACTTGCTACTGCCAATATAGCCACAACATGCTGCTGTGAGCATGTAAGAAATACTGCTGCTGCACATATAACATACATGAAATAACTAGTGCTGGGGCGGTTGGTATGACCAAAAACTGTATATATGGTATTTTTCTAAATTATACCGGTTTCACAGTATATGACAATATTTTTTTCATGCATGACTGGGTGTTAACTATATTTTCTACTGATTGAGAGAAGAAATACTGCTGTTTATTGACTTAGAATGCCCTATTTTACTTTCATGATGAGTGAATATTGTCAAAAAATACCACACTACATAGTGACTAAACACGACCCCTTTTAATACGTTAACCAGGAGTCACTCTCATTTATAATCATGAGAAAACGTCTGATAAAATCAACATGCATCTACAATAAAGAGTGGCTATGCGGTTGTTTTGGCTATATTAATTTTTTGTCTCATGCAGCGCACTGCCTGCGTCTGAGTAACAATCAAAAAACAACAAACAAAAAAGTGCATATGATATTAACAGACGAACTACGCTCATATTTATAATACCCCAACCACATCCAGTAAGCGACAGGTGCTTGGAAACTCTGTTTTGTACTCATTTATTGAGGAGGCGGCTGCGGTGCTTCTCTGCCGCTCACTGCACAGAACAGACGCCGAGAGAGGCGACACTTCTCCGGGAAAGTTAGACCTCGCGTTCGCGGGACAGCACTGGTGAAATCTTCCAACTGAACCATAGCTAAGCTTTATCCAGAAAAGTCGCTAGGTTTGTCAGTATGAATATTCTATGGAAAAAAATCCACTAAAATGGTCTGAAGTTGCTAAATCTAGTGCTAAAGTCGCGATCGTGTGTGTGAGATGTGGGAGCTGATGGCAAGGGGCGGTGGATATTTGTGGAGGTCAATGAGGATATTGTGAATGAGTTCTTCTGAGTCATCACGTTCTATTAGTTCTACAGATTCAGTTTCAGAACTTTCACGCTTAGTAACACACACAGCTGTTCCCTCACCACAGTGCAACAGTGAAAAGGGACCCCTTTCAAACAGTGTCGCGTTCCCAACGTTGTTTAAGCGACATACTATTGCGGTATTATTACGGTATTTAAAAAATTCATATCATAAAAATAAACACAATTCTGTATGAACCGGTATACCGCCCAGCACTAAAATAACCCCCATGTAGCGTACATGAATCACCTCGATGCAGATCTATACAGGTGGAGCTGGGGAAGGTGGAGGGTTTCTGAAAAGCAAGCTGCCATAGTACGGCAAGATAGTATATATTGGATGTTGCGCAGCAAGATCAGTGGGACCGATACAGGATAGAACACAGTTGTTGCATGTGCTAAGATGTCATTAGGTCAGGACTGAGTTAGACCTATCGGGCCCGCGCCATCTCGAGTTTCAGTGCCAGAACTCTGTATTTTATATTTCCAGATGAACACTTGCTGGATTGAAGCAGCTCAGCTTTACTTGATTCTCCATCAGTCATTTTTTTAGACAAATCAGTGAGTCTCGAATCTGATCATCAGGGGCCAGTTGTTCAAATGTAATCTGATTGGATTTTGGCCACGTGATTGGATCAAATCTTGAACATGGGTTGTTGAAAAAAAAAAGAAGGATTCTGTATTCGGATTAGATCACAAAATCCAATCTTGGCTTTGATCAGGATTAAAACCTCGGTTTGTGTTGTTCAGAACGTTTTAGTAAGATCGGGATACTTTGATCAAAAAAAAAAGGATTATTCTGATCCCCAACAGAGGGTGGATTTCAGGAACAAAACTGAATAAAACTTATTAAAAAAACATTGTAAAATGTAATAGATTCTCCCAAACCCCAAATAGCTTGTCGATATCAAACAAAAAGATAATGTAATTTAAGAGTGCTGGCAAACGATTAATCGCGATTAATCGCATCCAAATTAAAAGATTTTGTTTACATTAATATAGAGGTACGGTGTTTATTTATTATGTATATTAAATACCACCCATTACGTATAATTTGAAAAATATTTACATGTCTATATTTATATTCATATAAATTATATATAAACGTATCATATTTTTCTTAAATATATTCATGCATGTGTTTGTATTTATACATAATAAATATACATGGTACACACACATTATGTAAACAAAAACTATTTTTTGGATGTGATTAATCATTTGACAGCACTACTTTAAAGTGTTTTTGTTTTATCATTGATTGTAAACACATTGGCACAATCATCAGAGACGGACCAGTCAGAAGTAGTTATTTGTGTAAATGCAATGCAAAACTAAATGCAAAACATTGATTGATTGATTTACAAGCATCTGAATTTCATCATATAAATATCAGCATCTGAACCAAAATGCATATAATAAAAACTGAGCGTGTGTTCCGTCATATTCTCACTATATCAGACTATATGAGCCATAAATGCCTGATGTATCAAATATGATGCAAAACATAAAACACATATGCAAACTTACATTTATAATAAATACTGTAAATATTTAGTTTCAAGGCTAACTTTTGCATTTAAAAAAATTTACATTTTTGACTTTATTAAAACATAGAAACATGACATTTTTTTGTGTGTTTTGTTATCTATTATTTTTTGTATGCCTGATTATTTTGTCTTCACCTATTATTGGTGTGTTAATTATTTAATGCTTGAATAAATTAGTCCAAGATATGATGGCACAATATCTGAATGATTATGTCATTAATGAGCAAAGAGCATCTCAAGTGCTTCAGTTCATAAACTCGGATGTGTTTCTGGGTCAAAGTGGCTCTGATGACGCATATTATCTTTAACACATGATCTCTGGCCTTGTATTGCGGTCATAAATAAAGGACAGGAACGCTGTCTTCACCTCCTGGCAGTACTGCAGGATTCCCTCTTTTGTCCCGATGCAGCTCTTGCTTCCGGACGGATCGGGTTCCCATTTCCCGGTCTGAACGTTGATGTGCATGTTGGGTTTCCCGCAGAACATGGCGATCTGCGGCTCGGCAAACAGTCCGGTACCAGAGTCCGACGGCACCTGCGACAGAACACAAGCATGAGCTCAACCTCCCTTACCCCGCTCGTGCCTAATGCAAGACGGAACAGTATGGAATGGAATGAGTGTTGCTGCATTCAGGTTTTATGCTTTTTTTTATGAATAGCACGAATGTTCGGTAGCACAAGAGCAGTGTTGAGTCGCTGGGGGATATTTGTCGCAATAGCCAACAATACACTGTATGGATCAAAATTATCAATTTTTCTTTAATGCCAAAATCATTAGGATATTAAGTAAATATCATGTTCCATGAAGATATTTTGTTAACTTCCTACCGTAAATATATCAAAACTTAGTAATATGCATTGCTAAGAACTTCATTTGGACAACTTAAAGGCGATTTTCTCAACATTTCGATTTTTTTTGCACCCTCAGATTCAAATATTCAAATTTTCCGATTCCTAACAACCATACATCAATGGAAAGATTATTTATTCAGCTTTAGATGATGTATATATCTCAATTTTGAAAAATTGACACTTTTGTTTTGTGCTCCAGGGTCACATATATGTCGAATTCATATAGAAACACTTAGGAAATGTATGCAAAATGACAATAGCAAACACTATAGTATACTATAGTATGGTTCAAAAACACCATAGTACTATTTTTCACGTGGAGCAGATTTACTAAAGACGCGCAGGTGAAGACTTGTTCTGAAAAGGCGTGCGACAGTTATTTTTGCATCTGACCTTATTGAATATGCATTTGTAGGTGTTTCCCTTTCAGACGCAAAGTTTTTGGGAGGAGAGTATTAAAATGAATCACACAACGCGATTTACTAACGCTTGCCCTCGTCAAATTACTAGTATTTGCACACGTATTATACACATGAATACTGCATTAATGAATCATTTCTGAAACGATTCACTCAATCTGAACAAGAGCTGGTGGGCGTGATTGACAGGCCTAGCGACGGTAACTAAGGTGGGCGGGGCTTAGTGAGAGGTCAGAGGATTTGAGTCACATGACCTCCTGCTGTCGGATCACACCTGCTGACCGTAAACCATCATGCATTGTGAGCCATGAATTAGCAACATCTGAAGAAAACCATTTTCTCAAGTGAAACCTGTTAAAAATCAACCACTGAGCAAATATTTCATCAAACGACATTAATATGCGAGTAACTGTGTTGACTTATGAGACTGAACATTAACTACCGCAGTCAGCCACTGGAAAACTAGTATAAATGACCAAACCAGCCCAATCCACTTCCACACTCAATCACACACTGAAACTGAAAATCTAATATCACCACTAAACAGTAATACTATCTAATATTTATAATGAATGAATGATGCATTTATATAGCGCCTTTATTGTGTATTGTTGTACAAAGCGCTTTACAATCATTTGGGGGGGGTGTCTCTCCTCAACCACCACCAGTATATATAGTATATATCAGTCAGGCTGGGTTCTGTCCCGTGTGACGGTCAGATGAATGTCTGTCCATCTGCTGAGCTCTCATCACATTTACATGCGAATACAGCGCTGTGATTGGGATGAGTGTTATCAGAGCAGCTCAGGACCTGTGTGTGTGTGTGTGTGTGTGTGTGTGTGAGAGAGTGTGATAAGACGGCCGGCCAAAACGGGAAAAACGCCAACCACAGCACACACACCACACACACACACACACACACAAACAAACACACACACAGCACACACACACACACCACACACACACTCTCACACACACACCACACAACACACACACACTACACACACACACACACACCACACAACTGTATAGCACCAAACAGTGGACGTCGCTTGGGAATAAACAGGAGCAGGAAGCAGAAAAAACCACCCATGAACCACATTACTAAAGAAAACACAAGAATTTTGTCGTAGGACCCAACAACATTCACAGCATTCAAGACACTGTAGGTACTGTCAAAACAATTCAAAAGATTACTGGAGTATGTCTTTTTAATTCAAAATGTCATGTTGTTACTTGTCGTTTCTTTGTAATTATTTGTGAAATTTACTGAATGGAAATGACTGGGAAAAAAAATAAAGTTAACAAGGAAGGGAAAAAAATTAAGTCGATATGCAATTTTTTTTGAAAAGATTATTAAGTATGTTTTCCAAAAAAAATAGTAATGTCAAGGTTCAATGTTAATTCAGAATTACTGTACATTCTTTGCAATTTCTGAACATTGACAAGCAATTTGTGAGTGAAATTGTTCGAAGTACTTCTTCATTAAGCAGACTCAAACCCCAAACAAAACCCACCAAGCACTCTTTATTATTACTATTATTGAATAACAAAATAAAAAAATACTAGCATTCCGGTCTATTTCAAAATGTAATGTTTAAATCAGCGTAAAAAGAGCAAAAAATGTTTTTTTTTCACATTTTTGCAAAAGATTGTTTGAAGCAGGCAACATTTAAAAGAAAATACTATTTCAGTCTTTCAACCTCAAAATGTCACGTTTAATTCAATGTGCTCTCACCATTTCTTTGTAAATGTTTGTGATATTTAGTTATTTCTGACTGAAATTGTTCCAGTCACATTTAGTCATTATCCATATGAAGAGAGTACAGCAAGCAATTCATCATATGATGCAATTCGAGCGAACTAAATCCCACACCAGCTTTTCTCAGTGCATGAAATGCATTAGTGTTTTTTTAAGCGAAATGAATAGTAGTCCTACTGAACTACTGAACCTGATGACATCTATACAGTGATTCTCACGCTACTGTATCAACATCACTTCAGCTCGATTTACAAATCAGCTCCAGAACGAGAGGAAGACTGAAACGCTGAGGAAGGAGAGCAGAGATGGGTGCAGCTCTCTCTCTCTCTATCCAGAGAAACACTATATATAGAACGACCGAGAGAAGAAATCCACGAGACCACGACACATCTGCAGTCCTACAATTACTGCATCTGATGCATTTCAGCTCAACAGCGCTGCTTTAAGGAGAAATCTCCATTTGTGACCCTGGAGCACAAAACCAGTCTTAAGATTCAATTGTCAAATTGAGCTGTATACATCATCTGAAAGCTGGATAAATAAGCTTTCCATTTGATGTATGGTTTGTTAGGATATGACAAATCTGGCTGAGATACAACTATTTGAAAATCTGGAATACGAGGGTGCAAAAAAATAAAAATCTAAATATTGAGGAAAATCGCCTTTAAAGTTGTCCAAATGAGTTCTTAGCAATGCATGTTACTAATCAATAATTAAGTTTTGATATATGTACGGTAGGAAATGTACAAAATATCTTCATGGAACAATGATCTTTACTTAATATCCTAATGATTTGTGGCATAAAAAAAAAATCACTCATTTTGACCCATACAATGTATTGTGGGCTATTGCTACAAATATACCCCAACTGCTTAAGACTGCTTTTGTGCTGCAGAGTCACAAAACAATGCAAACTGAATGAAGACCAATGCAAACCCACCGGTTGTGTTCTTACTGTATTTCATAAACCAGTGCGGAAAACCGGAACGTTAGTTGCTTATAAAGCTGAACAAGAAGCAATCATTTCGCAAATAGTATAATAAATCAGTATAAGCTGATAACAATAATAACTGCAGCAGTTTCACATTTATTTGTAGAGATTTTCACAATAAATCATTTCAAAGCTGGCTTATAGAAAATGAAACAATGTCATTTTTTTACGTATTTGCTCTCAAATCAGTTAAAAGGGTATTTAATGCATGAAACGAGTAAAATCTACTTTAAAAAGAGTTCATTTATACATTCGTTTTGGGATGTTATACATAAAAAAAAATGTACCCATGTTTTACTAGACTTTTACAAGACTTCAATGAACAAATGGATCATATTTATTCATACGCACTAATAAACAGCAATATGTATCGACATATATTTTACTGACACATTTTGAAACATGAAAATTGCTACAGGGAGATCAGTGTTATTATTGTTTTTATTAATATTTTTAATCATTTTTATATTTTCTGTTTTTATATAAATTTGATTTTAATGTTGTTTTTTAATAGTTTTAATAGTAAACGTTCATTTTTAATAGTTTATTAATTAGTTAAACTAAACAAAAATGAGAAATATTGCATTGACAACTAGCTGAAAAAAATTAAAATCTTAATTTAAAGCATAGAAATAGTTTTTTAATGGTTTCATTTTAGTTTTAGTTAACTACAAGAAAACCCAAAGGCAGATTTTCAGAAACATTTTTATTCATATGCACCGATAAACAGTAATAGATTTCACTGTATGTATTTCATTTACATATGTGATCTTAAAAGGGCATTTAATGCATGAAAATACAGTCAAAATCTAGTTAAAAACCCAGCTTTTCACTAAGCAATGAATAATACTTTTTGATTTTTGGGAAAAACCTGCATATGCAATGCTTCTTCATGTCACTAAAACTACTATTATTGCAATTTATGCATTAAAACTAAACGAGTGTCAGAGTAATAAATACCATCATTAGGTGAGATATATATATATTGGCAGAGTACATGTGACATTTAGTCACGTAGCAGACGCTGTTATTTAAAGGGACGTACAAAATGAGGGAAACGGAAGCTCCAAAGAGAGCACATAATGCTTATTACATAAATGAACATTAATGCTTAAATACATCATTGTATTTAAAACAGTTTTTTACGGTATAATGAATATCATTATATTTGATTTTATTTAGATGCACCAATAAACGCAATTGCATGTACATTATATTTTACTAAAAACATTTTAACATAGAAATGCGATGACGCTCAGTGTATTTTTTATTGAATTTATTAACGTAATTGATTGTGTTTTATTAGTTCCTGGTTTCGTTTGTTATGTTAAAGTCTACAATTTTATTGTTGCTTTTGTCATTTTCGATAGTTCTATAGAGTTTGTATTTTTTTTATTACAGGTTTAGTTATGTTAGTACATCAAGTTACACTAAATTAAAATGAGAACACCTGCCTTGGCAACTACCTGAACATATTTATATTCTATATTGTATTTTAGTTCAGTTAATGTTTGTTTTATTTCAAGATAAAGAAATTTTTTTTAAAACAGTTTTAATTTGAGCTTGTTTTAGTCAACGACGATAACCCTGGAAGAGACGTTTGTAAATATTTCTGAATAACAACGCAAATGAATTGTTGATGATTAATCATATTTATTCATGTTTAATTATGTGAAGAAATAAACAGTAATATTTACGTGCATATTTTATGTCTTAATATACATGAAGAGATTTCTGTGAACGTTTCTGATTGATAATGCATATAAAATAATGCATTTGAAAAATCAGAGTTTTGAACAGATTCACTGAAACACAAGAGATTGGGAATAACTGCTGCTAGTCTAACAGCACCTTCAATATTCAGATAAATAGAACGCATCTAATTCATTGAGATATTGTTGTTTAATTCTGTAAACTGACTGAAATCTGATCATGAACACTGGCTATTTATGGGCGGCGCTACAGGGAGGTTTCGCACAAACTCCTCCTGATTGCACAGAAAGCTGTTGTGTTGGCTGTGAGTATCGTTTACCTGCTGACACGCATGTTACAGCCAACAAAGCCTCTCATTCAGAGCACAAACCCATCTCAAAGCTCGCCTCTCAGTGCCAGCCATCCCAGTGTGACCTTTACAGACTTCTGAATACAAGCGGATGCCTGGCTAACTGAAGCACAAACACGACAACATGCAATATGGTGTTTGTGCAAGGTACAGATGAAAACAAACACAATTCTGCAGCCGTTTATATTACTGCACGTGCAATCAAACATACGCTGTGATATCACAATGCACTGTTTATTTGGCCAGAAACGTTCACAGAAATCTCCAAGTTAATATAGCTTGATGAAAACATGGGCAATTACTATTTAGATCATCACGTCGGTGGATATAAATATAAAAAAGCATAACAATTAAATAAAAGTGTCAAAAGTGCATGGGAAAACAGGTCATTATTGTTCATTTTACTTCTTGCAATTAAACTCTGTCTTAGCGGGCAAACAGAAAAATACGTAAACATTAAGATGCATATTAAATATATCTTCAACTGGCAGAGGAACACATAAAAGGCCATTTTTTACAGTCCGGGTTCCAATACTATAGTATAAATGTTTCCTGAACACACAGCGTGAGTTTATCTGCTTTAACATTTTCCCATGAGCGTGAAACATCTATCAAACCCTGGATTTCTAGACCTTTCGGTGGCAAGACCGACAAAACCACAATCCACCAAAACACTGTAACTAATACCCGATCAATATCTTTACTCTGCAGCACAATAAACAGCAACATCCCATTACGGTCTCAAAAATGACTCTGCATGTGCTTCAGGCCAGTGCTGTTTACATCATTCATTCTCTCCTTACACTGGTGGAATCTGAGGGTAATACCATGGTATTTTATGCACAGATGATTACAATATTCACATATCATGGTATTGGCACGGTACCCCAATGCTCATCCAAAAACACCATGGTTTATTCCCCCAAAAAACCACAGCACCTTATCCTTTAAGAGTCTAGGAATGGTGAGAATAGAGTGGAGACACACACTGACCGCGGTGTGGAAAAGTACAGGCTTAGACCAACCCAGAGACAATGTGCTTTACAGTAAAAATACACTTAAACTGAGTGTTAGCGTTTAAAAATAGCGTGTTCCTCGAAACACAATGTAGCTCCAGGCGCCATCTTTGGGGGCGTTCACACACAACGCGTTCTTCTGAACGGAACGGAGCGCATTTAGCGATATCAGCGCAATGTTTCATTTTATAGAGTCACACACACACACACACTCTCTCTCTCTCTCACCCACACACAAACACACACTCTATCCTCTCTCTTGACACACACACATCACCCACTCACTTCACTCACCCCACCACATCTCTCTCTCTCTCTCTCCCACACACACACACCACACACACACTCACTCTCCCTCACCCCACCACTTCCTCTTCTCCCCTCCCCCACCCCACACACACACCCTCTCACTCCCTCCCAACCACACACACACACACACATCACACACACACACACTCACACACAAAAACACACACACACACCCACCTCACACTCAACACTCTCACTCACACAAACCACCCACACCCACACTCTCTTTTCTCCCTCTTCCCACACCACACACCCCCCCCGCCCACTCTCTCTCTCACACACTCTCACTCACACACCCACACACACACACACACAACACACCCTCTCTCTCGCTCTCTCCCCACACCCACCACACGCACTCTCACTCTCACACCACACACACACAACACACACACAACACACACTCACATACACACACACACTCTCATACACACACGCACACACACACACTCTCACGCACACATACACACCACACCACACTCTCTTCTCTCACCACACACACCCCCACACCACACACTCCTCCATCACACACACACTCTCGCTCCTCAACCCCACACACACATCACTACTCATCCACCACACACTCTTCTCTCTTCACTCACACACTCACCACACACACACACACACACACACACACACACACTCTCTCTCTCTCTCTCTCTCTCTCTAACACACACACACACACACACCCACTCTCTCAAGCACACACCAAAACACCAAACCCACACAACCACACCCCCCTCCCAGAGCCCACCGAGCCCCCCCCCCCCCCCCCTCCCGCGACATGCATTAGTGATCATAATTTGGAATCAATCCCAGAAAATAAAACTCTTATTTTCCGGTTTCAGATGATCCAGTAGGATCTCGTTTGATCCCATTATGATTCCTGTTGTTTGATCCCAACCCATCTGAACACATTCCTCCATTAACTAGCTGGGCACCCACCAAAATACCAAAATACTGTCAAAAAACAACAAAACGTAACGCGTGAATCACTTTATGTTCGGCACATTAAGCGTTTAAACGCCACTGCCGTTCGCTACATAACCTTCAGCCTGACTGTTTATTAATATTAATATATAGATCTGTGACACAGTATCCGTTCATCCTGTATGTCGGATATTAAATATCGCTGATATAACCGCGCGCGGAACGCTATTATTCCCACTAAGACATTTCTATTGCCGTTTATTCTACACATCCCTTGCGTGACATTACACGACTATAAAACAAACACACAAAGGTCAGATAGGCTATTAAACCTTATTCTGGCTTAGAAACGACATGAACAGAAAAGAACACCGCCGCGATATTTTGTATCGAAATGAACGTTCCACGATATCCGGCTTAATCGCATCGCGGCCGTTCCAGTCTATCGCTGCGATGATGGCTACATTGTATCGAATAATTGATCAGCGTCGCTTTTGTCGATTTCTTACCTCAGCAGCGAGCGTCGACGTCGCGGCCATCAGTAACATGAAAAGCCCTCGACAGCCCATTCTGCGTGCTTCCAGCAAAACGCGATGCTCTGTATATCGATTAAATGATCCGTTTGGTGTAAGATGTCGGTGTGTGGATCGCGTCGGCTTTGAGAAGAATGCGATGATCCTGCGATGATCCTGCGATGATCCTGCGACGGCGAGTCAGAACAGCGCGTCACCATGTACGGGAGGGGGAGCGGGGCACGCTAAAAATACTGGCAACTATAATTAAAATCAAATCAAAGAATGCATTATTTTATTCTAACCTATTTTTATTTTCATTACTATATTTATATTATTTTATATGCATTGTATTCGCTCTATTATTTATGTCATCTTGAGAGTATTTATTTCATCTTTTCGCTTGCATCCTTATCGTTTATGGCGTAATAACACATATTTTACTCTTCGAGTCAGGTCAATTTGTTTTTCAATCAGTTATTTATTTTGATAGGCCTAAGTGAATTTTGTGGTGTGAGTATTGGAATTTTTAACATGTACGTGGTTTATTTTTTTTACCTGAATACTATACAATAGAGGAGACATTGCATTAATCTGCATTTATTATTTAAATTTTAAAAAGGAAATCAAAACATTCAAAGTTTTGGATTCTAGTTAGTTCCAAGCTGGAGGATTTAATTATATGTCGTTATGTTTTGCTGCCACCGTTGTCGACGCCGATCATGAAAACATTTAATATAGATATCTCAAAACATACTAAAACATTTATAAATGTGTAATAGTCTAGTTCGGTAAATTCTCATATTACATATTTCTAAATGAAATATTTTTTATATTTTAATGCAGGCTACTTTCTTGGATGTGCGAGCAAATTAGCTTTCAAAGAACTCGAAGAATAAAATATCTTGCTTATATATGTATGCACCACACTGGAAAACACGAGCATGCAGCCTTCAGTTTTATTATGAAAAGTAAAAACAGACATAAATTGCATGAATGTTTTGCTGTTTGGACACAATTGGTGAACAGTTAACTACACCTGGTGTGTTTTCGTAACAGTAGCCAACTACAAATACAACTTGCTCTTTCAAAACCCTATGAATAAATACACTTACCATATTATTTCCTCAGTTGATCAAAATTAATCACGACACTCGGATACATTTTAGGTATGTATTTCCATTTGACAAAGAAATAACACTGATATTCAACAACATATTTACATTGTGGAGTTTTTAGGCCTGTCCTGGTCTCATGTTGCCTAATAAGGTTTATTAGTGTTCATTAGGTTTCTGAGACCATAAATGTCCATGTCATAAATAAAAATACTCCAATCCTTGTGTAAGAATCATCTTTGCGCTGGTCGAGTGAATGAAAATCCCTGCTTTATTGACAGAGCGCCAGTCAGGCATTTTTTACTTTAGTGCATTATTTTGTGTGTCCTCTCAGAATAGCACACACATGGATGCTCATTTGCGGCTGTAGCCTGGATAGGGTGGAGGTGGAGAGTAGTTTGTCGCTCTGGGTGGAGTGGGAGTGTATGGCGGCGGCCGTAGATCAGGAGGATACATCTCATAATCGTAGCTGTAAGGAGGTGGAGGACCTGAGAGCAATGAGACAGAACTGGAAATGAATGCTGCGTTTACAGGAGCAACAAGCAGGAGAGATTCATAGGCTCTATTTATATTTGGAGCAACATGCAAAACTGTCAAATATTACCTTATATGTGACCCTGCAGCACAAAAGCAGTGTTGAGTCGCTGGGGGATATTTGTAGCAATAGCCAACAATACATTGTATGGGTCCACAATTATACATTTCTCTTTTATGCCACAAATCATTAGGATATTAAATAAAGATCACGTTCCAATGAAGATATTTTTAAATTTCCTACTGTAAATATATCAAACCTTAATGTTTGATTAGTAATATGCATTGCGAAGAACTTCATTTGAACAACTTTAAAAATGATTTTCTAAATATTTAGATTTTTTTTTCACCTTCAAATTCCAGATATTTCCAAATATTGTCGAAATGCATAACAACATTAATCAATGGAAAGATTTTTATATAATTTACATCTCAAAATTGACACTTAAGATGGTTTCATGCTCCAGGGTCAATATGATAATCGTTAGATGAACAAGCTGCATTATGATTAACATGTTCATAGTCTGTTTAACGGAAAATAAAAGGGTTTACTAAGCACATAAGCCTATATTATGTTATTTTTTAGTTATTGGTTTATTTAGATAGGGACGGTACAACATTTTTGATTCCAGCCAGAAAAAGCTAAAAAAAAATTAAATAAGTTCGAGATCGCGTATTGCTAAAAAAAACCAAAAACACACTTTAACACCCTACAGTATTAATTTGATCTGGCCAGTATAGATAGATATTTATATATAGACCGTACATACAAAAAGTGACCTATATTAAAGTTACTCCCCGCTGTGGCAACATACAGAGAAATTAAACAATTTATTACAATTTCTTAGGTATGCATACAACCCTGAATTATAGTGTTATCTTTCACATTTTGATTTAAGAGTAGCCCTAAACTTAAGGTTTGGCACATTTAAATGGTCAAAATATGCACATTATAATCATATTATGCAAATATGTAAAAACTATGCAAATGTGAATCTTATTAAATATTCATAAATATGCAAGTGTTATATACGCAACTAATAAAAAAGTGATACAGAATGTCATAGCTTTTAAGTTTAGTTTTATTGTTGGTAAGGTGTTTGTAATTGTCAGAGAATTGTGTGAAATGGTTGTTATAGGGTTTCTTTATGAAGGTAAATTTAAAACTTCAAGGCTTTTTAAGACCAAGTAAAGAGCGTTGAAGGGAAAACAACAGATAAATATATGTGTTCGAAATGTGAATGTCTTGTATAAGCAACTTCCAAAAGATCGCCATTGCTCTTTAATTCATTTTAGACACACAAACAAGAACAAATATCAGCCAGTGGACTCAGAAAAATCTACTTAATTCAAAGGGAAAACAAGTTTTCATTCCCCATTGATATTTGATCTTGTTTTAAGCATCAACTTACTTCGGTTTGTTCAGTTTCTCAGAAATCAAGACTTCATATGTTGATTTTGCATTTTGAAAATATATATTTTTTTGATATTCATGCCATGACTTTATGAAATTCTGCCTTTTATTAATTCCTTAAGTCATTGCTGTGATTTTTAAGGCTTTAATTTGTGGAAAGGCAATTAGCTTTAAGGACCCGTATAAACCGTGTCTTAATTTAATGCGTTTGGCCCTTGAAATTAAATAACAATAGTTGAAGAAATGTATTTAAAAATAGAATACGGTTTAGGAAAAGCAAATAGTGAAGGTGATTGAAAATCTTAAAAGTCAAGTCACATTTATTTCTATAGTGCTTTATACAGTACAGATTGTTTCAAAGCAGCTTTACAGAAATAAACAGTAAAATAACAGCGTTAATGCTGGAAAAATTCACATAATGAAGACCTACGCAACAATCAGCTCGTAGAAAACCTCGTATTCATTATCAGTTCAATGTTGATTCAATTCAGTTACAGTGTTGCAAAATAAAGCCTTTTGAAGCTCTTGTGAAACAAAGTTTCTTCAGATGTTAAAAGTTCTTTATGGAACCATTTAGACAAAAAAAGGTTATTTTATGGCATCGTGAAGCACCTTTGTTTCACGTGCGAGTGTGTAATACCACGGGGTTATAGTATGGTTCAAAAACACTAGTATTTAGTGTATTTAGAATAGTGTCAGTGCAGTTAAACGGATAGCATTACTGAATATGAATTGATTCTAAGTGCACGTTCATTTGTGATCTCTTGTGTGCTGGTTTAGCATGTTAGTCAGTGTGAAGGCTTGTGTGTGTTGTTGTGTTACCTGGGTAACCCTGAGTCACGGTGTTGATGTACGACGAGCTGAAGACGCCCACTCTCGCCCTGCGGCCGTTCTTCACACACATACAGATGCACAGAAAGATGGCGGCCACCGCGCCCATCAGAAACACCACGCCAAACACGATCCCCGAGATAGCCGTTCCCCTGAACAAACAAAACTGAGACTAACATCCGCTGCAGAGGACTAGTGATGCTCGATTCGTCAAACACTAACTACCTGTTTCATGGCAGGATAAGCTCAATATTTGCATAGACCACCCATGCTCTTATTTATTTGTCTCCTGATGGATCCCGTCCCTTTGTGAGTCAACGGTGATCCGTCTCTTGAGCGGTCAGGCACCTGACTAAACACGGCACAAAAGACCAAATGTGTTGCTTTTCAATTGTCATTTCGAGTTTGGACGAATGTGGGAGCGAGAGACTGATGCCTTGAGGTTTGGTTAAGATCCAACCAAAGCATCTGAGATGCTCACGTGAGGAGAAACATCTAAGAAACTACACTCTTAAAAATAAAGGTGCTTCACGATGCCATAGAAGAACTTGTCTAACGGGTTCCTAAGACCCATTAAATTTCTTTCGTTTCCCAAAAGCTTTTTGTGGTGTGAAAAGAGTTTTCAGATTATAAAAAAGGTCAGGAAAGAGATGGTTGCTTTAAAGAACCCTTTGAATTGATGCTTCTTGAGGGGGAACAAAATGGTTCTTCTATGAATCGTTGTGAAGAACCTTTGAAGCCCCGTGATTTTTAGAGTGTAGGGGCGTTATAATAATTGATTCTCTCTTCGAAGATTCTGAGCTTGTTTTTGTGTGTGTTTGCACTTAAGTTAAATGCACTTGCATCTCCGAATACTTTTATGATACGACATTGTGCATACACAATCAATTGTTTCCAGAACAGGACAGAACATCTGTGCATTAGTGTGAATGCAGCTTATTAAAGCTGCCACTGTTTATGATCTCATCAGTAATAATCAAACAGCAATAATGCTGAGGAAAAACTATGATCATAACTATGATTGTCTGTAAACTATCGGATACTTAAAAGCACTCTCAGATACTGAAAATCATTTGTAATAGTCTTTTTCCCCCTTTATTACTTACATAGTGATATATGTGGAAAGCTATATTAGTTGGTTTAAATTCCTTAACCACTTGTTTTGAGTATTATAGAATATGGTAATTATTTAAAAAAAGTGCTGATTATATAATTTATAAAAAATGAACAAACAATATACAATTCTAATAGATTTGCAGCGTTCTCAGGTAATGTTATTTCGGAATGTTCAAAAATGTAACGTTATTCAAACGTAAGAGAACACCATTGATCCTTTTGCCAACATTCTGGGGAACGACCTTTGAAGTTCTCTGAACGTTCTGAAAAGGACGATAAAACATAAAAAAAGTCAGGCGCTTTCCAACTATAAGTTGCAGAAAGAGTGAAACAAGAAAAAATATTTATATATATCTGAAACACCAGTATAAAGACCAAAAAAAAAAAAAAAATAACGTTGGGACAAAGGTTCTGTTACGTTACTGTTTCAGAACTTGCGGCAATTTTTGAGAAGTCTCTGTTAGTGAGAGCCTTATAAAGAAAACAATTGAAGTTATTGGAAGAGGTTTCATGTGTGATCATCGGAAGGCATTTTATCCTTGAACATTTACTGTGGTCATTAAAAGTGTTTTGATTGAATATTAGATGTTTCATGGAACACGAGGGTTGATTCGGGATGTGGGTGGTTGGATTTCAGATGAAGTGGGAAAGAAGTCTAGTGTGTGAGGGGGGGGGAGGTCAGAGAGTAAATCAATTGCTGGCGTTAAACATGTGGCTGCCTGAGAGTGTGTGGTGTGTGTGTGTCTGCATAATCATATAATGTCATGGGTACAACAAAGTGAAATTGGTTAATGAGGTTTACACTTTCTGTGTCCTCATAAACCGTACTAAACTGTGAAATTCAAAAAATGCCAGTTTACAGTTTGGACAGTAGAAAAACCATTACACACCCTTACATAGAAACTCAACGTGTGTGAGTGTTGTGTGGACTTACGAGAGCACGTCTCCCAATTACGCTCGTAAGTAGCAGCAGAAGGAGGGGCTCCATCACAGACAGACTCAACAAGCGTCACACTGAGCGTCTCACGGCTACAAAACACACACACACACACACACACACACAACACAGACACAACACAGACACAACATAAACACACACACACCCAGACACAACATACACACACACACACACAAACACACACACACACACACACACACACACACACACACACACACACACACACACACACACAACACACACAGAACACACAGACACACACACACACACACTCACTTACACACACACACACACACAGAGCACAACACACAGAAACACAACACACACACACTTTTAAAAAAATCTATCTAGTTTTCTAATTAGGTTTAAGTTTAGTTAGTTTATTTTTAGTTAAACTAAATTAAAATGAGAAATGTTGCCATGGAAACTAGCTGAAATAAAATACGTTTTTAATAAAGGTATTATTTTTAACGTTTGAAAATGTTTCTAGTTTTAGTAATAATAACTGTTCACAATAAAAAAACAAGTTCTTGTTTAATTCACAAGTGTGAATTTGAAGTGAACTGGATTTAGTTTTTAATTATATTTGTTGATTTTATTTTTATATCATGTGTTAAGATTATTTTTAAATCCCTTATGTGTAAATCACTTTTAGCATTGTGTATGTAACGAAAATACCATAGTCAAAAACCTTACTAAATTTAGTAAGAGATAATGTTTAAATATTTTCAGTGGAATATAAGACACAGATAAAGATAAGGAATATGATATTTTTGCAGTGTTTCACTTCTCTTGACTTGACGATTGAAGATGCTTTAAGAACATTATTGTGTATTGAGACAAAACCAACTGATGGAAATCTCCCTGCAGTGTTTCTCAGTTTTTAGAGCTGTGTTGGAGACGAGTCTGATCCTGCAGAACGAATCATCAGCGCTTCATCATGTGTTGCTTCTTGCTCAGAGCTCTTTAACGCACCAAACACGCCTGCTGGATTCATGTTGGCATCAGACGCTATTGATCTGTGATTAAGAGAGCTTTATGATACATCTCATGACTGTATTGCATTTGCACTGCTGGTGAAGGGTGTATAAAGCACAACTATTGCTTAACAATATGGGTCTATGGCTTCTTATCTTGTGTTTTGATGCCACAACATACTTGAAAAAGAGCTCTAAATACAACTGTTTTAGCACTAACAATCTTTTAATGTACATGTCTCAAGCTCAAGGATAAGGATGGTTGGTACACAATTACAGCGCTATCTTGTCCAGCCCACAGTCTCATCACAGTATAATTGGTGCAATTATGTCTTCTGAAGCACCAAAATTTGGCTTCAATTTGACTGGCGTCTGTTTGCATCTGGCTTTCCAGAGCTAATGTGGGGCCCTGCAGACTGGGTGGTCCCCTAGAGGCCCTCGCTGTATCTCTGGGTCCTGTCGGTCAACACTTTTGGGACAAAGACGCTTTAGAGGCACTGGTGCTTTAAATGTTACCACACACACACACACACACACACACACATACACACATCCTACATATATGCGTGTATGCATAGTTTAATCATAAAACTCCAGAAAAGTGTTCTGTGATGCTATCAGATGGTCATACTACTGAATAAATACAGTGTCCATATATTTACTTAATACTTCAATGTATTTCAAAGAATACCATGGCAGCAGTGGTAGTGAAATTAGCAATTAGTCAATAGCAATTACTCTAAAGCAAGTTTTTTTTTCAGCATCAAAAAGTTAAGAAAATTTTATTAACTAACTCTTACACAGACAACGGAGAAATTGTTAGTTAACCCATATATAAAATACTTATAAAACTAGTCTGTTAAGTAGTAACTCATAAGTAACTTTTCTTTGTAAGTTCCCAGCTCACAGGAAACATTCTCACTTTCACTAACGTTTTTCAAATTCTATAAATGTTACACACATTTTTTTTAAAGTAATGTTTATGGAACGTTCTTATAACTTAATATTTCACATGTTCTCAATGTTGAGAGAAAACATTCTTAGAATAACATTCTCAAAACATGATGTCTTGTGCTTGATGAACGTTCTTAGAATCGTTTTTGCAACCTTTAAATAACATTCTAATCACAACAAGAAAACCGGACACTTTTATCGCTTCAAAACAATGTTCCCACAACGTTTTTAGAACCTGAATTTGCATTACCACGGTAGCTTTAAACGCAGCGGTAAAATGAGAATTATAAATCATCATAGTGCAAAAATGTTGAGCGAAAGTCATTAACTAACTTTTACAAACACAACTGAGACATTTTTAACCCGCAAGTAAAATAATCATAAAACTGTAGCACGTAAAGTTAACTTATGAACTCACATACGTAACACTGTTGAAAAAAACAGCATATGCTGGTTAGGTATGTTTTGATGCTGGTTTGAGTGGTTTATGGGTTCTTGATGGTTTAAACTGGTCCGTTGCCGCACATGGACCAGATTAAACCAGCAAAGGACCAGTTTAAACAAGCAAAGGACCCCGCGTAAACCAGCAAAGGACCAGTTTAAACCAGCAAAGGACCAGCTTAAACCAGCAAAGGACCAGCATAAACCAGCAAAGGACCAGCATAAACCAGCAAAGGACCAGCTTAAACCAGCAAAAGGACCATCTTAAATCAGCAAAAGGACCAGCTTAAACCAGCCAAAGGACCAGCTTAAACCAGCAAAATTACCAGCATAAACCAGCAAAATTACTAGCACATGACCAGCATAAACCAGCAAAAAACCAGCAAAAGGACAGCTTAAACCAGCAAAGGACCAGTTAAACCAGCAAAGGACCAGCATAAAAACCAGCAAAGGACCATCTTAAACCAGCAAAGGACCAGCAGAAACCAGCAAAAGGACCAGCTTAAACAAGAAAAGGACCAGCATAAACCAGCAAAAAAACAGCATAAACCAGCAAAGGACCAGCTAAAACCAGCAAAGGACCAGCTTAAACCAGCAAAGGACCAGCATAAACCAGCAAAGGACCAGTTTAAACCAGCAAAGGACCAGCATAAACCAGCAAAGGACCAGCATAAACCAGCAAAGGACCAGCTTTAAACCAGCAAAGGACCAGCATAAACCAGAAAAGCCCAGCTTAAACCAGCAAAGGACCAGCATAAACCAGAAAAAAGACCAGCATAAACCAGCAAAAAGACCAGCTTAAACCAGCAAAGGAACAGCTTAAACCAACTCAAACCAGCAAAGCCCAGCTAAACCAGCAAAGGGACCAGTTTAAAACAGCAAAAGGACCAGACATAAACCAGCAGGACCCAGTTAACCCAGCAAAGGACCAGCATTAAAAACCAGAAAAGGCCAGTTTAACCGCAAAGGACCAGCATAAACCAGCAAAGGACCAGCATAAACCAGCAAAGGACCAGCATAAACCAGCAAAGGACCAGCATAAACCAGCAAAGGACCAGCAAAAACCAGCAAAGGACCAGCATAAACCAGCAAAGGACCAGCTTTAACCAGCAATAGGACCAGCTAAACCAGCAAGGACCGACATAAACCAGCAAGGACAGCTTAAACCAGCAAAAACGAAGCAAAAGGACCAGCTTAAACCAGCTGCCATGTTTCAAAACATACCTAACCAGCATATGCTGGTTTTTTCAACAGACGTGACTTTCCTTTGTTTGTAATTTAAATAAATAATCGATTACACTTTTAATTGATCTACTTCCTAGTTCGCAAATATAAAACTCTCCTACATTACCAGCAAAGAAGCAAAGCAGCAGAGAGTCCCGCAAGAACTTCCAACTCTTCTGTGAACTCTGCGTCCTCGGATTTTCCATAATGTTCCTGTGCATTTCTGTTGAAAAACCCTGGAAACCTTATTTAATCTTTGCACACTTGATCGTTAATTCTGCCATGTCTTAAATCTTATTATACACAGTGCCGATGTTGTTCTGA
Organism: Sinocyclocheilus anophthalmus; assembly: GCA_018155175.1. Lineage (NCBI taxonomy): Eukaryota > Metazoa > Chordata > Actinopteri > Cypriniformes > Cyprinidae > Sinocyclocheilus > Sinocyclocheilus anophthalmus. The sequence goes on along the minus strand of JADLZN010004031.1, from coordinate 141,105 downwards.
CTGTCGCGCGTTCCAAGCGTTAAAATAAACCAACTCTTTTACGCATAACGCTCCACGTGTTCCACGACTCGTCTCTCAGTCACAACTTCTCATCGGAGTCCTCCCTCTTCGTCTTTAACTTCCTTGCGCTATATTCTTTTCCTCGGCTCGATCCCCTCCCCCAGGAACGTCGCCCAGCCGGTCTGGATGCGACTGAACGAATTGAACGCACGGCCGCCTCCGCCGTCACGACTCCTCATCACACAGACGTGAATGAGGCTGGTTAACTCAGGAACAACACAAGAGTCGCACGATCATGCTGGGAACACGTTCGCCCTCTTCAATAGCGGCAAATTGCGGCCTCATCTTCTCGCTAGTGTCCCTGAAGTCTATATTTAGATCTCTCTTGAGTCGTGTTTTCACGAATCCGCTCTGTGTGCAACATCCCTGACCTGAGCTCGACACGAAGAGTAAACAAGAGCATCTCAAAACACGTGTTTCATAGGCTCAAATGTTCATAGTTAATTCAGTTGAATGCAAGCACATATTTAGAACTCCTAGCCAATCTCATGAAAGTGCGTATCAATACCACGAGTTTCTGTTGCTATTTGGCATGCTATTTATACAATTTACTTTTTTTTGTGAGTGCATATGATAGGCAATGTTTAGGATTAGGGGTGTGGGGAAGGTGCGTATTATATGAACGCCGAAACTGCGAATCATATGCATGCCAACAAATTGCGTATCATATGCACGCGAAAATTGCGTGCTATATGCACGCCAAACACGTGCGTATCATCTGCACGCCAAAGTCAATTCCTGTGTATAAATAGCACGCCAAATAGAAACAGAAAATCATGCTACTGATACGCATTTTCATGAGACCGGACTCATCTAGAATTGGGGCACCATAAAAATAACATTTATCTTAAATGATTACCATTATATATTGTACGAGTGTGATTGAGCACTACTCCATCAAGCTTAGGTATTGAGTGTTGACAAATAACATGGACTCAACTAACTAAAATCTTCTAAGAACGCATTTCCAACATTCCCATTAACGCAAGAAAGCATTTCTGAATGTTTTAAAAAGAAGCGTTAGATGTTTTTTTTCTTGGTTATGCGAATGTTAATGGAACGTTTCATTTGATCATTTGCAGACATTACAGGGATGTTACATTTGAATGTTCTCTGAAAAAAGTGGTAACATTTAAAAATGTTGCATGATACATTTGAACATGTATCATGCATTCGTTATATAACATCCAACTAAAACATTTAAGAAAAAATTCATTCCATGAATGATGTATAAATATTGCTATTGTGCTTTGAGAATATTATTAAAGAGCATATAACGAACGCTCTATTAATGTTACTGCACATTAGCCAACGTTCTGAAAACGTTTCCTGTTAAATTCAATGTTGTTGTGTAAGGGAAAGCAAATATATTTACATCTTGCTATCTTGTATCTCACATATTTACAGTCAGAAAAAAGGTTTTCATTAGAAAAGGCCTTGCTCATGGTGTTCAAAGTCAGTTGTTTTTTTACTGAGCGGTTGGTTGCTTGCATGTATTATTTAGCAGAAGGACTAGCCAGGGCTGAATGTGCTTCCTCTTCAGCCACCCTTGTAACATAATGACAAAACCTCTTAAATTATGAAAGATTGTTATATAACAAAAGACTTCCTGGTTATGACCAGTGATGTGGTTATTACCTGTGCTTCTGAATATGCCGGTCATACAGGCTTTTGTTTGAACAGCTATTGAGAGTGCTAATTAATTTAATTAAATTGATTTAATTCAGCCCAGTGGACTTTCTTGTCTGGTTCATAATACAAGCAGACAGACTCAGCAGCTTTGTATTGATATTTGTCCTGCCTAGATCTAGTCATGTTGATGTTCTTTTGAGTTTATTTTGATGTATGCATGTACTTAAATGGAGGTACTTCTGTTTACAAACAATGTGCATAAGTTAGAGTTCTGACTTTAGATGTTAATGTTGCTCCATCATTTAGAGCAGATTAGCCACATTAAAAATACCATTATATTTTTAGAGAAAATATAATGTAGTACCTTCACGAACCCCTAGGGGTCCTCAGACTAGGATTTAGGCTACATAAAGCGCTTCAATGTCAGCAGCAGCCACACCCAAAATAAGACACCATCTCAAAAATTTTGGTCCACAAATCAATGTGATACTTTATTCATAAACCTAAGATCATTGATATTGTATAAATACTCTAATATATAATCTACATCCTTCAGTTATTTCAATAATGATAACAAATAGAAATACAATAATTATAAAAAGCAACAAGATTATATTAAATGGGCTGTACAAAAATAAATAAAGTTTGGATATTCTGTACAAAAAGAAATACCTCATTACAAAGATACCTTCTCAGAAGGCAGGAGAGGATTACTTATGAAGTAGTAGTAGGAGAGAAGTCCCTCACCATATCTCCACACAAACACACAGAACTAACCCACACATACATAAACACGCACAAACACAGTCTCTTGTCAGGTATAGAACTTATACTCTTTGGCCTCCCTCCCCATTAAAAATGTGATCCCTCTTGATCGGGTATGGCTTTGCAAAATGGTGAAAATATCAACCTAGGAAGCTAAACTTAAAGCTAATGTGCATTGTTAAACTTAGTTATGAGGAAATGCATAATACCTGTTGTGGTGTTTGATTAGCAGCACGTGTGCCTAGCTGAGGTGAGATATGGTGTTGGTTTTGGCAAGAAAAATGCATGTGTTAAATATGTGCTCTGAGCCAGAGTTGGCAACTTTGAAATGGAGAACCACTAGAGGACGTTTTATATAACACCACTACTAATGAACTCTTCTGTTACTGCTCTTGACCCTGGCAATAGCTCCTATATGTTCCTATATGCTCTCTTGTGACAAACGAATCATGCCTGTCTAGTCCAGCTCAGACAGACGGTTCAAATGCATAGCTGTTTCATGCACTCTTTCATTAATCGTCATACACACCCATGCACACTCAAAATCTAACATGCATGACATCACTATCCAAAGCAGCAGAGGTGTGCGTATTCTCATCCTCCATCACAGCTGTCAAGACAGGTGCACAGTGTGCCAGCTTTGTGCCCCCAGTGTTGGATGGGTGGGATTTGAAACACTGAAAGAAGTTTGCTTGCAGTCTCAGTCATAAGGGGCCCTTTGAATCTAAAAACCTGGGTTGGTCGGCACCAGATGTGCAAGGTTACAGCTGTACGAGGATGTTTTCGAGCCTCAGTGCTCAGTTTCAACAGGGAGTCATGTTGCACAAATCCAGGAGAGGTCGTGGCCGATTTTTTGCGTTGCAGCTCTCGTTAGGCAAAGTGCGGCCGTTGTGTCCGATGCAGAACAGGGTGCGCTTGCGAAAGCCTCTGCCACAGGTTTTGGAACAAGCGGACCACTCCCCGAGCAACCAGAATTGGCAAGCCTGCAGAGCACATGATTGCGACGACGTAGGGCGCAGCTCTTCAGGACATTCTTTCGATTGGCGGCCATATGCATCAAGACAGATGACGTCCCGATTCTGGATACCAACGCCGCAGGTCTTCGAACAAGGTCCCCACTCACGTAGGGCCCATTCGTCATCTCCTGCTTCACTAATAACGTTAATGGATGGCCGTTTTGTCCCACTGGGGCGTGGTGCAAAGTAGCTGAATTTTACGCGAGGTCGGGGGGAATCACCGACTGACAGCACCTGGATGGTAACAGGCTCAGGTAAGGGAGCAAAGCTTCGCAGGCGCTCTAGCGTGGCAGAGGAACCGCTGTAACGCAGCAGTGCACCTTTCAGAGAGATGTCAGTCTCTAAAGAGGTCAGCTTATAGTCGCCGTTCAGTAGGTACGTGCCATCTTGCCTGCGAACTGCTAGGTAACTATTGTCTGGGCGGCGGCCTCCAAGAGAGCGCTGCTTAACATCTAGGTTCGTGGCACCGGCTGGAATCGTCACTACATCTTGGTAGCCCGCTCTAAAGTTCAGAAACAAGGAAAGATCAGATTAAACAGAAATCTGAGAAGGAATTTAGGAAAACTGGAACTGCCGCAGATTGTGGGCTTACCTAGCACGTTCCACTGATCCAGAAACTTTCTTGCAAGTCGATCCGTCTCCTCCACAGATGCCACATTTGTCAAAACGCTTATTGGAGCCAATGACCCTGTCACAACCGGCTTTCACACACTGGCCTTGGACGCAGACTGAGGTGGAATCTGGGGTGCATGGTGTACCATCAGCCACCTGAAGGCATTGGAACGAACCTTGGATTAAACATCTCCAGTGCATCCACTACACCACTGCTAGATTTTACAACTCAGGCTAATTGGAACACTCACCTTTGGCTTCAGAATGACGAAGTAGCCTGTTCCCTTTGCTCGGCACATCAACTTGCAGCGGTCCTTGGGAGACACCCCGGCATACTTTGGCACCCACTCGACGCCTTCTCCTGAGCCAAATAACACCTGAGAGGAGATGTCATTGTGGGCCAAACACTGCTCTTCACGGAATGTCAAACCTGCGCAAATAAACACAGTTGTAAATCAAGCGACTTGCATGTTGTTGCAAAAACAGCAATAGGACCATTCCTTACCATTGCTATCAGGGCAGGTCTCGGTGTTGCAGGAACGATACTGAATTCTCTTGCCCTCACAGTATTTGCCGCCATTTTTGGGTAGGGGATTGTCACACTCCCTGATGGAGTACTGCACACCTCCTCCACAGGTACGGGAGCAATCTCCCCAAGGTCCCCAGTCTCCCCATCCGCCGTTGACTGGAGTCTAAAAGGTGACAGGACAGAACCATTGTCAGTCACAAATCAGAATAACATAAATTCTGTATGGCACACCAAATGGTGCTCACCTGATACTTGGCAGCCTCGGACCTGCTCAAACATTGGCCTGCCATACAGTAGCTGTCAGACCTGCAAGGCGTCCCATCGGCCCATGGAAAGTTCTTGGTTTGGCAGACAGGCAAGCCATTTGCAGTTGTGACCATGCACCAAAGGGCAGCACAGGTGGTGTTCTGGTCCGGACAGTGCCGGGACTCCTCTCCAAATGTGAGACGGCACTGTCTGTTGGCATCGTAAACTGAACCTGGCAGAGCCTGTGGTAACTGCTGAGGCTTCTGGGGCTTGTCCAGCAAACACTGACCATGGCCATTGTCCAGGAAGGTCGTGACCATTATAGCACTGCAATAAGACCAGGGCTGTAGCTGGTTCAGATTTGACAAGGTTGAGGCCATCATGTGGGCACTCCACTGGTCGCCGTTAAGACTGGCACATTGTTTGGCATCATCATGAGGCATGTTGAACACGTGACCTACATGAGAAGCACAATTATTAACTTGAGCTACACCTGCATAGTTTCTAGTTTTTACATAGGAACATGGGGATGTGCCTACCAAGCTCATGTGCAACTGTGAAGGCTGCCTGCAGACCGTCATCTTCAATAATGGAGCAACTTCGATCCGGATCACACACGGTGCCAACATCCGCCATCCCCACAGTGTCACAGGAATGAGCTCCACAAAGATCCTGAAAGGAACAGCGTTCATATGTAAGAGCCGTGCTAGATAATTTTTTACTCACACTCTAAAAACGAGACCAGGAGGGATAAACGTACCTGTCTGGTGAACAGCACTGCTGTGTCGTAGTGCTCTGCGTGTCGGTCACTGGATGGGTTGTGCTGTCTTTGCCACTGGCAGAAGTTCCTGAGCGTAAGCGCCGCATTGGAGGACACCTGGGGACCATGTTCTTCATCGTACACAACAAGCAGCTTCACAACTGCCAGAGTGATCGAATTACGAATGGTAGGGTGTCGATATAGACGAGATGCCACCGACATGATGGTCAGCAGATAGGATTTGAGCCCAGCGCCGTGAAATTCTGCCATTGACTGGTCCGCCACAATCATGATTTCCAAATAGCGAGGAGTGGACACAAAGCGCCGAGATCTGTGGTGTGCTGGAGGATGAGAAGATAATAATTAAAGCCATTGGTTAAATCAGAAAATAAAGTGAAATCTAAATCAGATTCAGTATTTACCAGCGTGAAACGTGTCTTGCATTAAATGACTTTTCCAAATTGATGACTTGTATGTTTTATTTAAAAAGCCAATAGGCTTTAACCATAATTTCCTACTTCCTATTGCTAGTCAGGGTCAGGTGATATTAAAGGGAGGGACTAGAATATCTAGAGAGCTTGGACATATATTTGTAGACCTATGAGTGCAAGATGACGTCATCAATATATATATATATATACTGTATATATATATTGTTTCTTGGAACCAAAAGGCGTGTCCACTTTTATGAGTCCACATAAATGCCTCAAAGCTATTAAACCTAAATGCAATTTTGGTTGGAAATAGTAAAGTAAAATGGTGTTTTATAACTGAAAAAATAGAGAACTGTGTACTTAAAAGATTGAAAGCTATTGGGAGTTAGTGCTGAGCTTGCTTACTTTTCCATTTGACTAAGCTTCTGCTCCGCCCTGCTAATAACTTTTCCAAAACCTGCGCACTTCCACGAGAAACGTTGGCGGTAATACAAGCCATCTACAGTCCTCCGGTGCTGATCTGCGCCACATGCGGTACCAGGAGGAGAACTTCCACGTCTCTCCAGCCCATTCTCTCCCGCCTCCCTCTCCCCCAACCCTCAACCCTACGTCCCCTTCCCTCCTCCTGCGTATGTGGAGAGATTTCTGCCCTCTCCGAGTTAACCCTCGCCTCGCTTTTGGAGACGGCTCCTCTGCGCTTTAGAAAAAAATCTTTAAGATGCGTTAAAGAACATGTGTGCTGTTTGCAGTTGATGCATTTCCCAACTAAATTACGCGATTTGGTGTTTAGTGCGTTAATGCAGACGCAGAACTCTGCTTAATTAGCTCCTCTTGCGCCAGCGCGCACTGAATGACGCGGAGTCACCGAGTTTATTCGGGTTACCGGAGGCGTGCGCGAAATACTACCGGAAAAAAAAATATCAGTAGCCTAATAATAAAGTATAACGAAACTTTCCTAGATACAAGATCGATAACCATAACGTTTTATTCTGCAATATTTACCTTTAGACTCAGACGGGATGCGCTCTGTGTCAGATTTGGTTGGTTTCTCGGTGACCCGTTCCTCCTCTTCGTTCACCCCACACTTCGAACCGTTTTCCTCATCCGAGAAACCCCGTTTTCTTCTGCGAATGCTGTGGGTGTCTCCATCTGAAGCCTCTCCGCTGGCGTTTGCGGGTTGAATGAAATACTCTTCACCGGCGATATAGAAGCCGCCTCGCAGTCCGTTGCACAGATTGATCGCCGCAGCGGAAAGTTCGTCTCCGTTCACGGTTCCCGAGAAGAAGCACCGCGCCTCTCCAGCGCTGTCAGACTCCTCGGACTCCGGTTTCCCGACCATCTGGAACACAAACCCAGGCGCTAAAAAGGTCTGGTCCGGTTCCAGATCCAACACCATCTGATTTCCAAAGACGTCCAAGCTATAGACGCGTCTCTCGGATTGCTTTTCCCGTGCTTCTGCTGTATGGGTCGGTTCGGTGTCGTACAATTCGAGATGGACCGGCACCACGGTGCTCTCTTCCCACGCGCTCTGCGCTGCGTTTACGCACAGGGCTGCGACGAAACCCAGTATGACGCGCAAAAGAGACATTATATTCCCGTTGGGATCTCAAGAGCAAAATGACAAAATAACGACGCACCCGATGGAAATCCTCACAAAGTTTCAGTTCTTTGAGAATGTGACTCCAAAAGCCGGTGTATCACAGGAACAAAACCAGAAAACAGCAACACGTACCAATCCAGAGCTTAAAATGACCTCCGAATGGAAATTAGCCTAATAGAACGATCGCCGCAGCAAAATCACGAGAAGAGTCTCAAAAGGGGTCTTGGAGAGATTCTCTCACAGTCTCCTCGGGTTTCAGCTCTCCTTCTGTCTTAGAAGCAAGAAGCCCGGCTCTCTATATATGCTCCAATGCAGGACCACCCCTTTCCTGAAGCCCCTTTGATCTGCTGCAGCCAAATCTAGTACGCAACAGAGCGCTGGAGCAGAGCCACAATCATCAATCATCAGAGCGCAACACTTACGGCTCAAAACTCCTGTATTAGTCATTTAAACTCCTTATCGGTCTATATGTGCATTTTACATTCACCTGGCTTATATAACTTAAAAACTCCATTCCTTGACTAAGATGAAGTGCACTAATATGTCAGTATAACACAAGGTTATTGAGGACATCAGGAGACTCCTCACAAGAGTTGGGAAGCAGCTGACTGGAGCTTCTGCTGCGGGGAAGAGGCGCAGGCGGATCGGATTGAAGCGGAGAGCCGCGCCGCGGTGCTGTTAAGGTGGACCGCTCCTCAAACCCGGCTCCCTAACGCTTCATGTGTGCACTCAAACTCCATCAGAAATTCATTATGAGCGGATTACCGCTTAGTGTCGGAGGAAATAGTTTGTCTTGCGCGTTTAATGGGCCAAATTTAATTTAGTCGGCCAGTGACCCTTTAAGGAGAAAGTACATGCTGTCCAAGAACAAACCCAAAGTGTTCGGAGCTACAGGAACATAATGAATATAGCGTGTGGGCTTATTAAAAACGAAGATTCACTCTGATCGTATATTTTAATTGTTCTGAAGCAGATGCTTTAGATTTTATGCTTAATAATGCTAAATCTCTGACTAAGAAAGAAAAATACTGGTTCAGAAGTGACATATATGAACCAATACACCCATTTCTGCATGCATATGCAACTTATTATGAATTAATGAGTAGCTTTGAGTCAGTCCTCGAGTTTAGAGGGTTGACAGTCCACCTTAAAAGCTTTTTGGAACCAGCTGGGTGTTCAAAATATTTTTTGTAGGTTCAACACAAAACCACTAGATGGAAGCAGAACTTAACAATTCATTCCTTCGCGTTTTCTGTAATGCCAAACCACATAATATACGGACATGGACTTTTTCAAGATTAATTTTAAAAGTACAAATTCTCCATGCAGTGCCTTAGAAAATAAAATTGCATGTATGATAATTAGCCTACTGTATATAAAATAGTAGGCTACTGTAAATAGTTTAAGAGGAAAGTATGATGAGAGGTCAACTGTGCACCATAACTTTATTATAATTAAGAATAAAAAAATAAAACACATAATATATATTGGAATGTAAATGGCACGATCAGTTCATGTTTGGTTTTATGTGGATTTAATATTATTTGAACTTTTCCTCATTTAGTTGAAGCAGGCCAGACAGCAGGTGGCGCCCCAGCATCATATATAATCTCATATCAGTCTGTCTGTGTTAATATTATGTGCAGCAAAAACTAGTGTACAGTTATAGTAGGCTACAAGTATTTCAGCACTACAAAACATATTTGAGGAAGTCTGCTGTATTTTAAAAGCATATAGGCCACGCACCGAAGAACGCTTTACTAATGTTCCTGTAAAGTTTTGAAAACGATATTTCTGAATGTTCAAAGTGTCCAGTTTTGTAATGCTTTAAAATGATTTTCATTGATTATGCGAAGGTTAAGGAACCATCCTGTTGTATCATTTTGCAAACATTATGGGAACGCTACTTGGAACGTTCCGAAACAAATCGCAACATTTAAAAAATGTGGTTACCATGCCCATCCAACTAAAAGAAAAAAAATTCACGGATGTATAAATAACGTTTCGAGAGCATTATTAAAGATGAACAAGCATTCTGTTAACGTTACTAGAAGAACGTTTGTTCATAACTTTGAGAGAACCTTGCTCTTGAACCTTCCCTTACCTTACTTCAAGTATTTATACTTTATAATATAATATAATATACTTTAAGTATACTTTATGTAGCAAGTGCACAAATATCAGTGTACTAGTATTATACTTTAAGTGTACCATTCAAGACTCTTGGGAGATAAATTGGCCTCCTTCTAGTATATAAAAGTATAGCCTTTAAGTATACAACTAGTTCCATAATCTTTTAAGCTTGTACTGCCCTATACTAAAAGTGCACGTATATAATACTGATAGTTTATTAACTAATTAAATACTTGCAGTAGCTTTTTAGTATAGTACACTTTTGAAGTGATAGTCTCCTAACTACTAGTTTAGTAGTTTTTATACTGCAAGTATACTCGTAAGTTTTACATCATACTTTAAGTATACTAATATGTCCCTATTTAGGTATTAATGTGTATATATTTTAGTTTATGACTATCTGAACTACAAACATCAAAAGCAAGAACAGGTATCTGCTCGTAAACAAACATTTTTTTTTTTTAAACACTTGAATGTGGATATGTTTCATAAATAAAAATAAAGAAATAAACAACATTTTGAACTAAAAGCTGAAAAAAGACTATGAATTGTATTTAGAATGATAATCAAAACGTAGATCAACACCCCAAATCTTGACAGTCATTATTACCTCTTCATTGGTCGACATTTTATTCCATAATGTTACACAGTTTTGATGTTGTTTTATGTCTGATGATCGTGTTAGATTACTTGTGGAAGCATCTGTTGTTTCGGTTTCGTCTTCACTTGTGTTTTTTTTTGGAAATTCTGTACAGAAAATTTGTACTAGCGCCCCCTACAGTATAACAATGAAAACATGGATTCTAGTAGCACAATTATAGCTAAAATATATTTTGACTTTTTCTAAGTACAAGTCAAGTATACTTAAAATGTCATTTTAAGTATATTTCTGATAAGTACATAAAAATGAGACTAAAGTATCCGTTTCAATATTTTTTAGTTAAAAGAAGATACTAATAGCACCTTGAATAAACTCTTTTTCGTAATGGTTGTTTCCTGGTAGCGTTCCTCTGTTAGCGGGAACCACTCTTTGTTAGCATTCTCAGGCGTAATGGTATGAACAGCTGTTCTTTTACAGCTCATCGCCCGTTTCAGAAGGAGTTAATTGAAAACTGCGTTAACCTGGAAAATGAAAAATGTTTTGGAATCTAAATTAAGTGCATTTTACTTAAAACAAGAAAAAATTCTTAATGCAAAATGGAAACAAGATTATTTTTCTTACCCCACTGGCAGATAATTGCAAAATAAGAAAAATGCACTTAAACCTTTTGAGAATATTTAGATATTTTGATTGGAAAGTAAAAAATACTAAGCAAGAAAAGCTTTTTTTTTTGCAGTGCATCTACACTCATTCATTGCACATATATTTTCCTCACTGTGAAAGTGACAAAAACAGCATGTCCTTTTATACAGAATCCTGTAAATAAGGAGGCTGCATTAATTCCTAGGGAGTTAGGATTATAGTGATTTTTTGCCATATCCACATGCATATTTATTTGAGCTGTAATGGTAGTTTTTGATATAACATCAGGCATGCACACCTTAGTAGGCGACTGTTGGATTTTAACATTCTTCCAATACTTGGCCATCCTTTTCATCTGTTCTTCATTGTTTTGTGAGTCTTCTTGCTGTTGGCTGAGTACAAGTCAAATGTTAGGCCAATTTCATTACTCTAAGAAATGCAACAGTTTGGATTAGATAACGTTTAATGATGTGAAAAGAGCATTAGACTGTGGATAAAGCTGCTGCACATTGAAATAGACACTGGATGTCAAATATTTGTAAAGTCATGTAGTCTACACCCATGTGCTTAAAGCTTTACCTGATTGAATTATGCTTTTATACTTCATGTTTAGCTGCTTTCTTCTTTTCTTTTGCCCGTGGGATACTTACCGTTCTGCCTGTTTTCACCTCCAGTACATTGAGAACTCACTCAGGGTAAGTCAACTCAGAGTTAAAGTTTTAACTCAGAGTTGGTTGAACCTCCTTCTTGAAACAGGCCCCGCAACTTACGTTTGTTGGTTTCATGCACATCATGTTTTTGGTTCAGATGTTCCTTCCGAAGTCGAAGGCTAATTAAAACAGACCCAAATGGGTCACTAGTTCATCCAATCTAGAGCTTTAAAATGATCGTGGGGCATCTCAAATGTTTGAGTTTATATTGAGATCTCCGGATTTTGATTGCAGACCTAAAGTCTATATTAAACGCAGTTACTAATTAGTGTGATTCGGTTGGCTAATAAAACAGCCAATTAAAGAAAGTTTATAGTCTGAACAAGTTATTAGCTTCTGTGTATTTTCAGTGTTTCACCATCATCTGTGCAGTTTGATAAATAGCTGGTGTTTCACCTTAATCAGCAGATTGCATGTTGGTTTTCATCTATTTTATTGACCTATAATCTGATTTAAAGCTGCTTTTTTGCTGTTTCATGAATCATAACGGTCCAAGTGTTTAGGTTTCACACAAAATCCATTAAAAGCCAATAATATATTTTAATAGAGATGTGCAAGAAAATTTTTTTCTCTCAAATTAGTCTCAATAAACAGTAAGTTCCTATGTGACAGCTTACGGGTCAGCGTGCGCTAAATGAACAGCATGTTTATTTCCTGGGAAACTGAGAAATCTTTACTGGAATAAAAAGCGTGACAACTTGCCCCTCTCACTCCTGCTTGCTCTCAAAATAAACTCTAGTCTTCTAGTTTAGTCTTACAGCGAGACTGCTCATTCATATCTCATTTAAGATGAAGCAATGCAGATAGTGTCGTGTTTAACAGAGGTTCAGAAGAAGAAGTGGCTTATGGGACTGTAGAAATATCATCCTCTGCTCTCATGCACTTTAACAAACTCAAATGGCCTGTTTATTGATTCCATTTGAGAAATTAATTAGAAACTAGATGGATATCTCAGTGAGGCGACAAATGAATCGATAAAACGTAAACTTTGAAATATAGCACTTTGTTTTATATACACATTTATTCATGAAGATGGCTAAAAAAGACAATTTTCTTCAAAAGGAACTATTCTGCTCACTCATATTCCTAGTTAAATAGTATTTATGAGACAAAATGAGCATAACAATAAATAAATTCATCCTGTGTTTTCTTTTTTTCCACATACCAGTTGTACAAACAATAAATTATAAAATCAGTGCTGTGTATTTTCAGTGAAACGGCCGTTTCCCATTGAGACGGTAAAACAGTACTGCATACATGGAGTAAACCGATGAAATCTTGGAAAACGTTCAGGTACCAAACACTGAATCACATGAGTTCATCCAGTTACTGCATCTGTGAGAAATGAATCAAACTGAACAACTGCAGCAGGTTTAAAGTCAACATGAAACGCATTCGAAACCCATTGCACTTCAGTAATGTGATGCACTTCTAATTGAAACTGGATGTATGATGAGAAACAAAATAGTGCAAGACTTTTGCATTTCATTTCATTAATTTTAAAATGAATTTTATTTAGGAATTGATGAGATGGCGTCGAAGTCAAATGATATCAAATTACTATGAAAGATTAATTTATATAATAAGAGCTGGAACATGAATGAAAGTAAATAGAGTTGAATCATGTTGACTTTAAACTGATTTCCGCTGCTCATAAAAACACACACACGAATCAACGATCCGAACACACATCACATATCTGAGATGTTTCACTGTCTGAGAAATGAAGTTGTGAGGTTGAACTGAGGTGAAAAATTATTCAAAGGAATGTTCCGGTTTTAAGATTGTGTTTACAGTAACTTACAATGGAAGTCTATGGGGCAAGACATTGTATCAGATTGTTAGAAAACACATTTGCTTTGAACAACACAACAGAAAAACATTAAATGTGTCACCTTGCCTGTGCAACATTATAAGAACATGTAAAAGTCACTTACATCAGTAACACATAGTAACGCATTTGTTTTTCTAGGTTGTGTGAATGTTAAGGGAACGTTCCGTTTTAGAATTTTGGAAACATTATGGGAATGTTACTTTGGAATGTTCTCTGAACGTTCTGAAACAAGTTGTAACATTAAAAAAATGTCAGATGAACGTCCAATTGAAACATATTTTTTAATCCCATGAATGATGCATACATAATGTTTTTGTGCTAACATTTTGAGAACGTTATTTAAGACCAGATAACTTTAAATGAGTTACTTTAATTGTTTTGAATTGTTCAAAACTTTAAAAGAACGTCGCCCGAACATTCTAAAAATGTTTCTTGTTAGCTGGGATTACAGTTCAAATAACACACATTTCTGTACATAGCAATTAGTATACAGGCTTTAATAAACATACATGTTTCACATTTCTGCTTTAACCCTGTGTGATTCTTGTCTCATAGACGTCCATTGTAAGTGTTCCACTCTAAACAAGGTTTTTGTTTGTTTTAAACCTGAAACATTCCCATGAAGATGTAAACGGCGCAACTGCGAGCGAGTGAGCGATCGATTATTGCGAGTATCGAGGGCACTCAGTGTCCTGAACACAGAAAATGACATACACACATTTACAAATCAGAGCCCTGTTTAGTTGTTCTGTAACAAAAAAGGAAGATCAGTTCATTGTGGGAGACTCAAACGGACATAAACATGGAGCACAGAGGAACAAACACATCAACGTCAGCTCAATCCCTGAAAACGAGCTCAGGAACGGACCGGCGGTCAGTCATATTCCCAGTTTGTCTTAGTCTTATGAAATTCACTCCGGAAAATCAGCATTCTGCATGGACCTTTCCGTTCCTGCAGTCGAAGCTTATTTCTTATGGGTGATACAGGGACCCTAAACAGGTTGTTCACGCTAACAGCGATCAGTAAATCTGTTGACAATTGTTGACAACTTGGTCCAGCTTTATACAAATAAGCTGTGACTAAATGCGATGACAACCAATGGGAGCGCAGACTGATATAGTTGAATAATGCAATCAAGTAGGGTGGCACTGGTAATCTGAAAATCCTGATTATTTTGCTCCAAAATCACAAAGGTTCTAGGTTTGAGAAATTCCTTTTTAGATTTCAGAATCAGAATTATTGCACTTTTACGCAAGCACAAATCAAAAGGAAATTACATTACGCTATATATCGCGCACCCCTACAGTCGAAGTTGAGGTCACATTAGCAAAATCGCAGTGAAATTTCGTGAACCAAAACGGTCCAATGTCTGCTGTCTATAAAATAGAGATGTATGAAGTGCCAGTCACACAGAAGTCCCTTTGAAACCAAGCGGTTTTCTGTTGGTCAATGGAAAAAAGTGTAACCTACGTGGGTACGCTTTTTCACGCAATCGTTGGAATCCAATTGGAATGACTTGATCACACAGAGCAACTGTAAATGTGATTGCAACTTAACATTAAACTCTATGGCAGTGGTTTAAATCACTGCCAGTGTGAACTTAAGGGGCGTGGCTTTTGGACCAGTGGGTGTGGCTTTGTTAAAGGGGCGTGGCTGAAAGTTGCCACATTTAAGGCTAGAGCCAAAGCTCCTTGTCTGAGTCACAACGCGATTGCGAACACTAGCAGGATTCAGGAAGTTAGTCTGATTGAGGGATTCCCAACACTCTCTGTTTTTTTGCATATGATATTGATACAGAATGTTAGGCTAATATTCCCATTAAGTTATGAAAACACTATTTCTGAACGTTTTTAAAATGTTTTTTCTTGGTTATGTGAACGTTAATAGAACATTCCATTTTATCAATGGTTAATGTGAACACATCTTAACATCAAACACTACAGAAATGCTTTAAATCACTGCCAGTGTGAACTCAGGGGGCGTGTCTTTTGAAAGAAGGGGCGTGGCCTTGTCAAATGGGCATGGCTGAACATTGACTCATGTGAAGCCAGAGCCTCAAACACTACAGAAATGCTTTAAATCACTGCCAGTGTGAACTCAAGGGGTGTGTCATTCGAAGGAAGGGGCGTGGCCTTGTCAAAGGGGCGTGGCTGAACGTCACCACATTCAAGGCTACAGCCAAAGCTCCAGAGTCACAACGCAACACAATTGTGAACGCTAGCAGAATCCCACAGTGATCGGAACGCAACTGCAACGGTTCAGTCTACGTGCTTCACGAAGCTCAGTCAGGAAGTTCGTCTGATTGAGGGGTCCTCAACATTTTTTAATCAGGCAGTGTTTGAAGGCCGACGGCCGGGCGCTGAGCGGGCAGCTCTTGGACAGCTTCCCTTGAGGGTCTTTGCATTGCACCGTGCGACTCTGCCAACCCGTATCGCAAGTTCTGGAGCACGTCATCCACGATCCCGTCACCCAGCGCGGCCCCGCGGGCATCGTCGTCGTAGCAGGAACCTCGGTCGTAAACGTCACAATCTCCACTGAGGACAGCGCCGCGGCGGTTCCCGAAGACACGGCGACCGTTCGTGGCGGAAGCGGCATTTTGCGCGGCATGAAGAAGCTGTAGCGGATGTCTAGTGGTTTCTTAGAATCCGTGGCCAGAATCTGCACCACCAGGCTTTCCTGAAGGGCCCCGGGGCCCATGCTGTGAAGGGCCTCATCCCGCTGACTCCAGCCAGTGTAGTTGAGAACGGAGCCATTGAGGGGGATGATGGTCTCGGACGTGGAGATCATGAACTTCCCGTTGAGCAGGTATTCTCCTCCGGGCCGCCGCAGCGCTAGATACGCTGTGTAGCGCGACTGGCCTTTGGCTTTGTACTGTCGGACCTTCAGGTGCGTCGAGCCCTCGGGAACCTTCACCACATCTGTGTAGCCCTTGCTGGAGAACACAGAGACAACATCACATGACTTTATTAGTCATTTTGTCTTATTTTGTATTTTCTGTCTTTTTCTCAGTAAAAATCTCTACTTTTTTTTTGGAAAAGCAAGATACAGGTACTTGAGAAGCAAAAGGAAACGAGATAGTAAGGCCCGGGGGGGTAACGGGGAGAAAAAGGGAGTGCAAGGTAGGCGTAAAACCAAGGAAAAATAGGGATGGCCATGAAGCAGAAAAAATAGGGCTGAGCGGTGGGATAAACCGCACGGATGTATGTGGGGGGGTGGGTGGGTTGGAAAATGCCCGAGGTGGGAGGGCTTGTGTGCGGCCCAACGCAAAGACCCAAATAGGGAAACAAAATACGGACTGGAAAGCAAAGAGAGGACGGATGTTTTTCTATTAAACATGAAGTGCTCAAAACAAGAAAAGAAAAAGAAAAAAAAATCTGTCCATGGGTTAAGAAAAAAATACATAATTCAAATGGAATGAAATTTAATTTTTATGACACTACTGGCAAATATTTTTTTCTTGTTTAAAGGATAAGCTCACTTAATTTATATATATATATATTAGAAATCAAGACTTAGTATTTCTGTCTTTTTTTAGTTTTTGTCTTATTTTTCACTGAAAATAGCTAAACATTCTTAATTCAAGATACATTTGATTGAGAAGCAAAATGACTTAAAATATTAAGTATTTTTTTCTGAGAAACTGATCAAAATGAAGTGAGTTTATGATTAAAACAATGAATAATATCTGCCAATGGGGTCAGAAAAATAAATGTATTTTCTCGTTGAAAAAAATGTAACTCATTTTTTATTTGCTTTTGTGTTGTGTGTCATTGTCTACATTGTTTGTTTAAAGCTTGAGAATATGTATATTTATTTTATGACTTGTTTAAAAAAACCTTTTAAGTTTTAGTTGTTTCAAAAAGGTATCAAATTTGTCTCAGATGTTTCTCCTAAAATTCCTCAGAGTGAATAAAAACAGACCCAGATGAGTCACTGGTTCGTCATGCAAGAATCCAGAGTGATAAAAACCAGTGTGAAGCAGCTCAGATCACTGGATGAGAAATGCTTGAGTTTACATTGAGATCTCTGACGTTTGAGTGCAAATCTAAAGGACACTCTGAGACATTTCTGAGATCTGAAACTCAAGAGGAGAAGCATCTAAGAAGCAGCGCACGTCTCCGTCAAGCTGTACAACAGATCTGATTTGTGATTTTTTCTTTTCTTTCATGTTTTTCTTTAATGTCCTCCCAGGGAAAACAAAGGCTATTGTACCAGGAACATTTCCTACTTCTGTAAATCACATAACGCATCCAATTTTTTCATGTCTCTATGAAACAGAATCAGAGCGATCAGTCAGATTTCCAGACGAACTCGTGCACTGCAAAAAAAGATTTTCTTCCTTGTTTTTGTTTGTTTTCCTTGTATAAATAGTACAATTCTGGGATTAAGAATGCATTTACTGACAAGTAAATTATTAAGATTTATGGCTTTTTTACCCGAAAAAATAAGTTATCAAATTTCTTAAAATCAAAAATAATCTTAGTTCAAAGGCTAAACTAAATAATTTTTCAAAGACAGTGGGCGCGACAGACAGACAGAGAGGCGAGACCGACTAGAACGAGTGGAAGCCGAGAACCGACGAGACATGAGGCGGACCGACGAGACTATTCTGGTCGAGACCTGTGTACGGACGCGAGTGAGGCGAGACCGACTAGACGAGGGGGCGAGATGACTACGATGCGTACGGCGATACGACGAGACGATCGAGCGAGCCGATGCTACGATGCGAGGGCGATGCGCGAGCGAGACGATCGAGGCGATACCGACGAGACGAAGCGAGGCGAAGACCGACGTACGAGTGCGAGGCGAGACCGACGAGACGATCGAGTGAGTCATACCGACGATACGAGTTTGGTGAGCGCGATGCCAGACGAGAACCCCCCGATCGAGGCTAGACAGACGAGACAGCTAGGCGAGACGACAGACGAGCAGGCAGACCGGACGAGCCGAGTGTGAAGTGCGGCAGACGGACGCGTCAAATGAAAGACGAGTGAGTTAGGCGAGACCTTGACGAGACGAGTGAGTGATGCGAGACAGACGAGACGTAGTGATGTGAGGTCGAGACAGAACGAGAACGGCG
This sequence comes from Sinocyclocheilus anophthalmus, assembly GCA_018155175.1. Lineage (NCBI taxonomy): Eukaryota > Metazoa > Chordata > Actinopteri > Cypriniformes > Cyprinidae > Sinocyclocheilus > Sinocyclocheilus anophthalmus. The sequence goes on along the minus strand of JADLZN010004031.1, from coordinate 122,450 downwards.
ATAGCGATGACCGACAGAGAGTGAGTGGAAGACCGACGGACGTGAGTGAGCGCGGTGCGAGACGAGAACGAGCGACGAGCGAACAGAGCGACGACCGTCGAGGCTAGACCGACGAGACGAGTGAGTGAGTCGCGATCCGACGAGCGAGTGAGTGAGGCTAGACCGTTGACGAGACGAGTGAGTGAGCAGACAGACGAGACGATTGATTGAGGCGAGACCGACGAGACGGTGATGCTTGACCGACGAGACGAGTGAGGCGAACCGCGACGAGACGGATGAGTGAGGCTAGACAGGACGTGACTCTGAGTGCGATACAGACGAGACGAGTGAGCGAGATCTGACGAGACGATTGAGTTGAGACGGACGGACGTTGCGTGACGAGGGACCGACGATACGCGTGAGTGAGGCGAGCCATCGACGATACGGTGAGTTAGGGCGAGACAGAACGAGACGAGTGAGTTAGGCGAGAAGACTGACGATCGACTGCGGACCGACTCGACGAGCTAGGCGAACCGGACTATAGCTAGCGAGGCGATAACAGACTCGACGAGTGATTGTGAGAGACCTGCAGACGATGAGCGATGCGAACGATACAGACGAGCGTAGGCGGAAACAGACGATCCGAGCGAGGCGAGACCGACGAGACTAGTTCTGAGGCGAGACCGACGATACTGAGTGAGTGGGCGAGGCCCGCGAGACGATTGCGTGAGGCGAGGACAGAACGAGCGTGTGAGTGGGCATCAGACGAGACAGTGAAGCCGTACCGGACGATACGAGTGAGCGAGACGGACGAGACGAGTGGTGAGGCGAGGACAGACGAGACAGTGAGGGTGCGAGGACATACGAGAACTCTTGAGGCTAGACGTAGCATACGAGTGAGGTGAGACGGACGATACGAGTGAGTGAGACTGACGATAGATTGAGTGCTAGACAGCGAGAAAGTGCGGCGAGACATACGAGACTATCGAGGCTATACGCCGTACGAGTGTGAGCAGACCCGACGGTAGACCATGGGATGCGAGACAGACAGACGAGTGAGGCGAGACGACGATACGATGAGGGCTAACCCGGACTATACGATGGTGAGGCGATACAGAACTAGACAGTGAGGCGAGACAGACGAGACGAGTGAGGCGAGACAGACGAGACGAGTGAGGTGAGACAGACAAGAAGAGTAGGTGAGGACCTATCCTTCCAGGTTTTTAGTACCTCTTTAAAACTTATTTAAGTTGTTGGTTATTTTATATTAGGCATAAGCCTCCCCTATAGTCAATGGGATTTTTTGTTTTGTTAATAAAAGTTCTATGTTTTATCTATAGGCTAAAGTGAGTTTGACGTTGTCCCCGTTTTTTATGTTTGGTTAAATCAAGGAAATGGAATGTCTCCATTTGTGTTTTCTAACCTCTTCTTGGTGAAGTTTCCAGCCACTCTGATGCAGCTGTTTCCGTCGCCGCCGCAGACGCCGCACTTGTCATATTGAAGTTTAGAGCCGATGATCCCGTCGCAGCCGGTGCGAACGCACTTCCCCTTCACACACACCGAACTGCTGTACGGCCGGCACTCCGTCCCATCAACCACCTGCAGAAAACCACACAAACCAAACCTCACCTGCTGTCTGGCCTTCATCTATCGCTACTAAAGAAATGGCACAAATAATTCCAGGGTGTTAAATAAATACAGTGGGGAAAAAAGTATTTAGTCAGCCACCAATTGTGCAAGTTCTCTCACTTAAAAAGATGAGAGAGGCCTGTGATTTTCTGGATTTTTTTTTCTCAACTATGAGAGACAAAATGAGAATCACAGTAAATCACATTGTAGGATTTTTAAAGATTTTATTTTGCAAATTATGGTGGAAAATAATTATTTGGTCAATAACAAAATTTCATCTCAATACGTTGTTATATACCCTTTGTTGGCAATGACAGAGGTCAAACATTTCTGTAAGTCTTCACAAGGTTTTCACACACTGTTTCTGGTATTTTGGCCCATTCCTCCATGCAGATCTCCTCTAAAGCAGTAATGTTTTGGGGATGTCGCTGTGCAACACGGATTTTCAACTCCCTCCAGATATTTTCTATGGGGTTGAGATCTGGAGTCTGGCTAGGCCACTCCAGGACCTTGAAATGCTTCTTACGAAGCCACTCCTTAGTTTCCCGGGCGGTGTGTTTGGGATCATTGTCATGCTGAATGACCCAGCCACGTTTCATCTTCAATGCCCTGGCTGATGGAAGGAGGTTTTCACTCAAATCTCACGATACATGGCCCCATTCATTTTTTCGTTTACACGGATCAGTCGTCCTGGTCCCTTTGCAGAAAAACAGCCCAAAGCATGATGTTTCCACCCCCATGCTTCAGTAGGTATGGTGTTCTTTGGATGCAACTCAGCTTTCTTTCTCCTCCAAACACGACAAGTTGAGTTTTTACAGAAAAGTTATATTTTGGTTTCATCTGACCTTATGACATTCTCCCAATCCTCTTCTGGTTCATCCAAATGCTCTCTAGCAAACTTCTGATGTGCCTGGACATGTACTGGCTTAAGCAGTGGGACACGTCTGGCACTGCAGGATTTCCCTGGCGGCGCAGTGTGTTACTGACGGTAGTTTTTGTTACTTTGGTCCCAGCTCTCTGCATGTCATTCACTAGGTCCCCCCGTGTGGTTCTGGGATTTTTTTCTTGTGATCATTTTGACCCCACGGGTTGAGATCTTGCGTGGAGTTCAAACAGATGCCATTAATACAAGTAACGAGTGGAGGACAGAGGAGCCTCTTAAAGAAAAAGTTACAGGTCTGTGAGAGCCAGAAAACTTGCTTGTTTGTAGGTGACCAAATACTTATTTTACCGAGGTGGAATTTTACCAATTTTGGTAACTTTACTTGAAGGGGTGTGCATAAGGCTGACATGACACATTCATAATCATGAAATGACACATGTCATGAATATGAAGGAGATTTTAGCATGTTTATGACAACTCATTAAGTGTCATTCGCTCAGTTATTTAATTTTTAATGCAAATATGACATTACTTGACCTAACCCTAACCTACCCTTACCCCTAACCATAGCCCATAACAAAGACATCTCAAATGTCATATTTGCATTAAAAATGACATAACTGAGTGATTGACACTTAATGACAGTTGTCATAAAGATGCATAAAACCTCTTTCATATTCATGACATGTGTCATGTTATGATTATGAAGGTGTCATGTCAGTCGTATGCACACCCCTTCAAGTAAAGGTAACCAATTAATTCTTTAAAATCCTACAATGTGATTTTCTGGATTTTTTTTTTTCTCATTTTGTCTCTCATAGTTGAGGTATACCTATGATAAAATTACAGGCCTCTCTCATCTTTTTTAGTGGGATAACTTGCACAATTGGTGGCTGACAAAATACTTTTTCCCCCACTGTATATCCCCTAAAAAAAAAGCACTAAAGACATGATATTGATAGAATGCTTTGCTAACGTTTCCATTAAGTTATCAACACTGCAAAAAATATTTTCTTCCTTAGTATTTAGTCTTGTTTTCTTGTATAAACATCTAAAAATTCTTGAATCAGGATGCATTTACTTGACAAGTAAAACGACTTGTTTTCTAAAAATATTATCCATTTTTGTTAGTTTTTGCTTAAAACAAGCAAAAAATCTGCCAGTGCCTTAATTCAAAGGCTAAACAAGATTATTTTTCTTACACCATCGGCAGATATTTTTACATGATTTAAGCAAAAACTAACAAAATTTGGATAATTTTTCCAGAAAACAAGACATAATATCTTAAGTCATTTTACTCGTCAAGTAAATGCATCTTAAATCCAGAATTAGTAGATATTTATAATAGAAAACAAGACAAAAATACTAAGGAAGAAAATCATTTCTGTATGTTCTCTGAACATCTGTTATATCTAAAAATAGTTATATGAGCATTTAAGGAATTCTATCCTTTTGCAAACATTAAGGGATGTTCTTTTGAATGTTTTATTTTTAGAAAAAAAAAAAAATTAGACAAACATCCAACTAAAAAAATCTAACATTAGGAACAATGTATAAATAATGTTTTTGTGCTGTGACTAATGACTCGGAACGAAATTTGGTATTAATGTTACTGGACTAATGTTTGTTCATAACATCAAAAAGATGTTCTAAGAACATTTTGCTAATGCTCCCATTAAGTTATAAAAATTTTATTTATGAATGTTCTCTGAATGTTCAAAACGTCCAGTTTTGTAAAAATGTTCTCTAAACGTTCTCTATTCTTTCGACTTTTCTTTCTTTGTAAAAAAAAAAGAGACCCTCTAACACTAATGTTCTCTATTCTTTTTCTATTCTATCTACTGGTTTTCTTTTTATTTATTATATATATATACTGTATATAACAACCTTGCTATGTGTGCTGCGTTAGGCTAACTGAGACTTATCAAGGCACTTACATATCATTACTCTTTAGTTAGTTTTGATTGCTTCTTTTGTCCTCATCTATAAGTCGCTTTGGATAAAATGTAAATGTAAAACGGGAATGCTCCATTGTATCATTTTGCATTTCATTGGGAATGTTACTTTCGAATGTTCTCTGAACGTTCCGAAACAAGTGGATACATTTGTTGTAACTTAATAAAAAAAAAAAAAAATAAAACATTCCGTAACTCATGTGTAAACAATGCTTTTGTGCTAACGTTTGAGAATATTATTAACGCAACTGTAAGAACATCTGTTCATAACTTTTTGAGAACGTTTCCTGTCAGCTGGGTTTGAAGCACCGTGTGACACTTCAAAGACCAGTGTGGCATTTCTATAATATCATGCCGAAAGGATGTAAATCCTTCAGTATGTTGAGTCGGTTTGTAAGTGTTATGAGAGATCCGTGACTCCCTCACCCGCTGCGAGAACACGACGTAGTATCCCGTCCCTTTGGCCCTGCAGGTGAGTTTGCACATGTCTTTGGGAAGCACGCCGGCAAACTTCGACACCCATTCCACGAAGGTCTTCACTCCTTTAGGGTCCGTCTGAGGGCCGTTACGCAGCTCACACTGCTCCTGACGGAAACTCTTCCCTAACGCACACAGATGACAGCAAATATATTCAATGCACAAACTTGCTGCTGTTCTTAATACAGTATTAACATATTTGTGTAGCTGACACAAAATGTTTTAAAAATCCTCTTAAGCTGGTTTCAGGAGGGAATTCTTTATAATTATTATAGATGATATTTTCATGAGCTCACGATAATTGAAAGAGTAAATGGAATACACTTTATTATATTAGATTTATTTATAATATTTTAGCTTTATTATATTACCTGCACTGCAACACAATAACCAAAGAAATAATATTAAATTACATTTTAGCTATCATTGACTATTATTTTTTTTATATTTGTATTTGTATTTAATCTTCTAAATTTAAAGTGCCATGCCTGTCATTAATATTGAGTTTGAGTAAGTTATTTTAGTATTATTTATATATAATTAGTATGGTATTTGTTAATAGTTTGAATTAGCTTTTATTTTTATATTTTTTAGGTTTTGTTTAAGTTTTAGTAATTTTGTTGTGTGCTTTTCTCATTTTTATTAGTTTTTGTTTTTTAAATGTTTATTTAGTGCGTTTAATTTATTTTTATTTCATTTTTAGTTTTAGTAATTTTAGTACTTCACTAACATTTCAGTTTGTTGCATTTTGTTTACTTAATTTTTGTTTAAGTTTTCATTTAATATTAATATTTTATTTTAGCTTCATTTCAATTAACTAACTGACTGCTTTTGTGCTCCAGAGTCACATTTTATCCTGGAATCTCGATGTAATGTGTTAGCTACCTACTTAATATTTCTCTTGACGGTATCATATTAGATAAAACTTTTCACTGAATTTATTGCAATGCATTTTGGGATTGTGGTATCTATCAGGGATGTACGTGATGCAGAATTTGTTGCATTTGCATGTGTTTTCTTCTGTGAGCATGCATTATTTGTGCATGCGTGTGTGTTTGGAGACGCTCACCGGCTGAAGGGCATGGCGTGACGCTGCAGGAGCGGTAGACGGCTCTCTTCCCGGTGCAGTAGCGGCCGTTGTTTCGGGGAGGAGGGTTGTTACAGAGACGATGTGCAAACTGGACACCGCCGCCACACGTCCGAGAACACGAACCCCACGGACCCCAGGAGCTCCAGCTGCCGTGATTCGACATCTGACAGGAGAAAATCATTAAGCATCGATTAGTGACGAGCAGAAAACACACTAACAGTTTCTGTTGATTGCATATGAGGCACAGTCACAATGTAAAAGCATCTAACTAAAGATGCACAAAACCTTTCAACATGAATGAGTCGAGTCGTGGAAAGAAGCGAGTGTTTTATGTGAAGGCGTGTGTCCATCTATTCACCGGCCCGCAATAAACAAGCTCCGAGCCAAAAATAAGCGCGAGACCTGAACGCTGGACATTCAGCGAGAGGAAGGGGGTGTGTGTGAGTGTGTGTGTTGTGTGTGTGTGCGGAGTGGTGTGTGTTGTGTGGGTTTTGTGTGTGTGTGTGTGTGTGTGTGTGAGAGAGAGAGTGTGTGTGTGTCTGTGTGTGTCCGTGTGTGTGTGTGTGTGTGTGTGTGTGTGTGTGTGTCTGTGTGTGTGTGAGAGAGTGTGTCTGTGTGTGTGTCTGTGTGTGTGTGAGAGAGTGTGTTTGTGAGTGTGTGTGTGTGTGTGTGAGAGACAGAGTGTGTGTGTGTGTGTGTGTGCGTGTGTGTGAGTGTGTGTGTGTGTGTGTGTGCATGTGTGTGAGTGTGTGTGTGTGTCTGTGTGTGTGAGAGACAGAGTGTGTGTGTGTGTGGGAGTGAGAGAGTGTGTGTGTTGTGTGTGTGTGTGTGTGTGTTTGTGTGTGTGTGTGTGTGTGTGTGTGTGTGAGTGAGAGAGTGTGTGTGTGAGTGTGTGTGTGTGTGTGTGAGAGAGAAGAGACACAAACAAACAAACACGCATGAAGAGATGCTCGAACAAGAGCAACATTCTCCATCGCCTCTAAAACACTTCATGACCTCTGAGAAGCGGATAAAAATACCGGCCAGACGAGAGCATGGGAAATTCCTGCTGGTTAAATGTGTTTGATTCTAATCTAGTTAAGTCAGAACAGTGAGACACACGAGGATAATAGTGTTAGGAGGTTCAGATTCACATGTCTGATGCTCTGAGCTGCTGACAGGAACCTTCTGGAATGTCATGAACAGTAACAAAAACTGTGCTAAATATTAATAATAAAATACCAGTTTGGGGTCCGTATGATTTATTTATTTATTTATTTAAATAAACTATTACTTTTATTCAGCAAGGACGCATTAAATTGATCAAAAGTGACAGTAAAGACATTTATAATGTAACAAAAAATTTATATTCCAAATAAATGCTGTTCTTCTGAACTTTCTATTCATCTGTGAATCCTGAAAAATAAAATGCATCACAGTTTCCACAAAAATATATTGGTGCAGCAGCACGATGTTTCCAAGCATCTGATAATACTCAAAATGTTTCTCGAGCGCAGAATCAGCATATTATACTGATTTCTGAAAGATCATGTGACACTGAAGACTGGAGGAATGATGCTGAAAATACAGCTGCGCATCACAGAAATACATTACAGCTTAACAGAGATTCACATAGAAAATATTTATTTTGAATTGTAATATTATTTCACAATTTTTACTGTATTTTTGAACAAATAAATGCAGCCTCGGTGAGCAGGAGAGACTTCTTTTAAAAACATTAAAAATCCTAGCGACCCCAAAGCACTAGTGAACACTATGCAGATGTTATTGTGAAGATGGTTGAGCTGAAATGTTGAAGAGGAATGAATATGATGACGTGAGAGAGAAAGCAGCAGAGAGAGAGACTGATGGAAGGGAAGATGATGAGAGACGTTAAAGAGCCGCTGACACAGTCCTCAGAGCCGGAGAAACTGGTCTGAAAGAGGAGATCTGATGTTTATTATGTGAAGGAGACAGCGGTGAGAGAGACGGATCACGTGAAGCCCGGAGAAACACTGCAAACCAGATGAACATGGGTGCGGTTCAGACGGACAAACAAACCAGAGCAAGTTATTTAAATACACGACAGGACAAACTAAGGTCTCTAATGTCCTCAGTTAACCAGTTTCCTCAGAAAGAGCAGGCTGGATGACTAGTCTCATGCAATCGAGTTTAGCTGTTGAGCAGGAGGACTATGACCAGCACAGGACTGTTAACTAAAACTACAACTATTAAAACATGAAATCAGCTTAAGAAATCAAATAAAATATTGTTTCTAAGTCAACCCACTGAAATACATTAAATAAAAAAGAAAACATAATATTTTTAAAACAGCAAGAACTAGTAAACTGACAAAGAAATACATGGCTTAAAATAAAACTAAAAATGAATATAAATAATTGATAAAACTAAATATTCAAAATATGAATAAAAATTATTCAAAATTGGAATTCAAATGAATTCAAATATGACATACATAAAAATAAGTTTTTATCCAAATTAAACATATTCTATTATATACTGTATATATATATTATATATATATGAATGATTTGTTCCCGAAGACCCAAGTACCGAAAAACTTAAAATAAATACACCAACACACCCAACACACACACACACACACACACACACACATCAACATATATATATATATATATTGAAGATTGTTCCCGAAAGACAAGTACGAAAACTTAAAATAAATACACACACACACACCCACACACACACACAGACACCCACACACACACACACACACACACACATATATATATCGACATACAGTCCTGGTTAAAATATTGTACACCCTATTGAATTCCATGGCTTTCTGTATCAGGACATAATAGAAACATATCTGGTTCTTGTCAGGTCTTAAAATTGGGAAAATAAAACCTCACATGACATATCACGCCGTGTCATTATTTATTTAACAAAAATAAAGCCAATATGGAAAAGCCATGGGTGATAAACTAAGGACACCCTATGATTCAGTTGTTTGTATATCCACTTTTAGCAGCAATAACATGAAGTAATAATTTTCTGTATGACTTTATCAGTCTCTCACATCATTCTGGAGGAATTTTGGCCCGCTCTTGTGAAACACTGATTGTATTACATGAGGCATGAGATGTTCATTCATGTTTATTTCTCGTTAAAACTAGAAGATGAAGGGATGATGGCGCTCTGCACTGCTGTCAGAACTGAAGCGTTTACACAGCGATCTGTCGCGCCTCATCAAAGAGCGCCAAAACGCCAATTATTGTCTGATTATCTCATAATTGTGACCCCTTTAAGTCGCTTGGGTATATTTGTAGCAATAGCCAACAATACATTGTATGGGTCAAAATTATACATTTCTCTTTTATGCCAAAAATCATTAGGATATTAAGTAAAGATCATGTTACATGAAGATATCTTGTAAAGTTCCTACCGTAAATATATCAAAACGTAATTTTTGAATAGTAATATGCATTGCTAAGAACTTCATTTGAACAACTTTAAAGAAGATTTTCTCAATATTTGGATTGTTTTGCACCCTCAGATTCCAGATTTTCAAATATTGTCCGATCCTAACAAACCATACATCAAAGGAAAGATTATTTATTCAGCTTTCAGCTGATGCATAAATCTCAATTTTGAAAAATTGATCCTTATGACTGGTTATGTGCTCCAGGGTCACAATTTGATTTTGAGACTTAGCCTGGACTTCACAGACAGGGTCACATTTATGTACCGAACCAAAAGACCCGTACTGAAAATTTCAGTATGGATACGTGTACCGTTACACCCCGACTGATCAACATAAACCAGCATGGAAAATAAACTAGTCAACACGAAATGCAATTTGCGGTCTGTTTTAGTAACATGATGTGCTTGATTCAGAGTGAATCTGTAGTGTGGAACTGAGACTGAGGCATTTCAATGAAAGATTATGAAGACAAACAGGAATCTCTGCTCTTACCGAGTAGTGTCTCTTTCTGGTTTTGTCCACACATTTCCCCTGCAGACAGATCCGGCCCTTCCCACACGGCGTTCCCTCCACGGCTGGAAGCTTCTTGGTCAGACACACCATCTGTCCCTTCCTGATGACGGCGCACCACAGACGCGCGCACACGTCCATCCCGGGACACACGGTGTACTCCGGCCCGAAGGCCAGGCGGCAACACTGCTGACCGCAATCGTATCTCTGACCCGGCAGCTCCTCCGGACCCAAGAGAGGCAGACGAGGAGCGTCCAGCAGACACTCCGCTGCACACACAGCAACATTACAGCTACAGCACTGCTCACCAGTAAAACACTGTCTTCTGCTCACCTAGGCTAAAATAAGATAACTGTTTTCTATGTGAATATCTGTTAAACTGTAATTTATTTCTGTGATCAAAGCTTTTCAGCATCAATGGAGAGCTTATTTATTCAGCTTTCAGATGATGCATAAATCTCAATTTAAAAAAATTGACCCTTATGACTGGTTTTGTGCTCCCAGATCACAAATGTATTTAAAAAAATGGAAAATAAATAAAAAAATTGTTTTATCTAAGATAAAAATGCCAAAGCACTACCAAATGACTAACAATTAAAAATAAGAATTTTATAATGCAATAAAATGCTATTAAAATCAATACAAATACAACAATAAAATAAAATATTAATAACTATTACGTTCCAAAATGAATAATACAATAAAATTAAAATAAAATTGTAATAAAATATTAAAAAACCTAAGTATACTTGAAACTGAAATAAACCTAAAAAAAATGAAAACAAAGATTTTTAATAAATTTGAAAATATTACAAAAAACTGAAATACATTTAAAATATTAATGCAATCTACAATAATATGTAAATTGCAACCCATTTTACTAATTGAATGTGCCATGATTTCCACATAAACAAGTAGTATCATAAAACAGATCCATGAAATCTCAGATCTGATCAGATTAATAATAGCCTTATATCCTTCTGATTCTGATTCTAACCATACAAAATGTCTCACAGTTTTTGAGGATGCAACATCAAAATCAGTCATTTTGAGCTGCAATGGTCTGAATTAAAAACCTGCTTGAGTTCATGTGTCAGCATGACTGTTTCTCACCGTTTCCGTCGTCGAAGAAGTCAGTGATGGTGGCAGAGGTGCAGCGGCTCCAGGGTTTGGACGCGTCGATGGAGGTCAGGATGGACGACATCAGCCGCTTGTCTTCACTGGAGCCAAATCGCTCCTCACAGAACTTAGAGTCGTCATGGGACAGACCCAGCAGGTGCCCTGAGACACACACACACACACACACAGGAAGTGATGTCATTCCATGTGTGTGTGCGCGAGTGTGTTGTGTGTGAGAGTGTGTGTGTGTGTTTGTGTGTGTGTGTGTGTGTGAGAGAGAGAGTGTGTATGAGTGTGTGTGTGAGTGTGTGTGTGTGTGTGTGTTTTTGTTTGTGTGTGTATGAGTGTGTGTGTGAGTGTGAGAGAGTGTGTGTATGAGTGTGTGTGGGTGTTTGTGTGCGTGTATATGAGTGTGTGTGTGAGTGTGGAGAGTGTGTGTGTGTGTGTGTTTGTATGTATGTGTGTGTGTGTGTGTGAGAGAGAGAGAGTGTGTGTGCGTTTTTGTGACAAACGAGGACATAAATGTGTATAATGACAAAGGTATGAGGACAGGTATTACAATGAGAAGGTGACTTTTCAGGACATTACCCATGTCCCCACTTTTCAAAACGCTTATAAATCATACAGAATGAGTTTTGAGATTGTAAAAATGCACAAAGTTTTTTTGTGAGGGGTATGTTTAGGTGTAGGGTTGGTGTAGGGCTATATAAAATATGGTTTGTACAGTATAAAAACCTTTACGCCTATGGAGAGTCCCCACTTTCACAAAGTGTGTGTGTGGGTTTGTAGGAGGTTGGTGTGTTTGAGATTGTTTGTGTGTGGTGTGTATGAGTGTGTGTGGTGTGTTTGGTTGAAGTGTGTGTTGTGTGTGGGTGTATGGTTGTGTGTGTGTGGTTGTTGTGTGTGGTGTGTGTGTTACCGATCTCATGTGCCACGGTTACGGCGCTGAATCCGTCGCCCTATGGATGTTGTGTGCGCAGCCGCTCCGGTGAACACAAAGTCCCACATGACCTAACGAAGTATCGACGATTGCTGACCGCACAGTCCTGCACACAACAGCAGACTTTATCATATTAAAATTTGAAATTGTGTAAAATTTGAATTTTATTCTAATTTGTATTAATTTTGTTGTGGGATTTGCATTTTTTAAATTTAAAATTTAATTTTAAATATATTTTTTAAAATAGTCCTATTTAATATTTATAAATATTATATAATATTTATAACTTATTTTTTATTTCTTTATCTAATCATGGGTTGATACGATGACATTCCGTACTGTAATTGTTAACTAAACTATTAATACTAATTTTTCTGAATTGAAATAAAGCGCGAATACAATGAGATATAATAAACAAATTACCTGAAAAACTAAATGAAAATTTGAAAGTTTTGCTCGGCAGATAACTGAAAAAATAAATTTAAAAATTAAAATCTAAAATTACTAAAACTATAACTGAAATAAAAATAAAATTTTTTGTTAAGAAAATCATACTAGTTTTTTAATATATATATATATTTTAACTAGTAAAGCTAAATAGAAATATTTATAGAAAAAAAATAAAACTTACAAACAGACACTTAAGAAAAATTTGAAACTAAAATGAAAATAGAAATATAAAATAAACTAATAAAAATACTAAATAAAACTGTAATAGAATAAAATAATACTAAACCAACATTGGTGAGCACAAAAAGCTAAGATTTACTTTTTTATTTAATAATTTTAGTGCTTCAGTTTAAACTTCTTTTATTTTATCCGAGGCAATATTTCAATTGTCACCTATATGGTTTCATTTATTTAGTGAATTTTAAATTATTTCCTCACGCAACTCATCACAAAGACACTATTAATATGCTCGTTAAGATTAGAAATTTGCTAAGCTACTTTGCTAGTCATTTAAAAATATTTATAATAACTTTTATTAAATTAACTTTTATTTCAGTTGTAGTTGTCATTTTAGTAGTTCAACCTAAGCTTATTTATTTCATTTCTTATTTTTGTGTTTTTCATCTAATATTTCGGTTCCCTTTTAGCCATATTTCAAACAGCGAAATTAATGTTAATAGCTCCAATAAATGACTAAAACACTTGAGTCAGACTAAATCTGTCTGAAAACTCTTTCAATGAGTAGCTTGCCTGTAATTCAACTACTTTAAAACTACCTTTTAAAAAAAATATTTTTTTTTTTTTTTCATATTTTAAACGTAAAATACTCTTTTGTTGGCTTATGATTAAAGTCGCATGAAATGAAAATTCATCTGTTTTTCTAAATGCATGCTATAGATCTTACTGTGAACAATTCATTCATGCATGATTCTTTTTTAAACAATGTTTTGACCTTGTAATGTTTAATCAATTATGTCATAACTGAATCTTCCAGCAAAAAGACAACACTTGAATATATGTCACAACACAGAAGTAAAGATCATCTCAACTTAAAAAAAAAGAAAGAAAAAGAAAAGCAGTAAAAAAAAGGCATTTTCATAGATATCGTCTCAGGTTGTTATAAGGACGTCAAGCTGCATTTACTAGAAAACAAAGAACGTTCATCACTAAAGTCCAGAACATCACACACAACACACAGGAATGCCTCTCGCAAGCGGTTGGCAAGCGCTCTGAGCAAACATGTGGACGCAGACAGAGGAAGACGAGTGCTCTGAAATGTGATTCTCCAGCACCGCGAGTTTCTGTCACCTGCTTCTGATTTACAGGGCGTTTCAGACGTTCGGCCTGGACCCGCTGATCTGAGGTCTGCTCTCACACGTCCATCAGTGATGAGACGCACATCAGTGCTGATCTGAGACAAGAGCTTCAATCGCTTGTCTGGCCTGTTTGGATCTACAAACTGAGGAGGATCCCATATAGCAAAAAATGAAGAGTTCATTTGCAAAAACAAACAACTTGCTCTAACTGATGTAGAGTGTGCGTGAAAGTGTTTTTGTCTTGCGGGTGGTGTGTGTGTAGCTAGATGTGGTGTGATAAGAGAGATGTGTTTGTGGTGTGTGCGCGCGAATTTGGTGTGGTGTGCGCAGCGCCGGCTGAGAGATCGTGTTTTGTCGTGTGTGTGATGTTGGCTGCGAGCGCCGTTTGCGTCTCCTCTTGTGTGAGACGACGCGTGCAGCACGGTTGTTGTGTATCCTGTGTGTGTGGTTTTATCGTGTCCTTGTTCTCGCGCGACGTCTGCTGTGTTCTGCGCGACGTTTGTGGTTTGTGCGAATAGTGTTCTTTGATTTGCTTTCGTGGGTGCTGTGTGTGTGAAGAGAGCGAGAGAGTCGTGTGTTAATGAGAGAGAGTGTGGGTTTGTGTGTTGCGCAGAGAGCTTGTGTGCTGTGAGCAGCATTGGTGTGTGTGTGTGGAAGAGTGTGATTCCGTTTTTTGTGTGTGGTGTAGTCTCCGTGCGAATACTCGAGTGTGTTTGAGAGGAGAGTGTGTTGGTGTTGTGTTTGGCGCTTGAGAGTGTGTGTGGCGCGGTGTTGGTGTGTGATAGGAGAGACGGTCGTGTTTGTGTGTGTTAGAGAGCGCGCGCTCGTGTTGTGGGTTTGTGTGTGTGCGAGAGCTTGTGCTAGTGTGTGTCGCCGCGCGCGTTTGGTGTGTTGTGTGGCGTGCGCGCGCGTTGATGCTTGTCGTGTGTTTGTCTTGTGCGGTGTGTGTTTTTGCGCGCGCTTACTGTGTGTGTGTGTTTGCGCGCGCGTGGTGTAGATTTGGGTCGCGCGCGTGGTGTTGTGTGCGCGCGCGTGTGTGTGTTGTGCTGTGTCTCGGCGCCGCGTGTGTGTGTGTGTGGTGCGCGCGAGTGGCGTGATGTGTTGTGTCCGTGTGTGTGGTTTTGGCGCGCGCGTTTGTGTGTGTGTGATGCGCGCGCGTGTGGTGCGTGTGCGCGCGCGCTGTGTGTGTGCGCGCGCGCGTGTTGTGTGTTTGGTGTGTTGTGGTGTGTGCGCGGCGACGCGTGTGGTTTGTGTGTGTGTTCCGCGCGTCGTTTGTTGTGTGTGCGGCGTGTGTGTGTGTGCAGCGCAGCGCGTACGCGTGTGTTTTTGTGATTGTGCGCGCGCGCGTGTGTGTGTCGTGTTCTGTGTGTTCCAACCTGGGCAAAAATCTGGTTTTTACATCCTGCAATCCAGGCCACATCTCGCAACGCACGTGGATTGGGTGGGGGGGATTAAATCATATCACCTAAAAAAATACAGCAACCAATATATAACTGGGGAATTGTGCAAAACATCGAGTTCTTCTGTTTTGCAACTAAACTCTTCAAAGATACTTTTTATGGCCAAATCTCTTTTAAATATAATGGTAAATCGTATCTTGTAAACATGAAGCTACACTGCAAAATACTTCGTTTCAATGTAAAATATTTAGTTTCACCGTCCTACTATATTTAACGTATTTCAGTGGCAAGAACATACGATTTCCAATTTTAAAAACATTGTCAAAACATTTATTTTATAAATGTTCCCCTATATACAAGTTTTCTCTTCAAATGGGACATATTCAGTGTTTTTTAGCATGATTGAGATAAGAGATAGGTGTTTGTAATATTTTGAACTAGATTTTAACTTGTAAAGTTTACGTAGTTGTTTGGTGTGTTTTGGTCATTTTTAGGTAGTTTTTGTTGTTTTTTATATTTTTAATTTCTTCTTATATTTCCTACTTTCATTTTAATACTTAAACTTAATCTTAATAATAATTGTGTTTTTATAAATGTATTAGTGTTTGCTGTTGTATAATATATTATATATATATATAGAGTCTTATGTCTTTATTATTTTTATCTCAGTTTTAATTTTGAATTACCTTTTTGTCAAGTTAAAGTAAATCAAATGGTGAAATCTGGTCTTGGTCACGAGGTGCAATAACATAATTGGGTGTTTTTCATATGTAATTTGTTGAGGGCACATTATTTTATTTCAAGGTTTTTTTGTTCTTTTACTTGTTTTAGTTTTAGTTAGAGGTTAACAAAACCCTGAGTCTGAAATGATCTTTCTTGGCCTGAAATATATGGAAGGCAAAATAGTATTTTTAACTGCTTATAAAAATAATTATATCTTCTTAAAATATTTTCAAAATATACTAAAAACTATATCTCCCAAAGATATTTTGATATATATCTTTTGCTGTAAGGTATCATACAACATCATTCCTCAAACATAAAAAACTCTGAAATCTTGAACAAATCAACAGTTTGCTTGAACAAAACAATATTATCAGCCATATCAGCTCCTCTTGTGTCCAAACAATTCTTCAGCCGCTTGGGGGGGGGGGGGGGGGAGGGGAGGGAGGGGGGGGGGGGGGGGGGCGGAGGGGGGGGGACGGGGGGGGGGGGGGGGGGGGGGGCGAGCGGGGCGGGGGGGGGCAATTCTTCATCCTTACGATGTTTCTCTGCATAGGTCTGTCGCGATCGCAGGCTGTTGCTACTCAACGTTGACGGCGACGTGTAAGTATTTTGGACAGCGGGACTCAGCTTGATGGATGCAAGCGTCCAGAATCTTTCCGAGGTTTTCAGTGAACTGTAAACGTATAGCGGCTGAAGACGTGTGAAATGCCCCAGACAGACAGACGCTACAAAACACACTGCCACATACATAAGAAATCACGGCAGGAGACATTAGAGACACACGCATGATCACCAACAAAATGCACAAACTCTCTCTCATACTCCTGAACAAACACTACAGTATTTACTCTGTCTGTACGCATTCAAACACCCTGTGTGTTCAGTACATAGTGTGTGTGTGTGTGTGTACACTTTCCTATTAGAAAATTGCATCTCAGGAACCACACGCCAGTGGTTTGAGTCTTACCTCTCAGATAGGTCCTTCAAGGTATCTTGGAGAGTTGAGGTGTCCAAGTCGCAACATCTAGTTACTGGGGTGCCTCAGGGCTCAGTTCATGAACCAGTTCAGTTATTCTCTTCTCTGTCTACATGGCATCACTAGGTTCTGTCATTCAGAAACATGGCTTTTCATATCACTGCAATGGTGATGACACTCAACTCTACCTCTCATTCCATCCTAATGATCCGATGACAGCTGCTCACATCTCAGCATGTCTAACAGACATTTCTTGCTGGATGACGGACCATCACCTTCAACTCAACCTGGCTAAGACAGAACTGCTTGTGGTTTCAACAAACTCATCACTTTATCAAAATTTCACCATCCAGTTAGGCTCATCAACCATAACTCCTTCAAAAACAGCTAGAAACCTTAGAGTTGTGATTGATAAGCTGAATTTCTCAGACCACATTGCTAAAAATGCCCGTTCCAGCAGATTTGCTTTATACAACATTAGGAAGATCAGACCCTTTCTTTCAGAACATACAACACAACTCCTTGTTCAAGCTCTTTTTCTGTCCAGGCTGGAATATTGCAATGCTCTCTTTGCAGGTCTTAGCCAGTTCTATCAAACCTTTACAAATAATCCAGAACGCGGCAGCAAGATTAATCTTTAATATAGCATCAAAGAACACGTCACATCTCTGTTTATCAATTTGCACTGGCTACAAGTAGCTGCTTGCATAAAATTCAAGGCAATAATGTTTGCTACAAAACCACCACTGGCTCTGCACCCCTTTTACCTAAATTCATTACTTCAGACTAGAGATGCGGAAATCAGCTTTGATCACGAAATAAAAAAGAAAGAAAGTGAAGTGTCATGACAGAAATCCACTCCCCCCACCTACAATCCCTGCCTGTATGAGACTCGAACCCACAACCTTTTTGGGTTATGAGACCGACTCTCTAACCATTAGGCCACGACTCCCCCACGACTTCTCCACCCTTAATACAGTTTAACAGATTTCATCATAATTGAAATGATATTACAATTTTTACTGTATTTTACTGGTTAGCATAGAGACTTTTACGGACGCCCGAACTTTTTTTGAACCCAGTACATTAGCACACTAGTAAACTAGGAAAGTGTGTGTTATGCATCATATCTGCACTTGCTCTGAGTGAAAGATCACACGCAGTAAAACCACACGCATGCCATCTTGTCTTCATCCCGTCCCTCGCATCAGCGTAAGTCATTATCACAGACATATCACACCCGAAGCAGTGCCTCTTGTTCTGTGTTTTGCAATCCACGACACCTGAAAGACCTACTCTCTTCTGCAGTGGAGATCAAAGTTTAGAAACGCTTCATGTCTGCAGAACCTATAAAGGTTTGTCGTGTTTCTTATGGGCTATGCTTTTAGTGCTGCAAGCAATTCCTTCGCGTAAACAAATAAAGATGAAACTGAACTGAGGTGCAGCACATGAGCATGAATCATGAATGTTTGTCATAACAAACAATTTGTTGATTAACGATTTCATTCTGTTTTGTCATTCACTTTACAGTGTAAGCCTACTCCACAGACCCTTTTACCTGGAGCATTTAATAAAATAGGTGCATACCTTTACTTCAATGCTGTGAAAATGCCTGTAATATAGTGCCATAATTCCGTATTGATTAATATAATATAATATAATATAATTTTTGACATTTAAGCTCTTTAAGCTCTTAAAATTCCCTTATTTGGATGGCAAAATGTAATTTAAAATTAGTGTTATTTACCGTTTTTAATAATAGTTTGAATTGTATTTTTAATTTAAAAATCTATTATGCACTTTGCATTTATTATTTTGAGAAATATTATTACTTACTTTATATTCAGTTTATTTATTTTTCAGTTGTTTTTAGACATTTTAAAATGATACTGATATTTATATAGACATTTAAAATGTACTAAAAATAATGTAATAAAAACGTATGAAAATCAATAAAATTATAAAAAATTAATATTATTATGAAAAGCTTTCATGTTATAGTTTAGTTTGAAGTGTGTAAAATACTTTTGACATTTGTAGTTAGCTCTGTTGTTTTTAAATTTCTAATAGTTTTCTTAATTATATAATTTTTCCATTTCAGTTTAAGCTATACAGATAATACAATGTTTGCTGTGTTTAATACCTGAAAACAATAAGTTTGTTTTTATATTTTATTTTATTTCAGTTAACATTTATTTGATTTCAAGTAATTACATTTTTATGGTTTTATAGTTTCAGTTAACTATACTGCACAATTATTGTGGCTATCTCAAATAATTGTGATTATCTCAAATAACCATAATCATACAATTTATCAATCATTGCAACAGGCACCAACACTGCCGGGTGCGCTACCGAGCAAGCTTACACCAGAAAAGCTGTACACATGGAGCTGGTTATGTGATGCAAACATTAAAGTGTATTCATTTACAAATCATGCATTTGGTAAAAGTGTTTTGAGCTCATAGTATTGAGCTCATACAATCTGCACCTGTTACCATAATTTGTGTGAAAAGGAATAAAAGATGTTAAAGTTTTACAGCCACTAGTGTGAAACTGCAGTGAACTGAATGCATAGGTATATTTTTTGCAAAAATGTAGGTTGCATGTATTTCCAATGAGACCATTAATTTCCCAGGGAATGCATGAACTGATCAAATGCATACCTGAATGAAATGTAAGTTGCTTAAAGCATCTGCCAAGTTCCCACAATGTTTTTATAACCTACATTTGTTACCTGGGTTGTATCTTGAACGCAGCATTTATCAGCTATTGCAAAGAAGGTTATTAGTGAACAATGACTTAAATTTCAGTCCATTTCTTCTTCGCGAGCATCATATGACTTCACTTAGAATATAATGCATAAGTAGCATGGACTATTTTATGATGCTTGTTTCCCTTTTTGATGCAGTAAAAATCCCTGTCAACACTTTTACTGTTTAGAAGATAGCAGCATGAACATTCTGCTAAACTTCTTCTTTTGTGTTTCACAGAGGAACGGAAGTCATACAAGTTTTAAACAAAATGATGACAGATTCTCATTTTTGGATGAGCTTTGCTCAGTAAATATAAAAAATAAATCAGTGTTAGTCATGAGGCAGAAGAGGTTTTGAGAAACTGTGCAGCAGCAGCAGAGAGGAAATGATGCTTCGGTTATTTCATTTCTTTGTGTTTGGGTTTGGCGGCGGTTCAGAGCTCTTAGTGGGTGTCTGTGGGCTTCTGCTGCCCATCATGGCTTGTTCACATGGTGCACTTCACAACCACACACTCTTAAACACACACACGAGACCGACACAGACACAGACACACACACAGACACAGACACAGACACAGACACACACACACACAACACAGACTCACACACACCCACACACACACACGACCCCACACACACCCACACACCCACACAAACACAAACACACACACACAAAAAAAAAAAACACACACACACACACACAACCACACACCCACACACACACCCACACACCGACCACACACCACACACACACACACACACACACACACACACACACACACACACACACACACACACACACACACACACACACACACACACACACACACACACTCACTCCACACACACACACACACACCCACAAAAAAACACACACACACACACACTCACACACACACACAGACACAGACACAGACACAGACACAGACACACTGTACGCCACCAGGTGTGTAGACTCCACTCCGCCAGAGGAAAGACGCCGCTGCCAACAGAAGCTATGTCTCTGTGGAATCTGGTGTGGCGGCTCTTAAGAGAGGAAAACGACGTCAGCGGAATTACAGATGCCAACCGAGGGCACCAGGGAGTGAATGCCGGTCCGCTAGAGGAATTAGTCACATAGTTAGAGGAATAGCTCACCCAAAAATGAAAAGCGAGTTTCTTCATTGGAACACATGTGGAGAAATGTGTCATTGTATCAGTGGATGCTCTGCAGTGAATGGGTACCATCAGAACGAGAGACCAAACAGCTGATAAAAACATCACACTAATCCACACAAATCCAGTCCATCAGTTAACATCTGGAGAAGACAAAAGCTGAGACAAATCCAGCATTTTAACTAAAATACGAGTCCATAATCCATAATAACACTTCCTCCAGTGAAAAAGTGTTCTGGTGTGAATCAGGAGAGAAATCTGCACAGATCAAGCAGCGTTTAAACAGCTCTAAACATTTTGGATTTTGATGCGAGAGACAACAGCAAATGCACTTTTTCACTGGAGGAAGCGTTATTATGTATTACGGACTCATATTTTAGTTTAAAAGCATCTAATGCTGGATTAGTTTCAGCTTTGGCTTCTCCAGATGTTAACTGATGGACTGGTGTTGTGTGGATTACTTGTGGATTATTGTTGTGTTTTTATCAGCTGTTTGGACGCTCATTCTGACGGCACCCCTTCCCGGCATAGACACTGATGCCGATGCTACATTTCTTTACCACACCTGATAAGAAACAAACTCCAGCCTATTCGGATGATCTGAGGGTGAGCTACCATTTCAATTTTGTGTAAAACTATCCTTTCAACGTGCATGTAACACACGCAAAAACGAAGTTCTTGATTAACACTTAAACAAGGGGTTTTGTTAACTTTAATTCATGCATTGGGTATCACACTTCACGCATTCATTATCAAGGTAATGGAATTTATGCATACACCTATATCTTTAACATGTTAATTGTCTAATTAACAGTAATGTAAATATGACTAAAAAAAAACTGTTTGTGTTTATAAAACTTTTATAAATTACATAAGAGTTAATATTGTTAAAAATGTGTACTTAGTTCTATTATGTTCTTCAATAAATATTTTATATGTGTTGTGTATTTTCAAATGTCCAGTTTTTTTTTTTTTTTTGGTTAAAGTTTAAAGTGATTATGTTGTGCATATTTGTGCATTATTCGTTATTATTTTTTTAAAATACATTTTTATTTTCCACTTTGAGTTTAGTATTACCTCAACATAACAAAAGAGAAATTAACATGAGAAATGTTCACCTGGCACCTAGCTTAAATAAAATGTTTATTACGTTTATCTATATATATATATATATATATAATATATATATATATATAAAATTCCCTTAAAGTCGTACCCTGAGAAAATAGTTGTTAATTAACTATAATACCTGTATTTCAGTTAAAAAAAATTTCATATTCCATTATTGTTTCATTATTGTTTTATTTTAAAAGTCTAAATCATTTTTCATAATTTTTATTTCAATTTTAGTTGACATATTTTTTGGGACAATCGAGATTAAACTATATTAAATCAAAGCTGAATACTACTGGAAATAAAAAAGTTAACTTTGTCAAATTTAATTTTATTTTAGTTATGATTTTTTTTTATGTCAAGTTAATGGACAACGTATTTTTAGGATTTTAGTTTTAGTTACCTATAACAGCTCTGGTTCATGATACCAAATGCATTAACTAATCTAAACAATTAAAAAATCTAAAGATATTCAGGATAACATCTGAAAGCTTGCTTCGCATGCAAACTGATCTGGTTTTAAGGATGTTTAGATAGTTTTACTAGAAAATAAGATAAAGTTACAGATGAAGCGCAGGATTTTGGCACTTTAAGTGCTCCAGTGAACAAGACCTTGCATGACTTACATGCACCACAAGCCTCGTCTGGAAACAAGACAAGCTCCAAACCACAAGCGCGGTGTTTGAGCGAGAGGCACGGAGCCTGCGCTTTACTGTGGGATCTGTGAGGGGCGAAACCAGTGTGGTCTCCAGCCCGGGACAGCTCTCTGCTGCGGTTCATGGCACTCAGATCTCGAGAGCGTCTCGTGTGAGGAATGTGCACAGACACACACTGTATGAAGACACTCACTAGTCAGGGGACCGAAGACGCCTGCCTAGAAAAACAGCAACAAAGGAAATAATTTTACAGTTCACTGTGGATCGGGAAGGGAGAGAGACTGACGTTCCCACAGGATTTCGACACTGATCCGGATCCAGCTGACCTGGTCTCACACGACACACCTCGGGACGCCCACACACACCTCTCTCCTCACACACACACACACACACACACACACACACACACACACACTCTCTCTCTCTCGCTCTCCTCTCCACACACACACACCCACTCTCTCTTTCTCTCTCTCTCACTCACACACACACACACCCACCACACCCCCTCTCTCTCTCTCTCTCTCTCTCACACACACACCCACACACTCTCTCGCGTCGTCTCTCTCTTCTCCGCTCACACTACACTCTCTCTCTCTTCGCTCTCTCACACACACCAGAACCACACACACACACCACACAACACACACACACACACACACCACACACTCTCTCTCATCTCTCTCTCACGCACACACACACACTCTCACTCTCTCTTTCTCTCTCTCTCACACACACACTCTTAACACACACACACTCTCTCTCTCTCCATCTCTCTCACACACACACACACACCCACTCTCTCTCTCTCTCTCTCTCCACTCACACACAAACACCACACACACCCACCCACACCCCTTCCTCCTCTCTCTCTCTCTCTCTCACCACACACACACACACTCTCATCTTCTCCTCTCTCGCGTCTACTCACCCACACACCCACCCCCACCCTCCTCTCTCTCTCTCTCTCTCACACACACACCCTCTCGCTCTCTCCTCTCTCTCTTCCTCTCACTATCCTCTCATCACACACACACGCCATGGTACACAACACTCTCTCATCGAAGTACCCGCATCGCCCTCTCCTCTCCTCTCTCTCTCTCTCACACCACCCGCACACACACACCACACACAACCCACCCATCAGGCCCACCTCTCTCTCTCTCTCATCTCCACACACTCTTGCAGCCTCATCTCATCTCTCACACACACACACACACACACACACACACCACACACCCTCCTCTCTCTCTCTCGGCTCACACACACACACGCTCTCTCGCACACACACACACACACACACACACACACACACACCACACACTCTCTCTCTCTCTCTCTCTTCTCTCTTCTCTCTCTCTCTCTCTCTCTCCCACGCTCTCTCTCTCTCTCTCTCTCTCTCACACACACCATCACCACCCCCCCACACCACCTTCTCTCCTCAACACACACACCACCTCTCTTCTCTTCAATCTCTCACTCACACACACACACACACACCCACCCACACCCACACACACACACACTCTCTCTCACACACACACAACACAACACTCTCTCTCTCGCTCTTCTCTCTCTCATCACACCGACACACACAACCACCTCACACACACTCTCACACACACACCACACACACTACGAACACACACACACCACACCCACCCCCACTCTCTCTCTCTTCGTCTCTCTCACAACACACACACACACAACACACAACAACAACACACCACACACACACACAGGTACTCTGTAATATACCTTGATAATGAAATTCATGTACCATTTATATGGTGCTACAAGGCACTTCCCCAAATAGCATGTTAGTACTACGGTGTTTTTTTGTATGTGTAGCATCATCATGTCTAAATCAGGGGGGCGGGGCCAAAGGATGACTTTGAATTAGTGAATTATGTTAAGTAGTCAAAACTTAATTAAAATGCTAAAAGCACAAACATATTTAATTATAATTAAATAATTTAAACAATTAAAATGCTAAAAGCACAAAAATATTTCATTTTATAAAATAAATTACAATGAAAATGCAAAAACGCATTTAATTTATTAAAAAAAATTAAGAAACTTAATTAACATGCAAACAAACTATATTCATTATATAAAATATAATTAAAACACATAAAAACGCAATAACACTATAATACTAAAAAGTTTATATTAAAATAATTGCAACTTAAATAAAATAAAAAAAGCTAATTATTTAATGATATTAAAAATGCAAAAATAAATAAATAAATAAATACATAAGTATAATCAAAACTTAAAAAGCTAATGATATTCCTTTTGTGATATTTGATATGATATGATATTTCTGCTAAAGATATTCCCAAACAATGCATGTTGGACAATATGAGGGGCTTAGGGTCAAAAAGGTTGAGAACTGCTGGTCGAAACAAAACTCTGCACTGCATTGATGAATTAGTGTGCCATTTCAATTAGTTGTGTTTGAAAAAAGAAATCAAGAAACTTCCTGTTAGAGTTCTATTGTGTGTTACACAGAGAATTGTGTGTTGTGTTTTGCAAAAAGTGTTTTATGAAATTGAAAACTGAGTCAAAGGCTGAGAATTAGTGTGTGCTTCTGCTGTTTGAGTGTCCACTTTCAGAAATTGTGGGACAAGGAATGATTTTAAAAGCAGTTAAAAAAACTAGTGAACGTACAAAGTCCTCACTCTGGAGGCTGTGGAATACCATGGTATTACAGTTTTTTACACAACATCTTTACTTGTCACACAGTTTCTGAAAGCGGACACTCAAACAGCAGAAGCACACACCAATGTAACACAAACATCTCACAGGAATTAATATTATGGCAAAGGTGTTTGCAAATGTTTGCTTTTGAGATGTGTTTGTGATGTTTTGAATGCAGTGCTTCATTTTGCAAGAGATTTAGCATTTTGTGTGTGCAGTTTAGAAAAAAAGAGGCAAAGTGTGTGCAAGCAGTTGAAAAAAACTGTATGGCACTGTGATGGAAACACACGCTGATGCTTTGGGACTGAAATAAAACGCTGTGTTTGTGCCTCCATCACTCACAATGTGAAGACAGTTCACCAAGGCTGTTGCGCGTTTCTGTTTTTACCTGCCTGGTGAAGAGGATCGCCGCGTCGTGGTGATGCTGATGATCGTCATCCAGAGGGTTCTGCTGATTCTGCCATTTACAGAAGCTCTTGAGCGTCGCGGCGGCGTTCTTGGTCACCTCGATGCCCTTCTCGTTCTCGGACAGGATCGCGACTTTAACCACCGACAGGCGGATGGGGTTCTCGATGCTGGCGTGGCCGTAGAGTTTGGACGCGATGGACGCGAGCGTCAACAGGTAATGGTGCAGGTCCTTCCCGTACTTCTTCGTCATGGACGCGTCCGCGACCAGCAGCAGCTCCACGTGCCGCGCGCGGGACACGGAGCGCTTGCGTCGCGTCAGCGCGTCGCGCTTCGCGTTCCGCGCTTTGCGGTCGCGCGTGCCGCAGCTGTGCCGCACTGGCATCGCGTCGAAATCGAAGCTCTCGCGCGTGTAATAGTGGAGAGCGCGCGTCGCGTCGGCTCGGATGAGCGGCGTGACGGTGTACCGCGCGTCATCCACTGCGAAAAACCCGTCGAGTCCGCCGCCGCACAGATTGAAAAGCGCAAGCGACTCCGCGTTTGAGTTGACGGTGCCGCGGTAAACGCATTCCCGACGCGGCGGCGCGTCTGCGTTCAAACTGAAGTGATGAGACAGTATAGACTCATCCCGCTCCATATCCAGCTGGAAGCGCTGCTTGTTTATGTACAGAAGATAACCCGCTTTTCCTCCTCCGTGATAAATCCGATCCACAGTGCGCACCACGCCGCGGACAGGTGCGAGAAGAGACGCGTTCGCAGGTGGACGGAACGCAACGGAACCCTCCAGAGCGCAACACAGCAAAACGATCCGCCACATCATTCCATGCAGTTCAATCCGGTGCAGAAAACTTTTGGAAACATTACGATCCGAAACGCAGCTTTAATTGGAGCTGGACTGATCCATGTCCCGGTGCGCATCTCACGCGTCACGGAAATAAGCGCATGAAGGCAGGATGAGAGAGGAGCGAGAACTAAAGTGAACTTGGAGAACAAAACACAAAGTTTCCTCTTAAAAGCACCAGAGAGAGAAAGAGTCCTGCCCCTTTGCGCTCGCTCTCCACTCCAGACCTCCTCCTCTCATTCTTTCCCAACTCTCTCTCTCTCTCTCTGTTTGTGTTCACTGTACAGGTTCATCTTTGTTAGGGGCCAAATGTTTGAAAATGTCCTCACAAAAAGGGCTTTTTAAATCAGCTTCAAATCTACTAATGTCAAGAGGTTTTAGTATTAGGGTATAGAAAACGCACTGCAAAGTTAAGGAAATACTGTGTTTCTTCATCCTGATGTTCTGTTTGCTTTCTAAAAGCATCATATTGAGGACTTTTCTTTAAGGAAAAGGACCCTGCAGCACAAAACCAGTCATAAGGGTCAATCTTTTGAAATTGAGTTTTATACATCATCTGAAAGCTGAATAAATAAGCTTTTTTTGTTAGGATAGGACAATATTTGGCTGAGATACAACTATTTGAAAATCTGGAATCTGAGGGTGCAAAAAAATCTAAATATTGAGAAAATCATCTTAAAAGTTGTCCAAATTAAGGTCTTAGCAATGCATATTAATAATCAAATTAAGTTTTGATATATTTACGGTAGGACATTTACAAAATATCTTCATGGAACATGATCTTTACTTAATATCCTAATGATTTTTTTGGCCTAATGGATTTTTGGGAAAATTTATAATTTTGACCCATACAATGTATTGTTGGCTATTGCTACAAATATACCTGTGCTACTTATTACAGCTTTTGTGCTCCAGGCTCACATTGAACTAACTGGGTGATGTAAAAAAAATAATAACAGCATATGACACATGCATTATATTTAAGTTCTTCTGAATATGTTGCTTTTATGTGAGAAACAGACACATTTAAGTCACCATTTATTGAAAAAAAAGGGCATTTGATTGGTGTAAAATCTTACAAAATAAAATTGATTTAAAGGGGTCATATGATGCGATTTCAATCTTTCCTTTCTCTTTGGAGTGCTACAAACTCTTGGTGCATAAAGAAAATCTGTAAAATTGCAAAGACTAAATTCTCAAAACCAAAGAGATATTCTGTATCAAAGTTAAGACTCTACCACGCCCACCTAAAACAGCTCGTTCTAACACCCCCCCACATACCTACATCACTATGTGGGAAGATTTGCATAACGCCGCCCAAATGTTCACGCAAAGAAAGAAGGCGTAACTTTTATTCTCACTGTAGTAAGACTCTGTGTGCTTCGTTGTGAAAGCGAAACTACTTTGTTTGGTCTTCCAAAAGAGGACGATATCCGCTTCATCATGCCTAGAGCTGATCCGTGCTAGTCACTGAGGAAATACATCAACTTTTGCGCTGTGGATCACCACACACACAGGATCAGCTTTCACCGTGGACGAAGCACCGAGTCCAGCCCGGGTCGTCACATGTGGTTGACGATTCAAACGCGAGTTTTGGGCATTGTAGAGTAGCACTTGTTGTTTGTCGTTTCTCCGATCACAAATGCAGACATGGTTTTATGTTTACGCGGTGCGATGCAACATAACGCGGTAAACAGACAGTATAAGGCATTATAATCAGTAATTATGTCCCCACAACAACGCCCCTGATCAACAAATGGCCCTTACTTATAGCGTAGGGTCTTACGCGGTGTTAGTCTCGTCGCGGCTGAGACCGGGACAATGCCATACAGATGTGTAAGGGGCGTAACATTTCAGTCCACAACACTTGAGGTATTCGGCACAAAATCACACGCCCTGGATACGGCCAAGCACAGCACAAAACACCCGCTTTTTTCAGACGATGAGCTTTTGTAAAAAATGTACGCATTTCATAAAGGCGGGCATAGAGGAGAAACAATTATGTACAGTATGTTGAAAATAATGTGTTTTTTGAACCTTACACCGCATAAACACATTTCATTACACCAAAAAAACTAAATAAATTTATTTTTTAGCAACATCATATGACCCATTTAAGAGTCATCCACGCTCTACCTAAAACGCTCATTCTAACACAGACGCCGCCCAGATTTTCATACTAACCCAAATGTTCACGCCAAGAAAGAATGCGAACTTTGATTCTCGTGTAGTATTGGTTGTTGCCTGTGTTTCGCGTTGTGAAGCTAACTACTTTGTTGGCGCTTCAAAAGAGACGATATCTGCGCGTCGTCTGACTATTGAACAAAAGATCCGTGCTGGCGCTGAGAATACATTAACGAACTGGACGAAGCGTAGTCCAGCCCTGGGTCGTCACATGTGGTTGGTGCCGGCCTCCGCTCTCTCTAGGGCCGGCGGCCTCCGCTCACTCTAGCCTCCGCCCCCCCCTCCCCTCCGCTCAGTCAAGCCCCCGGCCTCCGCTCAGTCAAGCCCCCGGCCTCCGCTCACTCAAGCCCCCGGCCTCCACTCACTCAAGCCCCCGGCCTCCGCTCACTCAAGCCCCCGGCCTCCGCTCACTCAAGCCCCCGGCCTCCACTCACTCAAGCCCCCGGCCTCCGCTCACTCAAGCCCCCGGCCTCCACTCACTCAAGCCCCCGGCCTCCGCTCACTCAAGCCCCCGGCCTCCACTCACTCTAGGCCTCCGGCCTTCGCTCATACTTCTAAAACCGCGGCTCTTTTGAAGGCACGACAAGAACATCAGTTGGTTAATGATATTACAACACTGTTTACAGAACAGTTCAACCCAAATATTTATTTGTGTGCAGCGCATTTTATGGAGGACTTTTTTCTGATCCTGGGAGAGTAGACTACAATGCCGGCTGTTCTGACTCACAGACTGTAAGTACGTTTTCATTTTAATGATTTGCCACGGATGATTCAAACACGAGTTTTGAGCAGTGTAGAGTAGCACTTGTTGTTTGTCATTTCTCTGATCACAAATGCAGACATGCTTTTATTGTTATAAGGCGTGATGCAACGCAGCGCGTAAAAAGACAGTATAAGTTATTATAATCCGTAATTATGTCCCCACTGGATGCAACGAATGCCTCGTTTGTAATGGGTTTTATTGGTTTTGTCTCGTCGTTCCGGCCGGACAGGGCATCACAGTATGGTGAGGGGCATAACATTTCATTACACCAAATACACAAAATAATGTTTTTTTTTTTGCAACATCATATGACCCCTTTAATGACTCAAAAACATCACACTGATCTTACAAGAGCTGATAATAAACAAATTGGTAATGTTAAAAATGTCCTCCATGTAAAATGTGGAAGTACACTACTTTTACCTGCTTAAGTTGTGTATTTTTTGTGTTTTTCAGAACTCAACAAGATCCGTCTTCATTCACTTTTATTATACGGTACATATAATACGTGCATATTTTTCACAGACAACATTAAGAGAAGTCATCGATTGATGTTTTTCAGTCATTAAAACAGTTTCATTGTGCAAGATTTGATGCCAGAATAGACACCAATGTCTGTTTCTCACACAAAGCATCATATGAATTCAGAAGAGCAGAAATATAATGCACGACTGTTCTGTTGCTTTTGTCAATTGATCACGAATCCTCTATTGCATAAAGCACTTCTGATGCTATTTGTTACAGATGATGGGATAAATCTTCAATAATGTCCGTCTAATGGGTTTGATGACATCAGAGAAACATATCTGAAGGGTTCAGTTGTTATTTTTGTGCGTGCAGCATTGGGTGAATCTCAACAGAACAATGAGAGAGACAGCAAACAGAAACGTGAGATCAGGCAGGGAATCCGCTACTGGGAAACCCTGTTCAATAGTGCATCAGCCACCGCAGGCAATGACAGCACTGACGCAGAACACTGAGTATTGTGCACACTAGTGAGGGTTCATCATCATCAACAGCAACAACAACAGCAGCAGGCACAGACAACACTGGCTTAAAGAGGCAGCTCAGCCAAAAATGATCATTCTGTAATCATTTACTCACCCTCATGTTGTTACTAACCTGCAGGACGTTTGTTCTTCAGTGGAACATAAAAATAGATGTTTAGCACAAAGTTCACGCTGCTCTTTATCATATAATGAAAGTGAATTTGAAATATAAAGAACATGCAAATATTTGATGCAGGGTAATTATAGTTCACTAAAAAACTAAAATTAAAACCATAAAAATAAATTTTTGTTACTTGAAATAAAATAAAATAATATGTTTTATTATACCTAGTTAACAAGGGAATTGTTCTCATTTTTACTTTAGTTTAACATACTAAAATGTCTAAACTTAAATAAAAATGTATAAAAACTATAGACATATATAAAAAAACTACTAAAAACACAAAAACATACAATTGAAAATTGAAATGAAAATGATAAAAACGGATTCAAAATATTAACAATGCAACATTTTTATAATTTAAATTTAGTTTAACATATTAAAACAAGTAAAAGTGAAAATAAGAAATAAAGTGTGTGTGTATATATATGTACTTTAACTAAAAAAATAGGCCCAAATTCAAAAATTCATATTAATAATAAAAACAATTATAAAATTGAAAGTCGTGCAAAATGTAAAAAATGAATAAAAACTATCAAATTATGTCAGCTAGTTTCAAAGCTTTTTGGTGCAAGTTATTTTTTAAAAGTAATGCATTACAATATTGTGTTACTCCATAAAAAAGTAACTAATTACGTTACGTAGCTACTTTTTATGGAAAGTAATGCGTTTCGTTACTTTTGTGTTACTTTTTAAATCTGGACAGGGCTTGCTTGCTTGTTTGTTTTTAAAATAAAAAAAGTTATATTTTTGGCAAATGTAAAAGCCTTTCACACCAAACGTGAAATGAATGCGCCTCAGGCTGAAGGGAAAGTACATTTACGTCCGTACAGTTGAATGCAGAAGAAGAAATTTCAACACTTTAGCAATAAAAAAAGACACACAAATGTCTGTCTAGAGTAATTTTTGCTTATTAGTGGTTGAACTGGATCATCGAAGGTCAGGAGCAAAGACATTGGTTAATAGAATGGGATTTAATGCATAAAGGATATTTGTGTTGTTTAATATTTAATTATTGCAGGTTCGCGTCATATTCTATTTTTATTCATTTTGAGGAATACTAAAATCTGTGTTTTTTTTGTGTGAGGGAGATGAATTAATGCATATTCATATTTATTTTAGAGCTACAGTAACATCTGATTTCTCTCAACATGGGGACAGGAGAGCTGTCGATCAGTAAATTGGAAAAAAAGTAACGTTTTTTGCGTTACTTATTTGAAAAAGTAACTAGATATTCTCTTGTAAATTAAAAAGTAATGCGTTACGTTACTAGTTACTTGAAAAAAGTAATCACGTTACTTGTAATGCGTTACCCCCAAAACTGGTTGCAAGGCAGTATTTTAATTTAGTTTTAAAACTTGATGGAATAAAATACACTGAAATAAAATGACTAACAATATATATATATATATATATTATATATATATATATAAGAATATATATAACTACTAAAATTACAAAAGCAAGAAAAAAACCTAACAAATTAAAAATGAAAACGGATTCAATAGTATACACACACACACTACAACACACACACAACACACACACACACCCACACCTCACACACACACACACACTCACCACACACTAAACACACCACACACACACACTACACACACACACTACACACTCACACACACACACACCACACACACACACCACACACACACAACACACACACACACACTATACACACACATTATACACACACACACACTACACACACACAAACCCTCCACACACACACCCACACACTCACAAACTACACACTCACACACTACACACTCACACCACACACTCACACACCACACACACACACACACAACACACACTCACACACACACACACGCACACACATAACACACACACACACACAACACACACCACACAACACACACACACACACACACACACACACACACCCACAGAACAACACACACACACACACACACCACACACACACACACCACACACAGACACACACTCACACACACACAAACACACACACACACACACACGCACACACACACTCACACACACACACACACACACACACACACACACACACTCACACACACACCCACACTCACACACACACAACTACATACATAATTATAATACAGTGGGTACGGAAATTATTCCGACCCCCTTACATTTTTCCCTCTGTATATTGTTTTATATGTTATTATTGCCGCCATTTGCTAAAATCATTTAAGTTATTTTTTTTTTACTCATTAATGTACACACAGCACACAATATTGACAGAAAACACAGAATTGTTGACATTTTTGCAGATTTATTAAAAAGAAAAACTGAAATATCACATGTCCTAAGTATTCAGACCCTTTGCTGTGTGACACTCATATATTTAACTCAGGTGCTGTCCTTTTCATCTGATCATCCTTGAGATGGTTCTACAACTTCATTTGAGTCCAGCTGTTTTGATTATACTGATTGGACTTGATTAGGAAAGCCTCACACCTGTCTATATAAGACCTTACATCTCACAGTGCATGTCAGAGCAAATGAGAATCATGATGTCAAAGGAACTGCCTGAAGAGCTCAAGACAGAATTGTGGCAAGGCACAGATCTGTCCAAGGTTACAAAAAAAATTTCTGCTTCACTTAAGGTTCCTAAGAGCACAGTGGCCTCCATAATGCTTAAATGGAAGATGTTTGGGATGACCAGAACCCTTCCTAGAGCTGGCTTTCCGGCCAAACTGAGCTATCGGGGGATAAGAGCCTTGGTGAGAGAGGTAAAGAGAACCCAAAGATCACTGTGGCTGAGCTCCAGAGATGCAGTCATGGAGATGGGAGAAAGTTGTAGAAAGTTAACCATCACTGCAGCCCTCCACTAGTTGGGGCTTTATGGCAGAGTGGCCTGATGGAAGCCTCTCCTCAGTGCAAGATACATGAAAGCCCGCATTGAGTTTGCTAAAAACACCTGAAGGACTCCAAGATGGTGATAAATAAGATTCTCTGGTCTGATGAGACCCAGATAGAACTTTTTGACCTTAATTCTAAGCGGTATGTGTGTAGAAATCCAGGCACTGCTCATCACCTGTCCAATACAGCCCCAACAGTGAAGCATGGTGGTGGCAGCATCATGCTGTGTGGGTTGTTTTTCAGCTGCATGGACAGGACGACTGGTTGCAATCGAGGTAAAGATGAATGCGGCCAAGCACAGGGATATCCTGGACGAAACCCTTCTCCAGAGTGCTCAGGACCTCAGACTGGGCCGAAGGTTTACCTTCTAACAAGATAATGACCCTAAGCACACAGCTAAAATCACGAAGGAGTGGCTTCACAACAACTCTGTGACTGTTCTTGAATGGCCCAGCCAGAGCCCTGACTTAAACCCAATTGAGCATCTCTGGAGAGACCTAAAATGGCTGTCCACCAACGTTTACCATCCAACCTGACAGAACTTGAGAGGATCTGCAAGGAGGAATGGCAGAGGATCCCCAAATCCAGGGTGTGAAAAACTTGTTGCATCTTTCAAGACTCATGGCTGTATTAGATCAAAAAAGTGCTTCTACTAAATACTGAGCAAAGGGTCTGAATACTTAGACCATGTGATATTTCAGTTTTTTCCTTTTTTATAAATCTGCAAAAATGTCAACAATTTCTGTGTTTTTCTGTCAATATGGTTTGCTGTGTGTACATTAATGAGGAAAAATTCACTTAAATGATTTTAGCAAATGGCTGCAATATAACAAAGAGTGAAAAATTTAAGGGGGTCTGATTATTTTCCGTACCCACTGTATATATATATATAAAACTATCAAATTATCTTTTAGTGATACTAAAATAATGCCGATTTGATGTTTAATTAAGAATCAGAGCTGTTTGTAAAGAAAGTCATACTGGTTTGGAACGACATGAGGCCGAGTAAATGATGGACGTCGAAGCTTTCAAAGCTGTAGCTTGCTGTCGTTGAGTTACATTATTTTAATTATTGAATAAGGCACTTTCTTCCTCTCCAAACTCACGCATGATGACCTGGGCTTTGAGGTGATGGATAATTCATGCTGCATCCAGAATAGAAGCTCCAGTGTCAGTGACTGGAACAAAAGCATCAGCATGTACGTTCACGCTCGCATATCTGACAGGTATTCAGTATTATGTGGCATTCAGAGAATATTTATTGCATCTTCAGGCGCTCTGGTGGGTTTGTGCCAGCGCTGGATTTGGGTGTTGTGTAATATGAGTTGCTATTCAAAAAAACGCATGCGGAGCCAAAGTGCATTCACGAAATGACACTTCATGGATCTCCTGCCCAGTGTTTGTTTACTGGAGCTGAGTCACTTCATAATGTTTCCCAGAGGAGCTGTCAGACACACAGGCTACAGGGAATATTTAGAGCACACAAAATACTTCAGTCGAAATGAATCAGAAATAACGATTCTGTCATTTACTCACCATTGTGTCAAAAAGTCTCTTCTGCTCTGCTTTAATCTGATACAGTAAAATACAGTAATATTTCAATTTCAAACAGATGTGCTGCTTCATTTTTTTTAATGGAAACCATGATACATTATCATTCAGATTTTTGGGCAATGTAAGAAATGAATGCTTTTATTCACTAAGTACGCATTAAATTGATCAAATGTACCAGTAAAGACATTTATAATGTTAGAAAGGTTTCAAATAAATGCTGTTCTTCTGAACTTTCTGTTCATCTGCGAATCCTTAAAAATAAAACGCATCACAGTTTCCACTAAAATATTGTGCAGCACGACTGTTTTAACACTTATAATAATCAGAAATGTTTCTCGAGCAGCAGATCAGCATATTATACTGATTTCTGAAGATCATGTGACACTGAAGACTGGAGTAATGATGCTGAAAATACAGCTGCGCATCACAGAAATACATTACAGCTTAACAGATATTCACATAGAAAAGAGCTGCTTTACATTTAAATAATATTTCGCTTTTTTGCTGTTTTTGCTGTATTTTTGATCAAATAAATGCAGCCCTGGTGAGCAGAAGAGACTTGTTTCAAAAAATTGTTCCAAACTTCAGTGCAATGAAAGTGAATGGGGATGGGTGCTTTCGAGATCTGAAAAGGACAAAAAAATGCATCATAAAAGTAATGTTTGATGTCATTATACAATGCTTCTTGAATGCACATTAAATTATTTTAAGTGTGCTGTTTTTATATGGGTACCAAAATATGAGTAGAATTTTTCAGGCTAAAAACTATTAATTTGAACTATTCCATTTCCATTCAGACCTATATCATACGGTTGAGCGCGTTCCTTCTGCTGCGTTTGTATAGGAGTGTGTGGGAGTTCAGAGGAGAACACAGTGTAGCATCACACAACGGTGAAGCCCACCTCCTCATTATGAGCTCGAAACACCACAGCCTTAATCTACAGTTACACTCAAGCTTATTTACCATACGAGTGACCTATTACATGTTCAAAACGCATAGATTAATGCATTTATGCACTGATTGTAAACAAAATGATTTTTCAAAGTTGTAAACAAATGATTATAGGAGTACGTTTTACAAGAACATACTATTTCAGTCTTTCTACTTCAACAACATGTCTCAATTAATTAAATGGTACTTGCATTTCTTTGTAAGTATTTTTGGAACTTACTAGAAATGTTTTTTTTCAGTTAAAAAGGGGTGGGTAGCAATTTATGTCAAAGAAGCTCACTTTAGCTTCGGCTTTTAGCTGTGTTTTACATTCTGTAACGCAGACATTGGTCTCTTTGAATTACAATGAACTGATCTTAATGGGTGTTTTTAATTTGAATTGGATGCATGCAACAGCCGATGATTTTAAATTGTTTTGTGATAGTTAGTATTTTTTTTTTTTTTTTTTTTTTTTTTTTTTTTTTAATCTTTTTCAATTGGTAGATACACCCACTAGGCCTAATTCAAAATTTCCAGAAAAATCTACATTAGTAGATCTTGTCTTACAAACGCTCCGCACAAGTATTCGCAAACAATATCAGAGATTACTGTGTTTTGGCAGTAGCCAGAGATACGAAGCTACCCAAGCAGAATCCGAGAATTATAACTAGGCGTTTTATTAAATATTTTCATGAGCAAGTGTTCTTATATGATCTTGCTCAAACCGTTTGGGATAAAATCACTTTAATTCCAGATGTGGGATGTGCTTGTGACTATTTTTTATAATAGTTTTATATCAATTATTAATAAGCACGCACCCTTTAGAAAATATACAGTTTTAGGCAGCTTCGCAACAAGTGTACAGTAGCGATCATAAAGTCTAAATCCGATTATTTTCTTGATAAAACTACAGAAAATCTGACAAAATCTGCACCAGGGTCTTTATTTCCAATAAGTAATGATATGATTTCTGATTTAGAATTCCTTGAAGCTGAACACAATATATGGACAAGAGAGTTTGTTTTCCAACAAATGACTCTCTCTGATGTTTGTTCTGCTTTAAAAGAATTAAATGTGAATAAATCGCCAGGTCCTGATCATATCGTCCCGCTGTTTTTAAAACTAGCGGCTGATATCATTTCTCATCATAATCTTTCATTATTAACTAATACAATTCCTAAGATCTGGAAATCAGCATTTGTTGGTGGGGGGATCTATCTTCAACGGATAATTATAGACCTATATCTAAGCTCTGTATTCTCTCAAAACGTTTGGAAAATCTAGTTAGTAAACAGTTGACAGTATTTAAATTGTCATAACGTTTTGTCTAGTAATCAGTCTGGTTTCCGTAAAGGACATAGTACTACTACAGCCGCTTTAAAAATTTTAAATGATATCGTGGAGTCCTTAGATAATAAACAACATTGTGCATGTCTTTTTATTGACCTATCAAAGGCCTTTGATACTGTGGATCACGACATATTACCGTATTAGATAGGCTTAGATGGGTGGGACTATCAGAAAATGTTATTTTATGGTTCACTGCTTATTTAAAGGGAAGAACCCAATGTGTCCAGGTGGAAGGTGCTCAGTCAGATCTTTTGGAGGTTGTCAGGGGAGTTCCACAAGGATCTGTATTGGGGCCGTTATTATTCAGTATATATACTGTATAAATTGCCTTGATTTTAATATTGATAAAGCAAGGTTCCATTTTTACGCAGATGATACTATCGTTTACTGTTCAGCTCCCTCTAAGCAACAATCTGTGGCTGCCTTACAGTCTGTTTGTGATATTATCCAAAACAGGTTTCGTGCGTTGAAGTTGGTTTTAAATGTTGAAAAAACAAAATGTATGCTATTTTCAAATTCTAGAACTTCTTTAGAGAACTCTATTGTCCTTCGAACTTCTCAGGGGAGCCAAACTACCTCAGCGTCAGAGTACAAATATCTGGGTATCGTCATTGACAACACATTACGCTTTGGTTCACATATTAAGTGTCTGAGAAAAAAAATTAAAGAAGAAGTTAGGGTTTTACTTTAGAAATAAGTCATGTTTCCCATTTAATGTGGAAATCCTGGCCAGGACACTCCTGGAAAAGAGATTCTTTTCCTGGTTAAATAAAGGCACTAAAGTAAAGATGTCAATATACTTAGTATGAAATAAATGTATTTTAAATATATTAAATTTTTACTAAGGCTGTCACTTGCTGGATCACTCACAATTAGAGCAGGACATATTACATTCGAGTAAAGAGAGTCGGTGTTGATTTTCAGAGATGTTCTAGAGTTAATATCAGATGCTTTGCAGTCAGGCTTGTTGTTTTTGCTGCGGTTATGGTCGGGCCGTGAAGAGGCACTGCTCCCTCTCACCTATCTGTCAGTGGTTTGTGAGAAATGTTGTGATCCTGGAGTCCCGTGTGGTCGGTGGATGTTTGCTCAGGTCGGAGCGATGTGTGAAAGCACGGGCCGGTGTGTGATTTCGGTGAACGCTGAGGGATCTTTAGAGGAATTGCTGTAACCCACGGCTCACCTTCGGCTCGGGTTTTGACCTGCCAACAATTGCAAGAGATTGAGATTAAGTTGTTTACAGAGGTTAAGGACATGTCTTTAGTGCATCCACAAAAGAAATGATAGTGAAACAGCAGACGTGCTCTCGAAAATAGTGTTCTATTTCTACTTCTGCTGTCTGAAGGTTTGATGTTTTTGAATGAGCCTAACTTATTTTGGTTTTTATCTGGGCTGTTGGTTAAAAGCTAACACGAATGAAAGAGCTTGACACTTTAACTAGTTGCTAGGCTGTAGTTTAGATTCAATTGTAACATTAGTTGTGAAATTAAAATTGTATTATTAAATTGAAAAAAACGGAAGACTCCTTAAATAAATACATAAAAATAAACACAACATTCACATTATTTACTACATTTTTTAAAATGTTTCTGCCTCTGTACTTCTGAAAAGTCTGTGGTCTGTAAGAACAGTAATTTTGTGAAAATTATTACAATTTAAAATAATATATTTAAAACTTTCTTATTATTTACTGTTGAAAACAGTATTACTGTTTTATTTGCTACTTCCTATTTTGGTGGAAAAACTGCGATTTTATTGTATTATTCTTATATAGATTTATTTTTTGATGACTATAAGTGCAAAAAGAACATATCATATAATATAATATAAATATTACTAAGATTATAAATGTCTTGATCAATTGAAGGCCTCTTGAAAAGGCAATAATTTTTATAAAGATAAATATATACAGTACTCACACATTATAATTATACACACACACACACCAAACACACAGTTCACCATATGAAAACAACTGATTATTAAACACTGTCAATAAAAAACCTATAATCAAGTACATCACACAAAACAACAACACTCATATACAGTGGGGAAAAAAAGTATTCAGTCAGCCACCAATTATGCAAGTTCTCCCAATTAAAAAGATGAGAGATGCCTGTAATTTTCATCATAGGTATACCTAAAATATGAGAGACAAAATGAGAAAAAAACAATTCCAGAAAATCACATTGTAGGATTTTTTTAAGAATTTATTTGCAATTTATGGTGGAAAATAAGTATTTGGTCAATAACAAAATTTCATCTCATACTTTGTTATACACCCTTTGTTGGCAATGACAGATGTCAAACGTTTTCTGTAAGTCTTCACAGGTTTTCACACACTGTTGCTGGTATATTTCGGCCCATTCCTCCATGCAGATCTCCTATAGAGCAGTAACATTTTGGGGCTGTCACTGGGCAACACATTTTCAACTCCCTCCAAAGATTTTCAATGGGGTTGAGATCTGGAGACTGGCTAGGCCACTCCAGGACTTGAAATGCTTCTTACGAAGCCACTCCTTGGTTGCCCGGGCGGTGTGTCTGGGATCATTGTCATGCTGAAAGACCCAGCACGTTTCATCTTCAATGCCCTTGCTAATGGAAGGAGGTTTTCACTCAAAATCACACGATACATGGCCCCATTCATTCTTCGTTTACACGGATCAGTCGTCCTGGTCCTTTGCAGAAAAACAGCCCCAAAGCATGATGTTTCCACCTCCATGCTTCACAGTAGGTATGGTGTTAACTCAGCATTCTTTCTCCTCCAACACGACAAGTTGAGTTTTTACCAAAAAGGTCTATTTTGGTTTCATCTGACCATATAACATTCTCCCAATACTCTTCTGGATCATCCAAATGCTCTCAAGCAAACTTCAGACAGGCCTGGACATGTACAGGCTTAAGCAGGGGACACGTCTGGCACTGCAAGATTTCAGTCCCTGGCGGCGCAGTGTCTTACTGATGGTAGCCTTTGTTACTTTAGTCCCAGCATTCTGCAGGTCATTCCCTAGGTCCCCCCGTGTGGTTCTGGGAATTTTGCTCACAGTTCTTGTGATCATTATGACCCCACGGGGTGAGATCTTGCGTAAAGCCCAGATCGAGGGAGATTATCAGTGGTATTGTCTGTCTTCCATTTTCTAATAATTGCTCCCACAGTTGATTTTCTTCACACCAAGCTGCTTACCTAATGCAGATTCAGTCTTCCCAGCCTGGTACAGGTCTACAATTTTGTTTATGGTGTCCTTTGACAGCTCTTTGGTCATGGCCATGGCGGAGTTTGGAGTGTGACTGTTTGAGGATGTGGACAGGTGTCTTTTATACTGATAAAGAGTTCAAACGATGATAATCAGGAACGAGGGAGGACAGAGGATAGCTTAAAGAGAAGAAGTACAGTCGTGAGAGCCAGAAATCTTGGCTGTTGGTTGTCGGACCAAATGATTATTTACGGGAATTTAACAACGTAATTCTTAAAAATTTTACATACAATGTGATTTTTGATTTTCTGGATTTTTTTTTTCTCATAGTTGAGGTATACCTATGATGGAAAATTACAGGCCTCTCTCATCTTTTAAGTGGGAGAACTTGCACAATTGGTGGTGACTAAATACTTTTTTTCCCCACTGTATATATATATATATAATACATGAAAATGTGGTGGCAGTTCCAACTGGCCTAGATGGGCATCACAAAACAATAAATGTATGTAAATATATTAGTTCTGTCAATTAATAAAAAAAAGTAATTGCACATTTTACTGTATTTGCGATTAATTGCACCTAATATTACAATGAAAATTTGTAATCATAAATATATGATCACATTCAATCTCCAAATGAACGTAAGCAAGAGCAAGAAAGAATATTTTAAAGTATATTTTAAATATAATCTCAATATTTCTCACTAAGCACTGTGAATGAAAGATCCAGTATCGCCGTGAATTTTTGTATTTTTATAGAGAGTCTGCAATCATTTGCAGAACATTGCTGCATCATTTTTCAACAGTTAAGAGGCCTTATGTTATATCTACTATATAAAAATAATGGATTTACTAAATGGCCCAGACTCGTCCATCATGCTTTTGGGCTTTAGAATTGACAGTCCAACGTGCAAACGGCTGTTGCAGGAGAGGCGCTGAGCTTAGTAGAAAACACATTTACAGCAGAGATATAATCTTATCCATGAACCAAGAACATCACACCCATTATGGATACATACAACAGCACACACTCACACACACACACACACACACACACCACACACACCACCCACACACAAGGCCACCAATGCACTCTAAAGATCGAGCACACACTATCATAACGTGCCATTATGGACATGCGTGCATGAACACGTGCGCAGACGGCGGCAATCTTGCCGTCTGTGTGAACACACACACACACACCACACACACACAACACACTAAATGAATCCATTTATAATACAAGAGTGCTAAGAGGCTCTTCTAGTTATGGGAGCCCATTGTTCTGCCTCTTGTCCCAGCATCCGTAATTCCCATAATACAAAACCACAGAGGTTTAAGGTATATTTTACATGCTTTACAAACGAGTCATTTTGCACTACAAGACAAATGATTATTAACACTGTCAATAAAAACCAATAATTAAGTACACACACACACACACACACACACAACACACACACACACACACACACATTTCAAGAGATATTAGATAAAATCATTGATTACAGAGCTGCTAGTCTTTGGTTATTATCGTAATATAAAATTTTTTGTCATTGCATATGAAAGTCATGATTTAATTTATAACAATGAGAATTACCAAAAACAACAACAGAGTAAAAAGTTAGAACTATCAAAAATTAAATTACCCAAAAGCAAAGTAAATGCACTTAAATTAAAAACGATTTTGCATTCATATTTTTGGAGGAAAACATGCCTAATTATCATGAAAACAATGTCACTGTGAGATTCATTTGCTCACACTGATCAGATTCTTTGAGAAACATTGGTCTATTTTCACACATCCCATTGAGCAAACACTCAGAATAGTCATCATGCCAGTACAGATCTACTGCTTAGTGTGCATAATAAAACAATGATAATTTTTGAATGGAAAAACAAAAACAAAACAAATTTTGAAGCCATGTTTGTTGAAAAATATCTTCTCTTGAATTAAGAAAAAGTGTTCAGCTGG
Source organism: Sinocyclocheilus anophthalmus (assembly GCA_018155175.1). Taxonomy (NCBI): domain Eukaryota; kingdom Metazoa; phylum Chordata; class Actinopteri; order Cypriniformes; family Cyprinidae; genus Sinocyclocheilus; species Sinocyclocheilus anophthalmus. The sequence continues at coordinate 79,921 of JADLZN010004031.1, read as the reverse complement.
TTCATCCGCACTGGAAATGCACAGTTAAGTGCACCGATTGATGCAAAAGTAGAGATATTTCATGCATTTAGAAGATATGCATATGAAGAACACATAGTATATACTTAGACTAACATGCTTTAATTGCTTGTTACTAAGCAAAGAGGTTCTTTTACCTTCGAGTTTTCACTCTTACGCTACAGTCTGGTATCCGAGCCAACGCTGGACTCTTTAGATCAGATCTGTTCAGTTTCATTCAATTACAGCATGTCCTTAAGTGGCTCTTTGGGCTTCTTTGTGCCGAGGTCAAAGGTCAAACGCAGAAAGGTGCTCGTCTGTCGGCGGTGAGTCCTGCGCTGCACAGCACACGGGAACACATGAATGGCTTGTTATTCAGGAGCGAGACGTTATTAGGCAGACGCTCGAGACTCTCTGTCTGCGTGAGGGATTTTATTTGCCACGAACATAAACAACAGCCATTCGCTTAACAATGAAGCGCGGCTCGCAGGACTAGAGAGCTGCTCTGAAACCACGCGGATTTGTGATTAAATGTTCTCCATCAACCCTTTTATGAGGGAATGAATTATAGTTCCGTTAAGCACAAGATAAACATTTGTGTGTGGTGTTTATATGATATATTTATACATTTTATTAAAATTTAAACCATATCGATGAACATACAAACATCGGATATGCTGTTATCAAACTATAACCGTGTTTAGAGTAGAATCTGGTTCTCCTTATATTATTTTATGACGTACAAGTATTTACTATTATCATTTTGTATTTAGTTTAGGAATTAGGCATATTTAGATTAAAAAACCAATACTATGTAGTTTTACCGTGAATCGCGGGGTATTTTGTATTATTTTAGACTATTATGTATTTATATTATTAGTTGTTGATTATTATATTATTCATATCTAAGACTATATTATTTTGAATATTTCAGATCTCATCAAATATGCAGAGTTTACAGTGAATCAGGATTATTATAGTCTATTAGTATTATATTTATCTATATAGTATTATATTATTATGTGATTGTATTATTATAAATTTCAGAAAATTAAATTAAGAAATGTTTTTAAAAATTAAAAATAAATTAAATTAAATTTAGGCTTCATGCTGAGCATATCAGTAAGATTTCACTATATACTTTATCTCTGGCTTTTAACAAGCAGCCTCACAAATAAGCTCGTTACAGACAGTCACTGTTTAAAGAAATTGTCTGCAGTTCTTTCTCTGCAGACTAAAAACTGAACAAAAGCAGAGCACCACAAATGATTCAATGACAAATCAAATGCAAGATGATAAAATCGAGCTGAAACAGCATGTGCTCTTCATGTTGGCTGCGTATATTATCTTTTAATCAACTTTCAACAAAAGTTTCAAGTTAAAGACTCTATAATGTCAAGTGAAAGGTAACTACCTGAATATATGTGAAAGAACAGGCTTGAAAATATTATAGAGTTTTAGCAATCGAGAAAAACTGTAAATTACAAGAACCAAAATCACATTTCATTTTAACATGAATTTATTTATTATCATTTTAATAGATTTATTTTATATAAAATTGTGCACATCTGAACAAACACGTGCAACATGCATTCGTCTCCACTAACACACATGTGCATGAAAAAAGCACACCCATTTTGCTGAACTATAAACACTATTCCCCTGCTTTAACACATGAGTCAGATTTGGTGAACTGTTACTGCAAAACTTTACACACAAATCCCTACATTTCTCAGTGCTTACACCATGTGGTCATTTAGAAAGCACTAGCATTCAATACTGTTCACTCAAGTCAGCACAGCTTGAGCTCAATTAGCAAACAATTACCCAGGTGGAAACACTAAGTGTCAAAACTGAACACACATCAATCAGATCCTTCAATAAATAGATAAAAAGGCCCGAATCAGTTCACTGAGCTTTGCAACAATGGATCCACAGAGAAATGAAGGAACAGGTCGAGGAGGAGGAGGAGGAGGAGGAGGGGACGGACGACGATGGCACGAGGAGAGGACGCGTGGTGGAAGGAGGAGGAAGAGGACCGTGGTGAGGGAGAGGAGGAGGGGGAGGAAGAGGACGTGGTGGAGGAGGAGGGGGAGGAAGAGGACGTGGTGGAGGAGGAGGGGGAGGAAGAGGACGTGGTGAAGGAGGAGGAAGAGGACGTGGTGAAGGAGGAGGGAGAGGAGGAGGAAGAGGAAGTGGTGAAGGACGGGAGGAGGAGGAGGAGGAGTACGAGGAAGAGGACGTGGAGGAGGAGGAAGGGGACGTGGTGGAGGAGGAGGAGGAAGAGGAAGTGGTGAAGGAGGAGGGAGGAGGAGGAGGAAGAGGACGTGGTGAAGGAGGAGGAAGAGGATGTGGTGAAGGAGGAGGAGGAAGAGGACGTGGTGAGGAGGAGGAAGAGGACGTGGAGGAGGAGGAGGAGGAAGAGGACGTGATGAAGGAGGAGGAAGATGACGTGGTAAAGGAGGAGGGAGAGGAAGAGGACGTGCTGGAGGAGGAGGGAGACGAAGGGCAAGGAGACAAGCAGTCTCAGATGAAATTCGAGCTACTTTTGTTGACCATGTCCTTGTCCATGGTATGACTATGAGGGAGGCTGAGCAACGAGTACAGCCAAATTTGAGTCGCTTCACCGTCGCCTCCATCATCAGAACCTTCAGGGAGGAAAACAGGTAGGTGTTCTTACAATAAGACTGCTCTGTACAGGAACTTTAGAGTGTATACACTGTTGCACTATGCTACTGTAAAGAAATGCATCAAAGTGCCTCGCATACAGATAGTTTCAGTATGTTTCCATTTTTTCCTGTAAAAAGGATGTGTGACAGTTACAGTTATGAGTGCTTCTATTTTTGTAGGATACAGAGACGACCACCTGGCTTTTGTCGGAGGAGCAAGAGAGGGAGCTTTTAAACATGGTCATTGCCAATAATGTAATCCGCCTGCGAGAGATTCAAAGGAGAGTGATTGAGGATAATCATCATTTTCGAAGGATAAATGCCATGCTCTCCACAATTGATCGTATCCTCCGAAAGCAACGGTTCCGGATGAAACCGACGTCCCGCTTCCCTTTCGAACGAAACTCTGACAGAGTAAAAGACCAACGAGTGGAATATGTTCAAGTATGAGTTTTGATATCGTATGAAGTATTGTATACCATCACAGTATAGCAGTTTATGCTGCCATTTGTGCCCTCTTGAACTGTGCTTCAGGGCAGTGATTTACTCTACTGTGTTTCACAGAGACTCTTTGAGCTTGAAGGCCGGCCTGTTCCCCATGAAATTATCTTTGTGGATGAGGCTGGTTTCAACCTGACCAAAAGAAGGAGAAGGGGGAGGAACATAACTGGCCATCGGGCTATTGTAAATGTCCCTGGTCAGCGCGGAGGGAATGTCACTATGTGTGCAGACATCAGCCAACGAGGGGTACTCCACTGTCATGCCATTATACGGACATTAACCCTATGTCCCTTTTTTTTCCCCTCCCCTTTTTTGCTTTGGTTACAATGCAATGGTTACATTGTTGTTTGGGATAATGTCAGTTTCCATCGCGCTGCTCTGGTTCGTGACTGATTTACCAATAACCCAAGGTTTTCTAACATCTTTCTGCCTGCATACTCTCCCTTTCTAAACCCGATAGAGGAGTTTTTTCGGCATGGCGGTGGAAAGTGTATGACCGAGAACCTTATATCCATGCTCACCTCCAGGCCATGGAAGAAGCCTGCCTAAACATATCAGTAGATGCATGCCAGGGGTGGATCAGGCATGCAAGAGGATTTTACCCTCGCTGCCTGGCTAGGGCCAATATAGCCTGTGATGTGGACGAGATTCTCTGGCCTGACCCAGAACAAAGACGGGATGTTGAGGCGGAATTTATTTTTATTTTTTTACAGTTGTGCTGTGTATGAATGAATAAAAATTTGCCAATGTATACATTGGTTGTGTCTTTCGTGTTCATGTAAAAAGGTTTTTGAGGGGGAGAACCACAAACAACATAACTTACCAGTTTTGGATATATTGATTTGAATTTATTGCACCAGTGTGTAATACTATGTTGCTGTGTGTGTTTTTGAAAGCGTGTGTGTGATGTCTGAGGGAAAAGTTTGGTTCTTCAGCAAGAGTGAATGGTTTTGAGTGTAGAGCTTCATTTTGACCTGAAAATAGGATGTTTGAAAAACCAGCTATGGAGGTTTTTCCTCTGTAGTGGACATTATATTTTAGTGAATTTCTTTGAGACCTCACATGTCACAGTTTTAAGTTTGGATGTCCTGTACAGAGCACATTCAGAGCTTTCCAGGGATACTAAATGATTGGATGTTTCACCGTGAACACTCCTCTCTTTGGTCTTTAAAAAGGGCTGACATTCATTTAGTGATCAAATGTAACACCCTTATGGAAATATGATAAAATGTTATGGGGTTTCAAATCAAAATATAACTTCTTGTTATGAAACAGGACATCATTTTCATAATGTCCACTGTAGAGGACACCAGGACTTAAAGCGTGTTTATTACACATTTTGGAAGACACAACAAATGAACAGAAAAAAAATGATATATCAATATTCCTATTAAATATTAGATATTATGAAAATCTTGCTAATTACTCCCATTATTGCACTTATTTGTTCATTTTATGTTGCCCCAAAAACACATTAATATGCAGATTAGATTTAGTTTATAGATGCATTGTATATAATGAGAAAACCTGTTTATGGACATTTTACACACATTTTGCATATAGAAAAATGGTATATCAAATCATTCTTTTATAACATAGTTGAGAATCATTTTTATATAAAGTTTGGTATAAAAAAAAATGAAAATTGTTTTCTGATTAAAACAAAAATCCCACTCTTTTTACCTCATGTCTATTTATGTATTTTTATTTCTTAAAAAAACAGGACTTTTTAAAGTCCCGATGTCCTCTACAGAGGCAGAACATATGAATAAAATATCATTTTTCAAAAAAAAAAAAAGTTTCACTATTTTTCTTATGCTCTAAACAATGTAATGACATGACAAAATACTAAATTCACAAAACAGTTTTTTCCGGGTAGTCAGGAGGTTAACAAGTACTCCCCAAATACCTTATTGAAGATCTTCTTGAAACAAAGTGAGCTATAGAAGGTTCAGTGATTCAGATGATTCAGTGCTGATTAGCGGCGGCCAAACGGGACTAATTAGACGGGATGTTGACTTAGAAGGAGTGACTGCTTTTCTCTTTCCTTTCATCACATCTCTGTTAATATTCCCTAGAGAGAGACACTCGACCCTCACCTGAACTCAAGCATGCAGTGATGAATAAAGTCTGAACAGATTCATACAGTGTGATGTCACTGCTCGGCGTTCAGCATCACAGCTACAGTATGCTCTGAATTATGAATTATGGCCTATTTAAACCAGCTGTGACGATATTAACTGCCAGACGTGATTGTTTTAACAGACAGGTTATGTAATCACACAATAGCTCGGTGTTTCTGCACAGCTGCTTCTAATGCTGACAAACTCAACCTTATATTTACAAGAAAGAAACTCCACCAAATATCACATCACTTGGTTCATCAGCCCAAATCGCCGACTGCTATGCAATAAAATGGTTTTAAATCCAAAAAAGTGTTGCAAATGTAAAATAATGTGGGTAGTATTAACATACCTCTTTTGAATCAAGTTGAAGTTGTAATCTGATAATTCACATCATTAATTAATGCTAATGTAAATAGGTTTTATTTATTGTTTTCTAATATTATCTTAAAATAGTTAACTAAAACAAATACTGAAACTAATATTAAATTAGTTATATATACACACACACACACACACACACACACACACACAACCCACATAAAATATTACATATCTCTAATATATATATATATATATTTATATATTATATAATATTCTATATTATTATATATTATATATATAAACCAAATCTAATTAAATTGACAAACAATGACTAAATTTCTTTAACTAGCATCAAATTAAAGCTATACAGCAGACCTACCGACGCAAGATATAAAACCTGGTTTCAAATATTAATAAAAAATATACATCTCAATAATACAAAAATACAGTGAGATTCACTAGAACCATCTATTTAAAATGGTAAATCTTCAAAATTTTTACCTATGTTTGATCAAATAATGCAGCCGCCGTGAGCAGAAGAAGACTTCTTCAAAACAGAAACAATAAAAAACTCATATTTTTTGAACGTTTTACCAGTACTATAATATCCCCATGTATATAATAGCGCCGATAAACTATAAATTCAAAGTCAGTTAGAGTCAAATTTACTAAATTTCTTTCCAGTAATATATATATATATACACATGCAGGTCACCTTTTGCCAGTCTATTGGGTTTTTTAATGAATGTTCTTATAATTTTGTTTGAATTGAATATATGTTCATATAATGTTGAGAGAAAAAGTGCTAAGAACATTAAAATAAATGTTCAAATAACATTATATTTTGGGGGGAAATAAAGTTAGTAGAACATTGTAAGAAAGGTTTTTGTAATCTTTAAATATTGTTTTAATCATGACATGAAAACTGGATATTTCAGTGTTTTAGAAACATTTCAAAACAATGTTCCCACAATGTTTATTTAAAAATGTGTTACCATGGGTAGCTTTAAAGAAGACTTGTGAAGTATTTTCTGATTCTGTTCGTAGTGAGTTATATATGCGCACACCCATGTATATACAGTATATTGAATGTGTTGCTTTTGCACATTTCTAGAAAAGTTTGAGATCGTAACAACTAGTTAAGAAAATAAACCTGAATCCTCACAGCCTTAAAAGTTCACATGCTCTTCAGTGATAACAGCCTGGAGGAGCGATTCACAGCTTAAAGCTCATTATGCATTTATGGGTGTAAACAATGCTCAAAATGACTGAGAAACATCAGATATATATTGATAATAGAGCAAAATATTTGACTTCTGAGGGATGAGCAATGCTTTCTGTTTCAGCCAACACAAAGAATCGTTTTAGATCCCACGGTTCATTCATTCATGTCAAGAAAAGCCCTTTATTGCCATATAAAAGAAGGATTATTGTGCTGCTGAACAGTAAGATAATTTCATAACGATACTGGTTATGATGAACAGAAAACCCACAGTCCTGGAAATCTACAGATCCTGAGATGGAAAACTTTATAAGGCTTTTAACACTAAAAACATATTTTTTAATCGCAGTTTAAGTCTGTCTCACATTAGTCATTTTAAAAGGGGTTTTAACATTTTCTTAATGTTCCCATTAAGTTATGAAAATGTTATTTTTGAATGTTCTCTGAGGCCCAAACAACTTTAAAAAAACAATAATAAAAAAGTCTTTTATCCAGCTAACGAAAATATGTTTAAGAACATTTCGATAACATTCGCATGAAGTTATGAAAATGTTATTTCTGAATGTTCAAAACTTCCATTTTTTTTAAACGTTTTGAAAGTGTTTTTTCTTAGTTATGCAAATGTGAAGCTATTGTATCATTTTGCCAACGTTATGGGAACGATACTTTTGAATGTTCTATGAACGTTCTGAAACAAGTAGTAACATAAAAAAAAATGAATTTACAGTTTAAAGTGATGTATGAATATGTTTTTGTGCCTATAATTTTGAAAACATTAAATACCAGACGACTTTGAACAAACATTCATTTAACGTTACTGGAAGAACGTTTGGTCATAACTTTGAGAGAATCCCAGCTAGCAAAAAAATGTTCAAAGAATGTTTTCCTAGCATTTTCATTAAGTTATGAAAATTTTATTTCTGAGTATTCTCGCAAGGTTAAAAATGTCCAGTTTTTAAAATGTGTTTTCTTGGTCATCCGAATGTTACTTAGACGTTCCATTGTATCGTTTTGCAAACATCATGAGAATGTTACTTCTGAACGTTCTAAAAGAAGTGACAACATCTAAACCATGTCTGCAAAAAAGTTCCATGTATAAATAATGCTTTTGTGCATTTTGAGAACATGTTAAGGGTTTTAAAGATCTTTATTTTGTGTATTTGGTGTAACAGATTATGTTGGCATGCTTTAATGTTCAAAAACACATTATTTTTCAAAAACTGCACATTATTGTAGGTCCTCTATGCCCCTCCTCTCTCAAACACATCGTTTTCTACAAAGCCCCTCCTTCTGACAAGCGCAGTCTGCTCTGATTGGCCAGCTGACCCAGTGCGTGTGATTGGCCGAACTTTAAATGTAAAGACAGAGCCCGAAAGGGGAACAGAGTCGCGTGACAGACATAGTGATGAAGCTGGTATGTGTTTGCAGTAGACAAGCCACGGTTAAGACAGCTGACACCACTGTGATGTGTCTCTCTCTCTCTCACACACACACAAACACACACACACACACACACAATGCGCAAAACTCCACATTTGAACAGTCAATAGCAAATACTAAAACTAATAACAAAACAGTAGCTGATTCAGAAGCGCCAGATTGTCATAGCAAAGTCAGTTACCTCCTCTCCTAGGTTCACGAAACTTTCGTCCATAAAATGCATTGCTGTTCTGTTGTAAGTCATCTTAAGGATTCCTAAATGCATCGACTTTCCGGAAAAGGAAACCCCAAATAAAGTGCTTTTGTTTTCGCCTAGAAACACACAGCGTCTCCCTGACATGCTGCTTCAACACTAACTGCGGTTACTGAAGCCACGCCTTCTTTCTTTGCGTGCACATTTGGGCGCATTATGCTAATATTTCCACATAGTGAGGTAGATATGTGGGGGCGTGTTAGAACGAGCCGTTTTAGGGGGGCGTGGCAGAGTCTTAACTTTGATAAAGAATATCTCTTTGGTTTTGAGACTTTAGTCTTTGCAACTTCAGGGATCTTATCTATTCACAATCAGCTTGTAACACTCCAAAGAGAAAGGAAAAATTGAAATTGCATCATATGACCCCTTTAATGACCGGATGACTTTAAACATTCTATTTATGTTATGGGAAGAACATTGAAGGAACCTTGCCAGAACGTTGGCAGTGTTGCCCTCATTAACTATTCATGAGCGTTGTACAGTGTCAAGGGTCAGAGAGAGTGGAAAATAGTTGTTAAAAACTAAATGATGTGTGTTATGTGGCACACAAACCGAAATAACTTTACAAGTGAACCTCAGTGGGAAAAATAACAATAAATAAAAATATGAGTCAGGAAAAAGCTGTATGTGGAATACATTAGTGTGCCAAAGCCAAGGAGCTGTATTAGAAACCTGGAGAGAAACCACAGTCATCGCCGTCAGAAGCAGCCGTGGCACCTCTGGCTCTGCAAACACATGCGCTGGAGTCCAGATTACATCATTCTGTGGCAAACCGGCGCACAACATAAACGTAAACCTCAGCTATAACTCGACATATGCAATTCATTTCAGTATAAAGGGGAACAAATTCAATGTGAACGCTTGTATAACATCTATATGGCTGTAATTAGAGTCGGGTCGTGTATACGATGGAAGAATTGTGTCAGCTGGTGGAAAGAGAAAATGATTCAATGATATCATGAGATAGATTATTAACATGATACAAAATGACTCATTATGCGATAGATGTGAGTGAGAGAACAGGAAACGTTCTCAGAACAACAGAGGCAAGGCTCTTTAAAAGTAACATTCATGTTCAAGGTTATCTTTAATAATATTCTTAAAATGTGACAGAACATACACAGAAATGCATGTAATCCATGCATTGTTCATGGAACTTTTTTTTTGTCTAACAATACTTTAAATGTATCTTCTTGTTTCAGAACGTTCAGAGAGCATCAAAAGTAGCACTCCCATAATGTTTGCAAAATGATCAATTGGAATGTTATCTTTTTTTTTTTTTTCTCTCTTAATGTTCACATAACCAAAAAACTTTATAGAATATATAAAACATTTACAAAACTGGACAGTTTGAACGCTCAGAGAACATTAGGAAATAACGTTTTCAAACCATTACCACAAAAACATAATTTATTGAATGTTTTCCTTCTAAAATGTTTGTCTAGCTTTTTGTACTGTGTACTTGTTAGAACTGTTCAAAAGAACAGCTGGAACCGTAACGTTCATGATTTCAAATGAACATGGGCTGTACTCTTATCGTTTCTAAACCAAGGAAAAAAACGTCTGGATACATAGAAAAACGTTTTGTAACGTCATGGGAGACGTTTAGCAGGTTCTGTTCTTCAGCAAGCCGTCAGTGCTTATGGAGCTCCTTGAAGAAAGATTGACACAAGAAAACCATTACAGCAAAAGAGAAACGTGTCTGCACTTTGTCCCTCTGTTGATGAGTTCAATAGTCAGTAATACCAGCTATGTATAAGCAGCAGAGTAGTATAGCTTGCTCTGTGTGTATAACCGTATTTCTACACAATTCTACAGTCGTGAAGATTTGGAAACCCCTCATTTGTGCACGGCTGGAAAAAATATACATCATGCAACGCTCCTCAAAGATGTCAGTAGTCGACAGGAAACAGCATCCGCAAACCATGAGCGACGCATTGACTTGAAACAGAAACATGTAGTGCTTTTTTTTTCCTGTGGATTGTTGATCAATATTATATTAGATAAAAAGAGAAAGGTTTTGAAGCCAACAGTTGATTGCACAATAGTTAGCTACATTGAGATCTATTGTTTTGGTCATACTTTGAAAAAATTTTTTTTTTTTTTTGTTTATTATTTAATTTATATTTCAGTTAAAGTTTTATAATCGGTGGTGTTTCTGTCATGTAAAAAAAATCTTAATACAACTATTCAGTTTACTTGAGTTATTTTGCACATTTCAAATTAAACTAAATGAAAACGAGACATAGCTCAAATAAATAACATGCGAAATACATTTTTACCTGCCAGTAAAATGAATTTAATGTTTATTAATAATGAATAATAAAGTTTGAGAACAGTGGGAGTGTGATACAATATAGTTTTAATATACTTTGAATATTTGAGAGTTTCTATTTTTAGTTTAAAGTCTTAGTTGTCATGTGTAATATAATTATTTAAAATTTGTAACATTGTATTCCAGTTAAGTTATTGTTAGTACATGAACTGATTTATAAAATATTAATATTTTGATATTATATATTCTTATTATAAATATGATAATATTTGATTGCAGGCTGATCTAAGTGACTTTTTTGTTTTTTTGTTAAGAATAATAACCCTGCCTAGTAACATGAAATTAAATGTGATAATTTTAATAATAATTAAGAGTTTAGTATCAACTATAGGTTACTGGAATTGTAATATTTGAGAGTTCATTTTTAGTTAAAGTCTAGTCATGTTGTCATGTTTTAATAATTTTTCAAAATATCTGGTATCATTTTATTCCAGTTTAAGTGATTGTAGTACATGAACTTTACTTGGATAAAAAAATATTACGAGTCATTCATTATTAATAAATATGGTATTCAGTTAAAAAAATCTTTTTAGTTTTGGTTAAGAATAATAACCCTGCCAGGAACATGAATTAAGAGAGTAACTGAGCTTCGTTTGACTTCATATTGACTTTAAGGGCCTTTCATGCAGGAGCAGGTCTGTGTTGTTTAAAGCTTGTATCTGCAGACGTACTGAAACACATGCATCCAGACAGAAAACATAAATCCAGCAGAGATTCAAACTAAAACACACTGTACATCAGAGACACAGAAACGCTGAGTGGCCTGTTTTCGGCTCACGGCTCTTCTGTATGCTCTGTTCTGTCGAAGGAAGCGTTCAAGACGGACAAACTGAGCAACAGCTGTGATTCAGTGCCTGCGGAATCAGATGTTTACATTTACATGAACTCAATTCAACTTACATTGCATTCAAGCTTCATGCATTCCCTGGCAATTCATAGTAGATTTCAGTCAAAGGAAATGAATGATTTAATAGAATGGTGATGAAGTATTTTACAGTATACTGCTGTTCTATAATTAGTAGATTACATACAAATTGTAGTCTGACAGGACCATGATGGGAAGTTAGTAGTAACAACAAAATCCTAATATGCAAAGCAGACATAGATTATACATTTGTATGCATAATTTACTGTATGCATAATAGGTAATCACTAAACAAGTAACTGTAATCTGATTATTAGCATTTTATGCAATATTTTATGTCATATCATTTATAACATAATCAGTTACTGCTTATAATGTATTATTTTTACTGTGGTATGTTGTTTTCAAAGAGAAAAATCTGCTTGAAATGTCCAGCATATCATAAATCAGTATCAGCTATCAGACCCTCGTGCAACACACCCTGAGATCTGATTTATTCAGTCATAAACTGAGTTTCTCAACACTGAGCTATGCTCCGCTTTTATCTTCAGCTCCTGTTCGTATAAAACCTCGTGCTGAAGATAAGAGATACACAGAAATGAAAGTGCTAACCTGGAAAGCTTTCTGTCATCACTTGCCTTAAAATGACCAGCATTTGTATTCATCATTTGAAGAACACCCTAAAAAATATTGATAATAAAAATAAATAAATGCATTTCAGAATATACAAAAAAGACCCAAAAAATATTTGTAATTTATAAAAAAAAAAATGTTTGTTTATTAATTTTATATTTTGTAAATATAAATCTGATCTATAAATCTAAAATAAAAGCCCGTAATATATTTTTAGGTAAGAAAGGAACAAGTTACAATACATTAAGATATATATTAACAAACAAACAAAAAACCAGAAAAAACAGCTTCTGAAATGATGATTATTTTTTTCTAGAACGGCGAGAAAAAAGTCAGAAAAAAACTTGTGAGAAATTACAGTTGTGAGAAAAATCTGCAATTATTTATATGATAATTATTAATTATGAACAATGTTACATTTGCGTTCAAATTAAATACAGGCTACTGTAAAACTGTATTTCTGCCTGAAAATACTTTGAAAGCAATTGGTTATTATGAAGTTGAAACTAAAATCACTTTTAAAAAAATGTTTATTGAGTCCCATGTTAGTATTTTATATTAAATATTAAGTAAAATGTTATTTAGCCAGATTTTTTTTGGGTATATGGGCGTTTAGAGATTTCTGAGCTCGTTAGTCGGTGACGCTGACAGTGAATTACTGCAAACATTGAGCATCTTTCACAGAAGAACCCGTGCTATGAAATGCCTTTAGAAAAATTCATACTTGACAAAAACAAGAAATGCAAACGCTCACAGTTCTAGTGATGCATGACATTTTGACCTCATTTGCCATTTCTAGCTCCAGTCACTGACCTGGTGACGTGGCAGTAGCAGAGACGGTGAGATAATGAGTCAAAGGCGCTTCTGTAATTATCTTCATAAACATCAGACGCTTGTGTGTCTCCTCAATCCTGCTTGAACTCTGCGCTGCTGAAACCGCATGTGAATGAAGTGACATCAAGACTCATAGATCACGGTATAAAAGGCTTTTATTTCTATTTGGCAAGTAATAAATATGATGTCTTAGACCGCATAACTATGGCGGCTCCACGAGAGCTTATTACGATAAATACAGCATGCATCCGTGTTTCAGAGGTCACCGGCGGCTCTCTATACTTCGGTGGTTTTGGGGCTTGTGTTTTCCAGGATCTGCTCTCAATGCTCCAGGAACGCAATGACAAAGTGCTACATTTGGAATTCATTTTTGCCCTCCACCCATATATTACATAAGGGCTGTTAACTGGAAAAAGTTCACTGGACATACACTGGGAGACCATTGAAACCTGGAAATAACCTGATGCTGAGAGTCATTCCTGCACTAGTCTTATGTGACTAATCAGATTCTAATAAATGATCATGATTCTCAGATGAGTTGTTCTTCCAGGGAAGCTGTAGGTTCACATCATGCTGAATCAGGGTTGTTATCCTTAACTAAAACTAAAACCAAAACCATAGAAAACTTTCATTATTTTAAACAAAATGCACATTAACTTTCAGCTAGTTGCCAAGGCAACATTTTTCATTGGTGTTTAGTTTAAGGTAAAACATTAAAATAACTGAAACAAAATAAATTCAAACCATTTTTTTAGTTAGTGGATTTTAGAATTTTAACAAAGCTTCTACCAAATTACATCAACAACAAAAGAGTCTTATATGTTAGCGGATTTGTTTATGTATTTATTTTTTGCTTGTTGCATTGTTTCTAATGGAATCATGTTTCTGCCAAGGGATAAAAAAAAAAAACTTTTTATCTTGCAATTCTGATTTTATATCTCACAATTCTCATTTTTCCGCCCTCTCAATTCTGAAGAAACTGCTAATAATGTGAGATATAATCAGAGGCGGGACAGTAGTGCAAGTATTACTTTACCAAGTCATAAAGAGTGTTTTTTTCTGTGGAAAACTTACTCACCCATTCCGAAAGCTATAATATCTACTTTTTTACGAGCACTATTTCATAATAAAGTTGTTGTTGTTTTACCTTTCGATAAGCACATTACAAATGTGAGTATTTGTGTACGCAAGTAAATCTTGATTATTTTTGCTGAGTAAAAGAAAGAAAGTAGTAATAGATTTCTAATGTAATAAGATTAACTGATAGAATATGAAACATAGTGCAGTTAACAAGGGCAATATTTGCTTGGAATGTTGTGAAGTTAAAGTTTTCTAAAGATAAACACCGATAACGTTACGAACTGAAAAGTACTTTTACGCAGAGTAAAAATATCACTACTGTCGCCTCTGGATATAAAATAAATAATGTTCAGCATTGTGAGATTTAAAAAGTCACATTGCCTTTATTTCGATTCATCGGCAGGAAAACCTACAACACTCTCGAAAAAAAGGTACAAAGCGATCACGGGGCTGGTACCTTTCAAAGGTACCTTTGTACATTTAGTACTAATATGTACACTTAGTACAAACCCAATTCCCAAAAAGTTGTGACACTGTTCAAATTGTGAATAAAAACAGAATGCATGATGTGGAAGTTTCAAATTTCAATACTTTATTCAGAATACAACATAGATGACAAATCAAATGTTTAAACTGAGAAAATTTATAATTTTAAGGGAAAAATAAGTTGATTTTAAATTTCAGGGCATCAACACATCTCAAAAAAGTTGAAACAAGGCCATGTTTACCACTGTGTGGAATCCCCTCTTCTTTTTATAACAGTCTACAAACGTCTGGGGACTGAGGAGACAAATCGCTCAAGTTTAGGAATAGGAATGTTGACCCATTCTTGTCTAATACAGGCTTCTAGTTGCTAAACTGTCTTAGGTCTTCTTTGTCGCATCTTCCTTTTTATGATGCGCCAAATGTTTTCTATGGTTGAAAGATCTGGACTGCAGGCTGGCCTTTTCAGTACCCGGATCCTTCTTCTACGCATCCATGATGTTGTAATTGATGCAGTATTTGGTCTGGCATTGTCATGTTGGAAAAAGCAAGGTCTTCCCTGAAAGAGACGACGTCTGGATGTGAGCATATGTTGTTCTAGAACTTGGAAATACCTTTCAGCATTGATGGTGCCTTACCAGATGTGTAAGCTGCCCATGCCACACGCACTCACAAACCCCATACCATCAGAGATGCAGGCTTCTGAACTGAGCGCTGATATCAACTTGGGTTGTCCTTGTCCTCTTTTTAGTCCGGATGACATGGCGTCCTAGTTTTCCAAAAAGAACTTCAAATTTGATTCGTCTGACCACAGAACAGTATTCCACTTTGACACAGTCCATTTTAAATGAGCCTTGGACCAGAGAAAACGCCTGCGCTTCTGGATCATGTGTAGATATGGCTTCTTTTTTGACCTATAGTTTTAGCCGGCAATGGCGAATGGCACGGTGGATTGTGTTCTCCGACAATGTTTTCTGGAAGTATTCCAGAGCCCATGTTGTGATTTCCATTACAGTAGCATTCGTGTATGTGATGCAGTGCCGTCTAAGGACCCGAAGATCACAGGCATCCAGTATGGCTTTCCGGCCTTGACCCTTACGCACAGAAATTTGTTCCAGATTCTCTGAATCTTTGGAGGATATTATGCACTGTAGATGATGATAAATTCAAACTCTTTGCAATTTTTATCTGAGAAACGCCTTCTGATATTCGCAACTATTTTCGCTGCGCATGGGGGAATTGGTGATGCCTTGCCCATCTGATTCTGAGAGGACACTGCACTCTAGAGCTTTAACCCATCATGTGCCAATTGACTAATAAGTTGCAAATAGTCTCCAGTGTTCCTATAGTACATTTAACTTTCCGGCCTCTATGCTACTGCCTAACTTTTGGAACGTAGTGTTCTCATGAAATAAAATGAGCCAATATTTGGCTGACAATTTTCAAAAAGTCCAATTTCCACATTGAGATGGTACATATTCTAGTAATGATTCATTCTTTTATACATCAGATTGTACAGGTCCAACTTTTGGAATGGGTTTGTTATATTATGTACCGTTAACGTAACAATAAGAAACGTTTAGGTACAAAGGTGTGCCTTTGGAAAAGGTACCACCCCAGTGACAGCTTTTGTACCTATTTTTCGAGAGTGATACATACATACTTACATACATACATGAATGAATGAATGAGCAGACTTGCAAGATGAAAACTCTGAATTTTGAGAAAAAATGTCAGAATTCTGACTTTACATCTAAAATTCTTTAATTCGGATGTTTTACCCCTTAAAATTGTGAGGAATTGAGAAATATAAATTACAATTGTGAGATAAAAACTCGCAATTACCATAGTTCCATACCCTTCACAATCCTAAAACAAAAAACATTTGTCGTACTCCACTTGTTATGAAATCCTGACACAAACCCATTTGAGGTTTGCATTAAACTAAAGGCCATGAATGAAATTCTTAAGCGCTTCGTTGATGTGTGTACATGTGTTGCTGCAGCAGATGTTCCACCTGCAAAAAAAAGACACAGTGAACTTTAATGTGAACTTGACATCATCAGGAAGGCCTGTACATCTGTGCGCTTCTGAGTGTTTACGAGCGGCGGTTCATGTGACCCGCGGGCCTGCGCTGCCCCGTCTGTCCCAGAATGACCAGATGGTTTGTTCTCCATCCATCAAACTATATTATGACTTCAGAAACGTTCATTACATCAGCTTCACAGAACGCTCACACCTCGCCAGATGATGCATCACTGCAGCCGGTGGGGTCCAGCGTATAAACGCAGATCTCAAACGCTACAAGCACTTCATGAGGCGTCTGGGGAGATGTTAACAGCATACATGAAGCCATCTGATGCATGTTTTCTCTGGCATCATCCCACACAATTACCAATGCATTTACAGTGTAATGTGATTAAAGAAGTGTCAATAGACATTATACTGATCCCTAGAACCGCCTTCATGCACTTGAGCCATAAAAATGTGTCAAAGGATATTTTAAAGCTTCATACGTCAAGATGAAGTGTATAATTTCTTCACCACTGAACATAGCTGAAATGAATAGCAAGAATTGCAATACAAATCTAACTGTTCGCTGTAGGCAATGCTTGTTCGTGACTCGAATAAAAGCAAGTAAATCTCATATGAGGGTAATTTGCGCCAGTAACAGCATATGAATGATGAGATATCCGTATATGGGGGCAACTTGTTATTTATTTGTATTACAGGAATTTTACCAATATTTGATTCATCTATCCTGATGTTTAGCAACACACACACAACACCCCACACACACACACCCACACACACACACACACACACACACAACCCCCACACACACCCCCATCCCACACTCAACACACACACCACTCACTCACCCTCACCCACTCCCTCACTCACCATCACACCCAACAACACAACACCACACACGCAACACCACTCATCAACTCATCATCACTCACTATCACACATCACTCACTCACTCACCACCACACACTCTTCTCCCACACTCCCACTCACAACTACTCACCACACATCACACACCACACACTCACTCACTCACTCACACCACACCCACACACTCACACACACACACACACACACTCACACACACACTCACTCACTCACTCACTCACTCACTCACTCACTCACACACTCACACACTCACTCTCACACACTCACACACTCACTCACTCACTCACACACACACTCACTCACTCACACACACACACACTCACTCACACACTCACACACTCACTCACACACTCACTCACTCACACACACACACACACCACCACCCCCCCCCCCCCCCCCCCTCTCTCACTCACTCACTCACTCACATTCACACACACAGACACACACCACACACACAACACACACAACACACACGCACACACACACACACACTGTGTGTCACCCACAGAAAACTCAACCGTTTTTATTATAGAAAATGTAGTATATACTACAAGGATGACCCTAACTGACCCTTTCATTAAGCTCCGCCCTCCAAGTTTATTGCTAAGCTTTACAGAAAATTGCATGGACTTTTATTAATACAAACCAAAATACAGAAAACAAGTTTTATCTTAGAAATCTTTAAGTAATCTTTAAGTTTTTACATAGATGAATGCAAATTCTTCAATCCTGAACCATGGCATTTCTCAATGAATTTCACTGTATCTGAAAACACAAAAGTGAGGAAACACTTCTTGTTGTCAGTATTGTATTATTTACTTTTGATATTATAGTCAATTTTGTACTATTATCCCAGCTGAGGAAAATATGTTCTAAGAACATTTCTATAACATTCTCATGAAGTTACACGAAAATGTTATTTCCAAATGTTTAAAACTTCCAGTTTTTTAAATGTTTTGAAAATGTTTTTTCTTAGTCATGCAAACATGCAGCGAATGTTCCATTGTATCATTTTGTATCATTTTGGGAATGTTACTTTTGAATGTTCTCTGAACATTCTGAAACAAGAAGTAACATTTAAAAATCGTTAGACAAACATGCAACTAAAACATTTCATGGAAAAAAAAATCTGTAGATGATGTATGTTAAGTAATGACCAGATGTCTTTTAATTAACATTTTAACATTACTGGAAGAATGTTTGTTTATGAGAGAACCTTGCCAGAACGTTCCCTGTTGGCTGGGATATTATGTTAATTTATTTATTTGTTTATTTGTTTGTTAATCTTTCCCTGGGGTTGATTTTTTCTGGTATGATCGATGTTACGTCTTATATTTTACTCTTATGTGGTTCCAAAGAATAAAAAAAAGATCATCCCAAAGGAATTAAATGAGATTGAAGAAGAGTAAACTGTGCTCATAAAGCTGTAGAAACTCATTGGATATTATTCTTATGTGTATCGTTATTTATTGTTTAGGAATAATAGTCTCTACGTTCTCTGCATCGTCTTAATTTTCCGATCACTCATGGGGCTCAAAAACATGATTTTTTTTCATCACATGAGCTTTAAATCTTACAACTCTTTAACAAGTTTTAGTCTGGTTGAGATGATAGTAGAATAAGGTAATCACAATAACTTTAAATTAAGACAAAGATCAGTAATCTGCATGAATGATCCCTCAAAGACAGCTTTGTGCAAAAAAACAACCCACAACAAACACTTCTTCAGGCATGCACATCTCTCTCTTGCTGTTTCTCAATGCCGTTGTGCTGTAATCATCATTATGACACTTGTTTTGAAGTGTTCAGTCATTAAATGACAGGTTCTTGGTGCAGCGTTAACATGACAGCAAAGCTAAACACGCAGAAACAGCTCTTTGCTGAGTCCTGTCTTTCTTTGTTGTCGCTTTCGGCTGTTTTGGATCAGCAGCATTTGCTTAGCATCGACATTTACAAGTTGAGGTAATTTTGAGGTAATCACGTCCCATTGCCAAGATATCATCACTTCTTGACTTTTAATATCGTTTTCTTTTGTGCCGAGCCAAAAATAGGATGAATAAAATGAAATCGATTAATTTTACAGCATAAACGGTGTCCCTTAACAACAATACAAAACATGGCTTTAAAGAAATGCGAAGGCTAAATAGCTTGCACAGATGAGATGCATTTACTGAAATATTGCATCAATAATTCTTTCTGCAGCATTTAATGATTTCACACCTTAGCAACGGCATAGCTAAAAACAGTCAAATCACCATAGCAACTGGATAGCAACGCCCAGGCAACCAGTAGGAAAACACTAACAAACACGTAGCCATGTGCTGAAAAACAGCATGTTAGCAACCATATAGCAACGCCATGGCAACCACATAACAGGTAAAAAATAACAACTCACAGTATCCTAGAAACTGGGTAGTAATGCCCTGGCAACCACTCTCATAAACCATAGTAACTTAGCAACACCCGGGAAACACACATAATACTCTAGCAACTGCATAGCAATGTGTTAAAATACTCAGACTGCCTTAGCAACTGGATAGAACCACCTAGCAACCACGTACAGTATCTTATCAACTGCATAGCAATACCCTAGTAACCGCATAGCATTGCACTTTAAAAAAAGAAAAAAGAAAAGAAAACTCACATTAACTTAGAAACTGGGTAGTAACACCCTGGCAACCACTCTTCTTAGCCTAGGAACATGCTAAAAACCCTCATATCACATTAGCAATTTAGCCACGCCCTGGAAACACCCCATAATACTCTAGCAAATGCATAGTAATGTGTTAAAATGTACCGACATCATCTTAGCAACCACATAGCAACACCCTGGCAACCACATAACAATGTACTTGAACAACAACAAAACAACAATTTACATCACATTAGAAACTGTATAGAAACACCCTGGCAACCACTCTCAATAGACTAGTAACTTAGCAACACCCTGGAAACACCCCATAATAATCTAGCAAATGCATAGTAATGTGTTAAAATGTACTGACATCATCTTAGCAAACACATAGCAACACCCTGGCAACCACATAACAATGTACTTGAACAACAACAACAACAACAACAAAACAACAATTTACATCACATTAGAAACTGTGTAGAAACACCCTGGCAACCACTCTCAATAGACTAGTAACTTTGCAACACCCTGGAAACACCCCATAATAATTTAGCTACTTCATAGAAATGCATTAAAATCTATTGACATCATCTTAGCAACCACATAGTAACACCCTGGCAACCACATAACAATGTACTTCGAAAAATCAAAACAAACAAAAAAACAAGTCACAATACCTTAGAAAGTGGGTAGAAACACCCTTGGCTCCCAACAGCCGAGTAACTTTGCAACGGCCTGGAAACACCCCATAATACTCTAGCAACTGCATAGTAATGTGTTAAAATTTACCGACATCATCTAAGCAACCACATAGCAACACCCTGGCAACCACAAAACAATGTACTTGAATAACAACAACAACAAAAGCCAACAACAATTCCCATCACCTTAGAAACTAAGTTGAAACACCCTGGCAACCACTTTAAATTAGAAACTGCCTCAGGTAGCCTCAGCAGGTGGCTAGAAGTACCATAGTAACCACCCAGAATTCCAGCGTGCCTGACCTCTGTTCTGGAAATCAACAGGCATGAACTGGAGCGGCATTCAGAGCGCGGGAATGACGAGGAGACGAGCAAACCGCCGGCTGCTCTCAATGAGGCCATTGTGTGTGAAATATGCTGTGATACGGATGATTCATACACAGAAGATGTAAGGGGAGGGTCAATATCTGCTGGGAAAGTACTTTCTGTTTGCTTTGGAATGAAATCATGATGGAGTTATGAGGAGATTCCACATTTATCACTCTGATGCCATCATCAAACTCTCTGCAAGCTTTTTTCTTTTTATTTGTAAAAAAAACAAAACACTGAAGCATTTTAGATTAGACCAATTAAAACATTTAGACTAATATATATCGCATTTTTATTTGACAGACTGGGTTATTCGTTTATTAGTATTGTACACAATAACTATTTTATTACGTAGCTCTTGTCATTTCATTATGGAAGCTTGTTGAGTTTTATTCTCACAATTGCTTGATATAAACTCGTAATCGTGAGTTATAGTCAGAATTGCGTGATATAAAGACGCAAGTGTGAGTTAAAAACTTTAGTTTTTTATTTTGGAAAAATAGGAAGGAAATGCCACTTTTTCCTCAGAATTAGACTTTTTAACTCGCAATTGCAAGAAAAAAGGTGCAATTCTGACTTTATTTCTCGCAATTGCAAATTTCTATCCTGCAATTCTAGCTTTATGACTCATAATTTTGATTTTTAAACTCACAATTGCGAGAAAAAAGTCAGAATTGCAAGTCTATATGTCGCAATTCTGAGATTTAAACTCACAATTGCGAGAAAAAAAGTTAGTATTGCAAGAAAAGTTTACATCTCGCAATTCCGACTTTATTTCTCGCAATTGCAAATTTCTATCCTGCAATTCTGACTTGATAACTCACAATTGCGAGTTTATATCATACAGTTCTGAGAGAAAAAAAAGTTTGAATTGCGAGAAAAAAGTTAGAATTGTGAGATAAAATTAAACGTTTTATTCGATAGCGGAAATGGGCTTCCATATTTTGCATACTCTTTCTAGGACAATAAAGCTTTTTGCCAGTGCTTTGATGATGCAACACAAATATTCTCCATGATAACACATAATTCAACAACAGAAGAATGTTCTTTGCTTCACTTTACCTGACAGTAAACCTTGAAACTGTTGGGCAAGTTTCTTGTCAGAGCTTCATAACCTCCTACTGACTCAAATAGAAATGAACAAACCTTAATGTGTGAGATAATGGGACTTTCTGCGCTAGAAGTCACATATCCACACCCATGAGAGCCACATGTGAGTCGTCACTGGGCGGGAAGTGTGCTAGTGGGACAAACTCTGACATGCAAAGTGTTGGCATGCAATCGCTGTCTCAGATGTGCAATGCAACAAGCTTTTTTGGAAGGAAAATATGAGTGCTTGGCTGTACAAAATCAACCACCACAGTGTTTAGGTTTTGGTGCTGCAATGCAGTCTATAGGGTGTTTTGTACTAGAACTGCACGATTAATTGAAATAAAATATAAACTGTGATATGGCTTAGTGTGATAATCAAATCGCAAAGGCTGTAATTGAACTGAATAAATACATGCACTGTGTTTTAGAGTGAAGCACGGCGATATGTTCATTTACTTATGAGTTGAACAAAAGCTTTAAGGGCTCCCCGGCCAAAATAAAAGCTTGATGATGTAACAATTTAAAATGAAGAAATGAAGACAGCCATAAATATTAGTATTGTTATTTTACATTTATACTGTAAATTTAAATGGTATTATGATGTTTTTAAGTTTTTATTGCTTTACAGTGAATTTACAATCGTTTGCTTTAGTTCAATTTTAATTTAGTAGTAGTAGTAGCAGCAGTAAAAATGTACAAATTCATAAAAAATTTAAAAATTGAATGAATTAATAAAGAAATAAATATACAAAAACAAGTATTTATGGTACCATTATGCTATTATTAATTTTATACATGATTACAAAATAGGAGCACGATTTCTTATGTTGTTTAATATTTATTTTAATAATATACTTTTTACGTTACAATATTATATTGTAGTGTTGTTTTGTTGCTCATTATTATAATATATTACTTGTTGTTTTATAATTTCACATTAATTTTAATAGTAGAATAATAATAATAATTATTGTTATTATATTTATTAGGTCTTTTTATGTTGTTTTATTGATTAAATACCATAATCAATATTTTATGTGACATTTTTAGTAATCATAATAACAACAGTAATAATAATATTAAGAATAATAACTTTATTTTACAGTAAAATTACTACTACTACGTAGTATAGACTACTTTTTTTTCTTTCAGTTTTTATCCTAAAACTTTCTATTGGAGTTTTTTACTCTGCTAGTGTTCTGGTTGTCCTCTTCCCGTCTCAAATGAAAAGAGTCCACCCTCAAGTCTCTGACATCCTAATCTATGATTTAATTCCTTGTCATTCTTGTAATCTTTGTGCACTTAAGCTCTACAGAATTCCTGTAATAACAGTGTTCGGTTTTGCTCTCAGACATGCCACATGCACATGAACCCCAAACGAATGCCTCGTCCAGACAGTTTCCCATGCTTGAGTTATTCATCCGGACTCCTGAAAGCCTCCGCAGGCAGCCGGGCTGCAGCGGGTGAAGGCCAATTAGTCTTATATCTGCTTCACTTCAACAGTTTTTCCAGGAAAGCCCCGTGGCCTACAGAGAGAGCCTCCCGCATTCGCTCTGTCCCATCTGAGACAATTACACACGGGGGTCTTTCAGCAGAGTCAGTCGAGACTATAACTCACGGACTGGAACGCTACTACACATCTCAGCCGCTAAACCTGCACATAAAGAGCACAATAGCGCTGGTGCTATTACAGTAGGATGCATGTTGCTTTAAAGAGGATGCATTTAAACGTTGAGAAAGACGTCTGAGCTAAAGCAATTAACTAAGTCACTGCCACTAAAATTTAGTGTTGGCACAAGTATTGTTTCTCATTAATTTTTCTTCTAAAATGTCTTTGTTTTTAAAGCCACGAACCAAACCAACCAGCTGCATGTGAATAACAACACAACAAAATTTGGTTTTAAACCAAGAATATTTAAAAAATCAATCAAAAGTCTGTGAACGCTGTTATTATTATAATTTATAATATTACAAAAGTAATATTTTAGTTGCCCTTTTTTTAGTAATAAATAATAATAAGAGTTATAACAATATTAAATAATTAATTAATAACTGTAGTTTGACAGTAAAATTACTACTACTACAGCTTTAAGGAGGGAAAGAACTACAATCCCACAAAGCATCGCAAACATCATAATTGAATTAAAAACTATGGAGAAATATAAAAGATGTTGACTGTGTGCATAGAAACAACATATTTAATATATAAAATATTTAATAAAATATGTTAATAAGAATATCATATAGTATGACCATGTTTAAGTAGATTGGTTGAGGAACCAATAAAAAATATTTACAGTAACATCATTGTTTTTTACCTCATAATAATTCAATAGGTAATATAATTTGGTTACATTTTTAAATAGTAATAATTTTATATTGTGGACAGTAAAATGCAATTAAAAATATGTTATTATTAATTGTTATATTGATTCATGTATAATATTCCAATAGTAATATTTTCAGTTTGAACCATTGTTGACTTAGTAATGTAATAATAAGAGGTAATGAATAACATATTACCAATAATCCCTATTTACAGTAACCGTTACTACTACTACTACTACTACTTAACACAACACTACGAAATTTGATTTAAAAAAATAATTGTTTAAAAAATCAGACAAAAGACTGTGAACTTAACAGCTTTAATAGGGGAAAGAACTTAATCCCACAAAGTATTGCAAATGGCATAATCGAATTAAAAACGATGGAGAAATATAGAAACGTTTTTGAATTGAGATCTGGATTTATATAGAAACACCATATTTTGATTATTGCAAAATATGCACATATATATATATACCAATATTTAAGTAGTTTGAGAACTGGTGCTGACCCTCTTGCTTGTTCATGTTCACATTAGTGGTGGAATATATTCATCAGATGCAGAATTGTGGGTAATGTAGTTTTTCTCCACGAATTCCGCTGCTAAACATGAATATGAACATGAAATAAAAAATTCAGATGGCGTGAACAAAAGTCTATACCACTGATTTACAACCTCATAGTTCACAGAAGGCCAGTTTCTAACAGTTTTTAAGGTGGAGATAATGAATGGGATTTTTACTTCCGGGAATGACTGTTGCACACTACTAGTTGCCCATGTGACTTCTATTCTAGTGGATTTTCCCAGCGTGTTAATGCTTCGGTCCATTCAAACACCTGCTGAGGCCATTAAAGGGGCCAGACCTCAGTGAGAAATAACACACGACTGGAAAACAACACCTGAGCCTTTCCTCCGGGTGTTCAAAATCTGGGTAAGCGATTAAAACCCAGAGAGAACATGTTACTGAGAATCACTGACAGAAACTCCAAAGCAAAGACAACAGAAGTGAGCAAAAGCCAAGACTACATGCCGTCCTCTACGTCAAAAACAAACAAGAGAACAAACCCAAAAGCCCAGCGCTAATGGAATACGCCTGTGGCGCTCTCCAGCATCAGAGCCAAACTATGTCAGAAGTAATTACAGTTTGCAGGGCAATGACAAGTCATTTGTGGAGTAATTGTATCCACACCCTTTCCTTCAACAGGCGGTGCATTCCATTATCAGCAGCTTTCCATAGCATCAAATACAGCTCATCTGAAGTACGGCTAGCATAGATACCTACACTGTAAAAAATTATTGTGATTTTAACAGTAAATGACTGTAAAAATGCTACAGTCAGTGTGCACCTTCTATATATAAGTATTGTTCCTCCGCACTCGTGAACAGACAGCTGTTTGTGATGAGCTTTGGTTCATCGTGTGACTTTCTCATCAGTGCATTTCAAGGGTTCAAAACAGATATTAACACTTCAATATTGGGCATCCTCTAGTCTCGCTACACTTCTCAGTTAATACGAAATCTGCGTGTATTGAGTTGCTTAGTTGTGATTTACAGTTCAATCTGTAAAACCTAAAATGTTGCTACCACATTTCTTACGGTGAAGTTCTGGCAACCACAGCTGCCGGTATTTTACCGTAAATGTCACAATTTCTTTTTTTACAGTGTACAGTGCAAACAGGAACATACAAAACATGAGCATACTGAATGGCTTTCTTCCAAAACCTAATGAGATGTCTTCAAAGTCAGCATTTTAACCAAGATGGAACCTCAAAAGTTAATTCGGATTCATTCTAAAGTACATAAATGTAGATGCAAATACCTGATTTTTATAGGACAACCCATAAGTTTGCATCAATCTGGTTCACTCGACAAAAACCCAATAGGATTTTTCCATTGGCTTTTGGATTGTTTACAGAACAATCTGTCGAGTCTCGGGGTTGTGCCGCGAAGCGCAAAAATGGAATATTCTTACATAATTGTGCTCATCGTGATAATCTTCCACAATGAAAAAAAAAAAGCAAAAAAAAACATGGGGAAGCCTAAATACAATTGTCAGAAGTCAAAAGCTAAACATATTTAAGCAGTGCTGGGAAGGTTACTTTTGAAATGTAACAGGTTACAGATTACAAGTTACTCTATTTAAAAAAAATGTAGTAAAGTAGTGTAACTATTTCAGTTACTTTATTAAAGTAATGTAACTGATTACACTTGATTTACTTTTTGATCACTTATTCTAACATTTTCAAACATTTAACCAGGCAGGGTTAACCTTACAGAACTCAACACTGATTACTATCACTTTCGAAAACCTTTATCCCTTGAATTAAGATTATAATAATAAAATTTTAAAGCACACACAAAATCAGACTTTAGCACCTCTTTTAATTTTGAGGTCATTCTGAGGTTAAATACAGATTTAAAATTATAACAAGATAGCTATGATACTGTTTTTGAAATAAAATCTTTGCGTAGTTATGACTGGAAACACTGGCGTGTAACAATGTATTGGAAAAAACAGTTAATCTTAAGAAAATAAAGCATGTACATAAACCCAAACAGTTATGGAATAAGCATGTGTCCTAAACTCCTGAAACATTGGTGTCTCGTGTTTTAGAGCAGTCAATGCAATTTGGGAAAGCAATCCATTAAATCTGTATGTGGGTGTGTGTGAAATAAATAAATCAGATGTAACCCATCTTTGTAGTCGTTCCCATTTCACAACTGTAATTTAATAAAAACTTACAGTTACATTGTTTGCTAATTAAATTAATGTATTCCGTGACAGTACCTTGTACTCTTGACTCCCCAACACTGTATATAAGCTATAAAGCTATATCAAAGCTACAAAACCACATCATGACTTTAACAAAACACATCACCACCACTAGGCTTCCCACCACTTTTTTAGTCTTTTTAAAAAACAAAAATTCTCTTAAGGTTGACTTTGCAATACTTTGCAATAGCAGTTATAAAACACACAAGGCGGTGAAAGCGACTAGTGAAGTTGATTTCTTGTAACGCATTACAAGTAACTTGAGTTATGTAATCAGATTACTTTTTAAAGTAACTAAAGTAAGATTACTTTTTCAAGTAACTAGTAAAATAGCGCATTACTTTACGTGTATTGATCCAATTTCGCTCAACATGCAACACGAGAGCTGTCAGTTAATGCACGGGAAAACAAAGTCACTTATTTGAAAAAGTAACTCTTCTTGCAAATTAAAAAGTAATGCATTACTTTATTAGTTACTTGAAAAAGTAATCTTACTTTACTAGTTACTTATACTCCCGAACTACAAGATGTTACTGTAATTCTAGACTGAATGTCAACGCGCATTTATTCCTCTCATTTGCACAAAAACAGTTCCGTTCCACCAAAATGGAATAAACACAAGAAATGCAAACCCAGAAGTATGACGCAAACCTGCAATTATTAGATTAAATAGCACAAATTTCCTTTATGTATTTAATCCCTTTTTATTAATTAAATAAATGATCCAATTCAACCATAATAATAAGCAAAAGTTACTCTAGATAAACTAACATTTGCGTTTTATTTATTTGTTTTTATTTCTGAAGTGTGTTGAACTTTTTTCTCCTGCGTCCTATTCTTCGTATAATCCAGAATGGCAGCACAGCTCTCTACTAGTACATATGTGACTTTGCCAAAATATAAACTTTTCAATATTAAAAACAAACAAGCAAACACAGCCCAGATGACAAAAAGTAACGTAAAATTAATGCAACAGATTACTTTCCATAAAAAGTAACTAAGTAACAGTATTAGTTACTTTTTTTATGGAGTATAACTCAATTTTGTAATGCATTACTTTTAAAAATAACTTTCCCCAACACTGTGCGTGATGACGTTTGGTTTATTGTCCATAACAACCTCTGTAGTCCCATTTAGCCACACTGTAAAAAATCAAAAGTTGAGAAAACGTAAAAGTTTAAGGCAACCAGCTTTTTTGAGTTTTCTCAACTTTTTGTTGTTTTCAGTTCATACAACAAAAAGTTGAGAAAAATCTCCTGAAGCTGATTGCCTTAAACTTTTAAGTTTTCTCAACTTTTGACTTTTTACTGTGCACTTTTCAAGTCAAGCTAAAGTTTATAAAAATCAAAACGGGTTTTTTTCTGGTGTATTTTACATTGTAGAATAAAACATGAAAGTGTCTTGTGCTTGTCTTCACCTAATTTCAGGTTTTTAACCAAAAACCCATTCAAAAACCCATTGACTTTAAGGACAAATTATAAAAATACTTATCCTTCCCAATTTTTGATGTTAGCAAATTCGAAAGATACATTCAACTACAGGGTTAAATAAACAGCAAATCTGCTCTAATAAAAATTACATTTTTTTATTTTAATGCTGCACAGCAAAAAAGTGGACCATGTTAACCAGAAAAACCTGGACTTCTTCGGAAACATTCCTTGAGTGAGCTAGTATTAAATTAAATATAAGTATATCTACAAATCAGCCTCAGATTCCCAACTCATATTTGTGCAAAGCATTCTAGGATTAGAATTTGGCCTAAATGTGGCGCCTTACCTTTTTGAACAAACTTCAAGTTGGGAGCGCCTATGATGACTTAACATGACCATCTGAAACAGAGCAAACGACTCCTTAACATCACACACTGTCATTACGCGTCTGGTTGTCATGACCTGTTTACTAACCACTTTCATGTAAATGTCAAGAGCTGCATTTGACGCAGCAATGGTTTTGCTCATGAGTGTAATTATTATTATACATAAAGCAGCAGCACTTCAGAGAGTTGTTCATAAATATGGGCAGCATAGGATCTTTTCATCTCAGTACTCAAGCCAGTGCCAACCGCAGTAAAGCGTGTCGCTCCAGGAAAACGTCTGGAATGATAGAGTGCAGATTCCATTTCCGGTTTGGGTTGTTTTCACTGTTTGTGTTTTTGTGTATTGTTGATTTTTTTTTCTGTAATTCTGCTCCAGATGATGGAGGAGTAGATGGGGATCAAGCTGGGCAGTAAATCGCTGTCAGACTGACTCCACGAGTGGCTCCAAAGGTTCAGCGCACATCACTACGTCGTTTCTGTGTCAGCTGATGGCTTCGTCTAGACAGAGGATACAGAAAATACCAGCGTTCTGAAGAAATCCCAATGCACGTGTAAACACACAGTACACAAACAGATCAGTTTTGGTTTGATATGTTAAGAACATTTAGCTAATGTTCCCATTAATTATAAAATGTTATTTCTGAGTTCTCAAAGCTTCTTTATAGATGCTTAGAAACGTATTTCTTGGTTATGTAAACGTTAAGGGAACATTCCATTTGATTGTTTTGCAAACATTCTGAGAATTGAATGTTCTCTGAACATTCTGAAATAAGTAACATTTAAAAAAATGTTAGATGCACTAAAACATTTCATAATAAGCTCCCTGAGCTATGTATGAATAATATTTTTGTGCCAACATTTTGCGAACATCAGAAAACTTTGAATGAATTTGTTAAATTGTTACTGGGAACGTTTTTGTGCTAACGTTTTGAGAACGTTCCCAGCTAACAAAAATATGTTCTAAATATGTTTTGCTAATGTTCCCATTAAGTTGAAAACATTATTCCACATTTAAAATGTCCAGTTTAAAAAAAACTTTTTTTTTAAAAAGCATGGTTTTTCTTGGTAATGCAAACGTTAAGGGAACATTCCATTTGATCATTTTGCAAACATTACAGGAATGTTACTTTTGAATGTTCTCTGAACGTTCTGAAACAAATAACATTTAAAAACGTTTCAGAATCATGTACATGAATATACTTTTGAGAACACTATTAAGGACCAGATAGCTCTGAATGAGTGTTCTATTAAGAACGGACTTCAAATGGACTTCAACGTCACAAACATGACAACTCTTCTAGTCTTTCTTTAAAAACATTTTCGCTGAAAGTTTGAGTTAGAGTAGTTTGCACGAGCACGATTATAAGCACAATGAGGCTGTGAAAGCGACTAGTAAGTAGTTTCCTTGTTTGGTGTGATGACATTTATTGTCCTGACAACCCAGTTAGACACTTTTCAGGACAAGTAAAAGCTTTTAAAAATCACAAGGGGTAATTCTGATGTGTTTCATGTCGTAAAATAATAATATCTCGAGCTTGTGTTAACCACAGATCTTATTTCAGGCTTTTAATCAAAACCCATTGAGATGTCTTTGAGAGCATCCCAACTAAAAATATGTTGTGGTAATGTTTTACGAACATTCCCTTTACGTTGTATTTCTGAACGTTCTCTTAACATTCTAAATGTCCAGTTTGTTTTAAATGTTTAAGTAAACATTCCATTTGATCATTTTTCAAACATTATGTGAAGGTACTTTTGAATGTCTCTGAACATTCTGAAACAAAGAGTAACATTTAAAAACTGTTACATTATAACAGTCACAAGCCTGTTATAGGACTTATCTTCCTCACCACTGGAGGCAGTAGAGGGCAACATGATTTTTGTATAAGTCAAGTCATATGGTAGAAGGAGAGGAGGTGGTATGCAAAAGCTAAAGCATGGCCTTGCCATATGCTTCTTGAGTCCTTGTTGAGAAACCTGTGTTTTAATGCTCAACTGAAAGTAAGTGATGTTATATTGAGTATGAAATGTGTCTAATTTATTTCTCTTTTGGTTTTGGAAGTGTTTGAATTATAATATTTGGACTGTTTGTTTATTATGGCTTCTTTGATTGTTGTAGAAGGACTTTTTGTGTGTTACCTGGAGGAGTATGGTCTCTGACCATACATAGCCTTCTCTTCAATGCATCAGGCAAATATCACCTTTGTACAGCTGTTCCATGACCTTTGAGGCTTGAGTACAAAATGAAAAGGGATTAAGATATAAAATTGGCTGGAGGATTTGGATGGAGGATACTCTGGACATTGTGAGAACTTGGAATTCAGATAAGACTTTATTCACTCCATTGCAGCTAATTCATCATTCATGGACATTCATGATCTGTCTACAATTCTATTTACATTTTGGTTCTCTTTGTGTGTTTTGATTTGATGAGAATAATGTTTCTATGCTTACTTGATTTTTTCCTGAATATAAATATGATATTTTGCATTCAATGAGAGGTTCTGATTTGTTTTATGCTTTGTTAAATGGATTGTTATTGCAGTAGGTTACCTTTTTCAAATAAGTTGTATGACTAGTTTTGGGTTTAGTTAAATCAGAAACTGTTATATAAATGGCGCCCAAACAGGGACCCTATTGCATTTAGTGTTTATTGTTTGTTTAACCTTATAGAAAATGGCAACTCAGAATCGGCATATTGAGACAGAGGGTGAGTGTGAACCTGATCCCAAGCTTGACTTTACCACTGAACCATTTGTCACCAGGAGGGAACCTATTAGAGAGCTTGTCAGTACGTTCAGTGAACTGTATATCGACTCTGAAGATGAAGAGGAAAGAGTTGTTGAGTTTGTTGATAACCTTTCTTTTCCACCACCTCCACCACTCGAAATGGAAGAAAGACCAGAGTTCAACTCTTTATCTTCTGTTATGGACAGTTTGGAACAGCTAGAGGAGAGACTCACAAAGATGGAAAAAGGACTGGAAGAATGTAATAAAAAGGTGAGTGAAGGTTTTTCTCAGACAGAAGTGGAGAGTAGATGTAAGAAAATGGAAGACAGACTAACCTATCGAATGGAGAGGGAATGTTCTAGAATTCAGCAAAAACTTGAACTTAATATCCAAGACTTAAGTCGCTCAATGGTAGATTGCTTAAAACGAAGAGACACCCAGATTGACAATAAGTTCAAATCTCTCATCCCTCTGAAGTCAACGCCAATTCGTCCAACCCAAACCTTCATCCAGATTAACTCGCTGGACAATTCGACTTCAAGGCTATGAGTTCCAGGTGAAGTACAGAAAGGGACAGTGTAATATTGTCCCAGACACATTATCCCGAAGTTTAGACACTACCTCGACACACATGCTTGCAATGGTTAAAGCCACCAGAGATTCTGGAGTCCCGGCCAATTTACCTGTTGACTGGGCAGATATCGCAACAGCACAACAGAATGACCCGGAAGTACAAGAGTTGTGCCAAAAGGCTAATTTACAGATTAATTCAGATCCATCTAGAGTTCACTATGTTATTCAAAATGGGTTCTTGTTCCGCAGTGTACCGGACGGACAAAAAGGGCCAAAATTACTGCTGGTAATACCTGCTTGTTTGTGACCTGAGTTTTTAAGATATGCACATGACAACCCACTTAGTGGGCATTTGGGTCGACTAAAAACGCTGTTGAGATTGATGGAAGTTGCTTACTGGCCAAGTTTGAGGAGTGATGTATGGAAATACTGCAAGGAATGCCAAACATGCCAGAAGTATAAACCAACCCTCTCCAAGTTGTCAGGCTACCTACAGTCTACTCCTGTCGTTGAGCCTGGACATATGTTGGGTGTAGACTTGATGGGGCCTTTTCCAAAGAGCCCAAAACAGAATGAACATTTGTTAGTCGTAGTAGACTATTGTTCAAAATGGGTTGAACTGTTTCCAATACGTGTGGCCAAAGCACCTCAGATAGCACGTATCCTCATTGATGAGATTTTTACGAGGTGGGGAACTCCGGTCTACCTAGTATCTGACAGAGGGGCACAATTCACCTCAAATCTCATAAATCTTGTATGCAAACAATGGGGCGTCATTCAAAAGTTGACTACAGCATATCATCCTCAAACCAACCTAACAGAACGTATTAACAGGACCGTTAAAACCATGATCGCTTCATATGTCAAAGACAATCATCGTAACTGGGATAAGTGGCTATCAGAGTTCAGGTTTGCCGTTAACACTGCCTGGCAAGAGAGTACTGGATTTACCCCAGCTGAAATTGCTTTGGGACGTAAGCTAAAAGGACCACTAGAAAGAGCTCTAATAAAACCACCCAATCCTAGCAATCCCACGTACGACACAGTGGAGAGACAAGAGAGCCTCATTCAGCTTGTTAAAGAGAATGTGCAACGAGCTCAGGCTAAGCAGAGACACTACTATAACCTGAAAAGAGGACCGGCTAACTATAAAGAAGGTGATCTCGTCTGGGTTCGTACTCACCCTCTGTCGAAAGCTGAGGATGGTTTCATGGCTAAGCTGTCTCCAAAATGGAAAGGTCCTGCCAAAGTGTGTAAGTGTTTGGGCCCTGTAAATTATACTATTTCTTTTCTTGATAATCCTGATATTTTTGATAATTGTCATGTTCAAAATTTGAAGCCTTTCTATGGGAGTGTCCAGTCATCCATTGAGGTGGGTGATATATAACAGTCACAAGCCTGTTATAGGACTTGTTATCTTCCTCACCACTGGGGGCAGTGGAGGGCAACATGTTTTTTTGTATAAGTCAAGTCATATGGTAGAAGGAGAGGATGTGGCATGCAAAAGCTAAAGAATGGCCTTGCCATATGCTTCTTGAGTCTTTGTTGGGAAACCTGTGTTTTAATGCTCAACTGAAAGTAAGTGATGTTATATTGAGTATGAAATGTGTCTAATTTATTTCTCTTTTGGTTTTGGAAGTGTTTGAATTATAATATTTGGACTGTTTGTTTATTATGGCTTCTTTGATTGTTGTAGAAGGACTTTTTGTGTGTTACCTGGAGGAGTATGGTCTCTGACCATACATAGCCTTCTCTTCAATGCATCAGGCAAATATCACCTTTGTACAGCTGTTCCATGACCTTTGAGGCTTGAGTACAAAATGAAAAGGGATTAAGATATCAAATTGGCTGGAGGATTTGGATGGAGGATACTCTGGACATTGTGAGAACTTGGAATTCAGATAAGACTTTATTCACTCCATTGCAGCTAATTCATCATTCATGGACATTCATGATCTGTCTACAATTCTATTTACATTTTGGTTCTCTTTGTGTGTTTTGATTTGATGAGAATAATGTTTCTATGCTTACTTGATTTTTTCCTGAATATAAATATGATATTTTGCATTCAATGAGAGGTTCTGATTTGTTTTATGCTTTGTTAAATGGATTGTTATTGCAGTAGGTTACCTTTTTCAAATAAGTTGTATGACTAGTTTTGGGTTTAGTTAAATCAGAAACTGTTATAACATGAACATCCAACTAAAACGTTTTTTCGGGAAAAAAACAAACAATGTGTAATTAATGTTTTTGTGGTAACGTTTTGAGAACGTTCTTAAAGACCCGGTAGTTTTAAATGAACATTCTGTTACTGTTATAGGAAGAATATTTGTTCATAACATTAGCCAATGTTCTGAAAATGTTCCCTGTTAGCTAACTTGTCACCTATGTGTGTCAAGATGTTTTCTGCCTTTACTGCAAAAACAAATTCAGTGTCCAAAATATTTAGGCGATGCTCTTTCATGTATTCCGCACCCACACATTTTCCATGACTGGAGGAGTTAAAAAAATAAGGAAGCTTGGTTGAATGACGATTTCTCTTATGATTTAGCTGCGCACAAACTGATCCAAAGCATTTTATTTTGCTGGCAGCGTGCATTCGTATGGAAACCGTCAATCAAGGATGTGGGAAACGCTGGAATTAGTCGATTTTCCAAATGTTCCACATTCACTGCTGTGTTTTCCTGCTTCAGGTTTTTGACCCTTGAGATCTCATCTTAACATTCACTATGAGTTCAGTCAAGTGAACATTATTAAGCAGTTTCACAGGTGCAATTGATTATATCCAAAAAATAGACTTTTCACGTTCAGAGAAACATTTGAGCTCATCTGACAAACTTTTAGCTCCAAATAAAGTTTGACAGTCATGTTTGCTTTGACTCTACTTAAAAGCCAAGATCAGCTGCGCTCGTAGAGTCAGATCTTATCTGACGCTTTTGAAGTTTACTGTTTGGATTCAGTTATTCAGTGATGGAGAACATCTGCTAAGATCTGATCTCGCAGGGCTGCCAGAAAACTGGCAGTTTACGCTGTTTGTTTGTTTCACGAGAAAATTTATTGGGTTTGATTACATAAGACGCTTTTCCAAAAAAAGTATGAGGTGGAAAGCAAGGTGGAAACTCAAGGAAACGACAGATTGTTTCTTCATGGTGCTGGCAGCGAAGCGCCGCAGGGTGAGTTGGATGGGTTGTGTTTATGGGTGGTACCTTGTTTTGTACTGGAATGATGGAAGGCGTTCCTCAACCTTCTGCTGCCGCAGGGCCTTCTCAACACACTGTAGAGTTTAAATCCTGCTAACAGCGAATGCTCTCACAGCTCTCACTAACAGAGATGTGTAAGATGTATGTAGTTTACAGTTGCTTAGTGTAGGCCCTGACTGAAACCCCACGGTACGCCACTGAAGTTACATAAAGGTTAGAACGAAATGTCCTTAGAGTAAAGTTTATGGAACATTGTTATAACTTGATTGATATTTGACTAACGTTGAGAAAACACTCTTAGAACAACATTCTCAAAACGTTGTTATAATGTTATTTGTGCTTGATCGATGTTCTAAGAAACTCTTTTATAACCTTTAAACAATATTACAATCACAACAAGAAACATTTTTAGATTTATAAAAACTAAATGGGTGAAAATAAAGTTGCTGTAAGAAATGTTTTTGTAATCGTTAAATAACGTTTTAATCACAACAATGGAACTGGACATTTTAATGTTTTTAAAATATTAAAAATAACATTCAAGTAATGTTACATTTTGGGTAAAAATAACATTAGTAGAATGTTGTAAGAAACTATTTTTTTACCTTTTAAATAAATTATAATCTTGACGAGAAAACTGGACATTTCAGCGTTTAGAAACATTTTAAAACAATGTTCCCACAACGTTTTTAGAACCTGAATGTGTCAGCTGGGAACGAGCCATGCATCACAAAAAGCCTTGGCTGAAAGAGCATGTGCTTCTCGTTACTGTCAAACGTAATTTCATGCAGTTTAATATTACATAACATTTGCCTATTCACTGTTTGTACATGCAATCATGTGCTTTTGATGGGAACACATCCTGATAAACATCCTGTTTTTATTGTTTCTACTCAATTTGCATTGAAGTAACAATAACAATAATAAACTCGAATAGTGTTTGCTGCTCTCTAGATGGTCGTTTTTACAAACAGTCATATGAAGGATTCTCCGGCCGGATTCCTCGCGCCGTCATTAGGATTGGAATTCTGCTTCCTGAAGAAGGAAAAAGCTTGTAAATGTCTGGGGGTGTAATAAGATCCGTGTGAAATGCGTGTGAGACAAAGCCTGACTGAATCCGCCGGCCTGCTGGTGCACCGCTTCAAACGACTCAAATACACACACCGGAAAAATACTAATATAGAGGTCGAAATGTTTCAGTTCTGAATATTATTTAATTAGACTTTAGTATTTTCAGCACTGGTAAACAACCTCCCAGAACACCAAAACAACATGCACACATTTTAAAGAATCGTTTTTTTTCCTTCTGTTTAACACATCATGGATAGATTTTTAGACTTTAATGCTTTTTGAGGCTTGTTGTGTATACAGATGTTAAAGAGGAGCCAGACGCCGCTGCTGCTTTCTGAAGAGCTGCTAAACCTCCACAGGAAGTGGAATCTCTGTGGAGCCGCAACAAGCGCAGGCATTTCCTGTGCCAGACACACATCAGGCCACCGGCGTGAGAAACAGCCGGCTGATCTTCATCCCTTCTTCTCTCTTTTCATCCTCTTTTTCGCCGCCGGACACACCCAACATGCCCTTCTGACCACCCAGAGTTCCCAGCGTTTGACCGTTCACTCAAAGACTGTTAAATTCAAAATAAATCAACTCTGACTCTATTTATGCCCTCGATTCACGTTCCTGCTCTTATCCTGAATTGTTCTGAATAATTCTGAATTATTATTATTATTCTGGAGGCTCATGAGAGACACACTCTGCTCTGACATGAAACATCCATTTCTCACCATCACACTAATGGATAAAATTAGAATAAGTGAATTATAATAAAATAAATCAGAATTTAAGCCCCAGCTTCTATTTACATGTTGCTAAACATTCTAATATTATTGCTGAACATTCACCCAGTGTTATTTTAGAATCGTTAATATACTATTATATAGTTTGTATTAATGTTTTGAATTATTTTTTAAATGTTCTGTTTTTATTTTAATTGGATTAAAACTTTTAGCAATTTTGTTGATTTTTTTATATAGTTTTCTAATTTTTAATATTTTTTTTTTTATTTCTATTGTGCTTTTTTATTTTAATTTTAGTATTTAAACTGTACCTTTAATTTATCATTAGCAGGTGCTCTTTTCAAAGGAAGATAGAACATTTTTTTTCCAAAGGAGATAAAAATAGAAATAAAAATAATAGAAATGCAAATAGAAATAGAAAGTGCTAAAGTTTCAGTGATTTTGTTGTGCTTTTGTGGGGTTTTGAAAGTAAAATAGTTTTTTTATATGGTTTTGATTAATTGTAATTTCAGTTTTAATTGTAGTTTTATATTTCAACTTTAAACTAAAGTAAAATTAGATCGTGTCGCTTGCCCATACTAAATAAAATAAAACATATAAGTAATAAATACAGTAACCTTTAAAAACCCTATCATT
Source organism: Sinocyclocheilus anophthalmus (assembly GCA_018155175.1). Taxonomy (NCBI): domain Eukaryota; kingdom Metazoa; phylum Chordata; class Actinopteri; order Cypriniformes; family Cyprinidae; genus Sinocyclocheilus; species Sinocyclocheilus anophthalmus. The sequence continues at coordinate 41,590 of JADLZN010004031.1, read as the reverse complement.
TTTGCCTCAGTTCCATTGATAAGTAAAAAACATATTTATTTCTGCACTACAATTTTTTAAAATATAGTTTTTGTTAACATCCAAAACCCTGATTCACCCTCATGCAATTCCAAACTCATATGCAGTTATTTTTCGGTGAAGGCAAAATGTATTTGTATGAATTGCATTTCCATACAACAACAACTTTATAGTGTCAAGCTCCAAAAAGAACAAAAAACCTAAAGCACCATAAACCTTTCATAACATGACTTGTGCTCTACATTTCAGCATTCTGAAGTCATAAGATTTTTTTTTGTGTGACAGGAACAGACCACAAATCAGTAATTCTGGGATCTAAAATCATTCAGATTAAAAACTGATGCATCAGGATTGTCGTCATTAGAGCTTGACAGTCATGGTCACTATGAAAGGAAACCCTGAGGGCGAGTAAACAATATCGTATCTAATAACACTGAGATTCTAGCATGAATATCAGTGGAGACGAATGAACATACTTTAAGGGAGTTTTCCTGGTGAAGAAGTTTGACCGCATTCACATGAGCAGCCGCACACGTTATGATTTAGAGTCGAGGGCCACACACGCGCACTGTTCTGGCCCTCAGTGCACTTCAGCATCTCGCTGTCGACAGGAAACACACACACGCCACACACACACACACACTCTCTCTCTCTCACCCCCACACACTCCCTCTCCTCTCTCACACAAAAAACACCACAAACACACACTCACCACACACACACACATACACACTCCTGTCTGTGTTTCCATGGTTTATGGGGGACTCTTCATAGGCCTAATGGTTTTTATACTGTACAAACCGTGTTTTCTATTGCCCTACACCAACCCTACCCCTAAACCTACCCCTTACAACGTTTGATTTTACTGTGTCAAAAAAAACACACATTCTGTATGATTTCTAAGCTTGTTTCCTCATGGGGACCTCAAAAAGGTCCCCCACAAGTCCAAAATTTACTAGTATACTATTCCTTGTGGGGCATGTGGTCCCCACTTAACGTGATAAATACCAGGTACCACACCACACTCTGCTCTCTCTCACAACAAATAACGTGTCACACACACCACACACACACACACACCAAAAACACACACACAACACACACACAACAACACACACACACTCACACTCTCACACACCTCGCTCTCTCTCTCACACACACACACACACACACACACACACACGTACACCCACTCGCTCTCTCTCACGCACACACAAACACACACATCACACACACACACACACAACACACCACACACACACACACACAACACTCCCACACACACACACACACTCTCACTATCTCACCCACACCACACCCACCCAACAATCTCTCTCCACACAAACACACACACACACAACACAAACACATACACACACACACAACACACACAAACACACACACACACTCTCTCTCTCACACAAACACCCCCACACACACCCACACACACACAAACAACCCCACACACACACACACCACACACCCACCCACACACACACACTCACACTCTCACAAACTCTCGATAACCACACACACAAAAAAACACACACCACGCACACACACACACACACACAAAAAAACACACACACACACACACCACAAACACACACACACACACACTCTCTCACACACACACACACACACACACACCACGCACAACACAACAAACACAACACACCAACACACAACACACCACCTCTCACACACTCTCTTCAAACACCCCACCCACAAACACAACAAGCACACCACAAACACACACACCCTCTCATCTCTCACAACACAAACACACACACACACACAACACACAAAACAACACACACACACACTCACACCACACTATCCAAACACCACACACACACCCACACACACGCACACACACACTCTCTCTCCCACACACACACACTCTCTCTCAGTGTAAGAAGGGCTTCCTCTTCTACACCACTCCTTCGTTCCTTGGCGTGTGGTTTGTTTATGCTGGACGGAGGCCACGTCACGTCTGAAATAATAGGTGTGACACGTAAAGACAAACACATTGATTCCCGCTGACCGTAGGGAAGGTGTTTGTCCGAGCGTGATCAAAGGATGACCTGATATTCCCCTGTTATTCATCAAATTCTTTCTTATTTGTGCAGGATAAAATCAGAATTATGTCAGAGTTTAATTACTGAAGATGATCAATATACTGATATCAGCTGAAACAACTGAGAGAAAGAAAGGAGCCCAGCTACGGCACATTAGCACAAAAAACATTATTTATACATCCACATTATTCGTAAATGTTTTAGTTGGATATTTGTCTAATTTATTAAAAATGTTTCAGAATGTTACATTCAAATGTTACATTAACAAATGATACAATGGAAGGTTTCTTTAACGTTTGCATAACTAAGAAAAAAATTACTTTAAAAAAACATTTAAAAAATGGGACATGATTCAAACTTCTTTAAACATACTTATATATATAGATATATATATATATATATATTATATTATAGAAGCTACCCAACTAATAAATATAGGTCTAAAGAACATTTGCGACTGTCCCTATTTAGATTTGATAACGTTCAAAATGTCCAGTTTTTAAATGGTTTTTTTCTGGATTAAACGAATGTTAAGGAAACATTGTATCATTTTTCAAACATTGAACGTTCTGAAAAAAGTAGCAACATTTAAACATGTTTCAGAAACTTTGAATGAACATCCTTTTAACATGGAATAGTAGTGAATATTAATGAATAATTCAATACTAATTGAATATAAATTATCAAAAAGAACGCTCACCAAGTGCCAAATTAAAATATTAAATGGCAAGTACCAATAACACTCATCGGTTTAATTGTAGGAATGATAGTTTAACCCTTAATGATGTAAAAGAAGTGTGTGAAATATAGTTTTATGGCTGGTAAGGAATATTTATGGCCGTAATTGTTTTCAGATCAGCTGGCAGGTGTGGCAAAATTTAATTTTAGACATTGCTAATGAGTACTTACATTAATTAGTACATAAGGGCATGGTAAATGTGATTCCCTTACAGATGATTTCACATTGTTTTGCCATAAGTGCATGTTAATTATTGTTCCACTCGGCTGTTTTAGTGCAGATGACTGGAAAATCGTCTAATTTTTCTCTCGGTGTGACACACAAACAGTCTGGAGCAGCAGGTAGCCAATGAGAGCATCAGCTGACAGATCATGTGACCGAGCACTTTGTAAACATTCTGTATGGAGGTCACGCAGAGCCTTCTCATCCATCCTCACGCTCGCGCCAAAACAACACGTTCCCATGGGAAACACATCATCGGGAACGACTGTAAATAGGTGGATAAAGAGGGAGCGTGCAATGACTGAGAGCTGCTGTCATCGACTGGACCAGAACATTACTGATGTTTTCTTCAGCAGGAATTTAATTGTAATGACATTTACTCTGGCCCGCTGCTCAAGTGTGCCGCTGAAATGGGATTTTAACAGAAAAGCTCTCTCAAATAAAAGCGTCGATCCGCGGCCGGCTGTACAGAAACTACTGTAGATGAAATGTTTGTAAACTTTCTGTCCATGCAAAAGTACTGAATACTGAATATGACAAAGACCAAAGCAGAATATTCATTGCACATCTCGTTTACTTACTAAAAGTGTCTTTTACAACCAAACAACACTTGTGCTGTTATTCATCAGGGATGCATTCAATTGCTCAAAAGTGACAGTAAAGACATTTTATAACTCTATACAGATTTTCTATTTCAAATAAATGCTGTTTTTTTAACTTTCTGTTCATCTGTGAATCGAAAAATAAAATCTATCATGGTTTTCAACATCAGAAATGTTTGTTGAGCAGCAAATCAGCATATTATACTGATTTCTGAAGATCATGTGACACTGAAGACTGGAGTAATGATGCTGAAAATACAGCTTAAATTACAGTTTAACAGATATTTTGAATGGTAATAATATTTTACAATATTTCACAATTTTTGATCAAATAAAGGAAAAAGAAAGAAAAGAACAAGCCTTGTGAGCAAATAAGACGTCTTTTAACCAACTTTTATTCTGTACTATGCCAACCCCTGCTCTTATTGTTACCCCTCTAAAAGATGCTGTGTTGTTTCACCCAACTTAGGGTCCAACTATGGACTACCCAGACGTTTTTTACATTACATTTTTCCCCAAATTGGGTTAGTCCATATTTTGACCCAAAGTTGGGTTGAAACAACCCAGCATCTTTTAGAGTGTATCTTTATTTGTTTTTTTTTTCAGGTTAAAACACCATTGACGATGCCTTTACTCAAATCCTAATAAACCATGTGGACTGAGTTCTTCACCTTTTTCTCTATTCGCCCGTTTGTTGCAACTTCCCCGAGTTTCAGAAGCAAAGGGGTTTAATTGGATTACGTTCGCGACTCGGCTTGCCTGTCATATATAAGTACAGCCTCAAGATTGACATCATGCCGACGGAAGGAAGACGTCTGGGTGGGGGAAGCGAGAACAATCGCTCGGGCCGCCCAGAAGATCTGGCCCCTCGCTGGAGAACCGGCTCTTTGATTGTTTTCTTCTGCCAAGACTCTCCTTCTCAGACGATGGCCGCTGACTCCGCCTCATATTCGAGACTTCACACCCTCCAGGCACGACCCAACGCTAACACAGCGCTTGTCTCGATACTGGACTGTAAATGACCTCGATGACATCTAGTAACTGCAGCCTTTGTTTTGCTCGTATTCGAACCGCTGTGTTCAGCTGTTATGAGCTTCTCAGGCCAAAGCTCTCACAAGACGTCTTATCATCCTTTGCTCTCCTCACAGTCCAGTGACTTATGCATTGTAGAAAAATCTTGAGTTTTATCATTTCGGTTGGGTTCGCAAACAGGGACTTTCCCGGAACGTTGTGGCAAGTGTATGAAACGTAAACTCAATAGAATGTCATGCAAAGTTATTAACTCGGAATGTAAATAAATGTTTCTCAAGACCGGAGCACAAACGTCAGTTATACACTGTTTATAGAACATTTTTTTTTCTAAACTTTGCCTCAATAGGCTTTCGCACCGCTTTCGTGCCAAACTAAATGTTACGAGAGACTAAAGTACTGGGACGATTTGCGCAACTATTTCCCAGTACCGTTTTCAGGTTCATTCACACCAGAGTGGGTACTAGGAAGTGACGTAAGCCGTCGACCGTGACGTCATTTGTGCGCGAGACGTCACAACAGAAACAAAGAAGACCAACGTTAACAAACATAGGAGGAGGAGCTGTGATAGGAGTTGTTGGGTTGTTTGTGTCTCGTGGGTTTCAACAATAAGGACATGGAAAGTCGAACGTAACGTAAGCTATTGAAAGAATTGAAATGAGGACAAGAATCTCCAACGACACTGGCCGTGCTACATTTGCTACCATTGCCTGCACTTCACATCCGGCATCTATCGCTGTTCTCCGATACTTGCGAATAAGTTGAGCACAATGTTTTACAGTATTATTACACGGCGTTTTAAAATCAGGGTGGGTGAGTGTTTTCAACGCGTTGGCCAATCAGTGTCTCCTACGCCACGATTGCTACCAGTGTGCTTTTCACCCTGCGCCGGAGTAGGATCTATTTGGTTCCGAAAAAGCAGTCCGGTACTACATCCCACCCAGTCCGGCGGTGCGAAAACGCCAAAAAGTGGGTAGTTCCACAATTCGTTCTGGTGCTATGAAAATGTTCCCCGCGCCGTGACCAAAGTCCTATTGTATCCAAACGTTTCAAGAACTTCAGAGAACATTCAAAGTACTTTCCATACTTCGCAAAGTGATCCAATGGAATGTTCTCTATTTTGTTGCACATTTGAAAACTGGGGCATTATATGACGTTATCAAACATTCGAAATAGCCGTTTACCGGAACGTTAGCAAAACGTTCTTAGAAGATATTTTGGGGTTTTTCAACAATGTGGAAATAGTTTAACCACAAGAGTTGTCAAAGTCTCAGAACTGAAGGATATACTCTAAAAAAATCTGTAAGTAAATCAAAGCTGTAAATAATACAAGGATAACTGGAGTACACTGACAACTATTTTCTTTGAAACCTTTAATATATGTGTCCCTGCGGCACAAAAGCAGTGTTAAGTCGCTGGTGGATATTTGTAGCAATAGCCAACAATAAAATGTATGGGTCAAAATTATTGATTTTTAATTTTATGCCAAAAATCATTAGGATATAAGTAAAGATCATTCCTTGAAGATATTTTGTAAATTTCCTACTGTTAATATATTAAAACTTAATTTTTGATTGCATTGCTAAGAACTTCATTTGCACAACGTTAAAGATGATTTTCTCAATATTAGATTTTTTTGCACCCTCAGATTCCAGATTTCGGCCAAATATTGTCCGATCCTAACAAACCATACATCAATGGAAAGATTATTTATGATGCATAAATCTCAATTTGGATAAATTGACCCTTATGACTGGTTTGTGTCCCGGGTCCAATGGCTAGAAATTTCACATTATAAAATTATAGATAGTGCTAAATGGCGTTTTCTGTCAAATAACGCTGATATCTTTCTTTTATTTACAAAGTTGAAAATCTTTTTTTTTTTATTTTGTTTTATGTGTATACGTTTTACATAATATTAAAATTTCACCTTAATCAATGTGTTACTTGCCATTTCTTTTGTCATCATCTGTTAACTTGACCAGCAGTTGCTGATTGAAAATGTTTAAATTATTTATAAATAACAAAATTACAGTAACACACAAAGCCTTTATGTGTAATGCATTACAAAGGGTTATTACAATGCATTATAATTATTCATAATGTGTGGTGTAATTCATTATATCTTGCTATAATTAATTTAAATTGCATAGTGTAACAATGAATTGGTACGTGTTGACCTTTCATTGTAAGGTGCATTACAAGGTACAATTCATGCATTAATAAAGCAATAATCCCCGTGAAGCCGTGGTTTACAGTGAATTTATAACAGCTAAAGAGCGTTGTTAGGTAAATTCACTGTAAACCACGGCTTCACGAGGTTGCTTTTATAAAGTTTGTCAGAACTACAAGGTTTCACTAAATAAAACCGAGCAAATAAAGTGTACTGATATTAATAAAAACAGCATTCTTCCACCAAACAATGTAGCTCCTCAAAATCAGTTGTGGTTGCAACAAAGTGGATGCCAAACAACACACAGAAGTAAACAAAGGTGTATGTTACTTTGTAGCGTCATTTACAACAGCTTCGAACGCGGCTCAGCCAATCAGAGCCAAGCACCAGAACGCTCCGCTTTATAAAGCTACTTTTATAATGCATTATACATAAAGGCTTTAAGTAAAGTGTTACCAAAATGACTTTTGTGAGATCACCTGTGTTTTTACTAAGCTCAGATTTACTGTTGTCTCAGACAGCAGGTGTCTAAAGGTCTAAACCTGCTCTTTCCGGTTCTCATGTTAATCTGAAGGCTGAATCCACCAGGAAAGGTTTACCTTACTTAAAGCAGCTTTACCTCAGAGGCCTGTTGCAGCCCTTTCTCCAAACATCTAGAAACTGGATCCATTAAATGGGGATTGTACGAGCGCGGAGCTAGTGGGACTCCAAGGACTTTAAGGGTCTGAACAGACGGAGGAATCCCTGTGGGAGAGTAAAAACGTCTGACCCATTCCTGTTAGACACGGACACATCTGGAGGAAAGAATGCCTTTGACGTACCTGTTCTGCTCCTGCAGGTGAAACCAGAGGAAATGAACACATGCGCTCAAGAATCTGGAGCAAGAATTTCACTTCGCTTTCAGAGAACAAACAAATGTTACTTGTTTCAAACGTAAACCTCACTAGACTTATGCTTAAACTAGACAAAGAGCATTTGACAATTAGTTAAGCAAAACAAACTGTGAAATACAATTCAATTCCAGATTTAGCTGCTGGAGGAATACTAGATTAAATTTAAAATTAGTTTAATTGCATGTGCAAAATTAAGTCTTATCGCCTGCAATTTTGTTTAGATGTGTAAAATATACAAATAGATGCATTTGATATGTATTTACATTTATGATATTTACTGTAAATCGTTTTAAAATATGTTCAATATTTATAAAGCAAAACATTATAATATTGATATTTAGTATTTAAAAAAACATGATATTAACATTGGCATTAAGCCTCTGTAAATCCATCGTGTTGAGATGATTTGCAGATGTAAAGTTAACAAAATTCATGCAAATAAATAGATATTATCAAAGACGTTTAGATCTGTAAAATATAAAAGTAGTGCATTTGCATACTTGTTACTGTTTAATTACCATATTGATACCATGAAATTGAAACGGAACATAACGTTCTCAGAGCATTCTCTCAAAGTTCTGAACAAACGTTCATTCCAGAAAAGTTGTTATAATGTTTCTTCAAAGATATCTGGTCTTTAATATCGTCCTCAAAACGGCAGCACAAAAACATTCCATCATTCCTGGAACGTTTTTGAAGCATTTCAGCAGTTAGTTCATAGAACATTCAAAAGAAACATTCCCATAATGTTTGTAAGATAATAAAATGGACCGTTCCCCTGAAGATGCTGGGGATGTCTGCTGAGTTGAGCTCTAATTAAATGACTAAAAAGAGAGATCATCTCTGAAATGGCGTGTGTAGGGGGCCAAGAACTGATCAAAATGCTGATCTGTGAAGTTTTAGTGCTGCAGTATGAGTCACGTAGACTATGAAGAGGTGGATTAGGACGTAATGATCAGCACAGTCTCTGTTACTCCCACATGACCAGCTCATCAGGTGCATTTACTATCAATCCACAGCTCAAACACAAACCTAAAATAACATCAAGCATGCAGCAAGTCTGAGTGTCATTGCATTCGTTCATGAATCACATTCACACAGAGAGCCAAGTGCAAAAACGTAAGGAAACAACTGATGTAAATGTTATGAATTTGAAAGCCGTCAGTGCATTAGCTTGACATTTGATCCTGTTATGCCTTGTGAAAGTGAAGGACCGCTGGGATGCAATAACTTTAGCAGATCATTGTGCCAAACGAACAGCTGCATGAAGCGTCATGGCATTACTGGATGCGATGAGCTCATCGGGCATTCATTCCGACGCCCACACGCGTCTTCATCATCTTCAGTTCTTTATGCGCTTGGAAACCCCCACAAACTTCAAGACACTGGATCAGTGACGCTCCTGTCTGAACAAAATGCTTCCATTATGTGTGATTTAATTTCAATGGTGGCATTTTAACATTAGTGTACAGTTACCGCTGTACGATAAACACGGGATCATTAAATGTTTCTTTTCTGGCAATTGCAGCGTGATAAATGCACATTATCATTCATTCAATTCTAGTAATAAATTAAAATGCATCTCTTAAAGGAATAGGTCAGCTAAAAATTAAAATGCGCTCACTCTCAGGCCATCCGAGATTAGGATGAGTTTGTTTCTTCATCAGAACACATTTCCATCACTTGCTCACCAGTGGATCCTCTGCAGTGATGGGTTGCCGTCCAGAATAAGTCCCAACAGCTGTATAATAATCCACAAGTAATCCACAGCACTCCAGTCCATCAGTTAACATCTGGAGAAGACAAAAGCTGAAACACATCCAGCATTAAGACATTTTTAACTAAAATACATTGAGTCTATAATCCATATTAACTCTTCCTCCAGTGAAAAAGAGCATCTGCTGTTGTCTCTCACATCAAAATCCAGCTACATATTTGTTTAGAGCTGTTTTGGCTCGTAAACGGTGTTTGATCTGTTCAGATTTCTCTCCTGATTCACACCAGAACACTGTCTCACTGGAGGAAGAGTTATTATGGATTATGGACTCGTATTTTAGTTAAAAGCGTCTTAATGCTGGATTAGTTTCAGCTTTTGTCTTCTCCAGATGTTCACTGATGGACTGGAGTGCTGTGGATTATTGTGATGTTTTTATCAGCTGTTTGGACTCTCATTCTGACGGCACCCATTCACTGCAGAGCATCCATTGCTGAGACACTGATGCAATGCTACATTTCTCCAAATCTGATGAAGCAACAAACTCATCCTGATCTCGGATGGCCTGAGGGTGAGCACATTTTCAGTTTTTAGGTAAACTAATCACATAACTAAGAAATTGTTTTTTTTTTTTAAAGTTGATCTTTTTTTACATTCAGAGAACATTTAGAAATATAATTCTTATAACTTAATGGGAACATTAGCCAGTTGTTCTTAGATGTGTTGGTCCAAGCAGGAAGCCTGACACAGTGATATAATCAGGGTAATTTACTTCTGAAGGTCACTGCCGAAACCGAGTCTTTGTTTCATACGAATCTGCGATGAGCTGATTGATTTAGTCACCAATCTGAAGTTCTATTTCCTGTTACTCAGAGTCTGGGTCGTGTGGGTCAAAGGTCAGAGTCAGTCACGGGCAGCACTGCTCGCACACTTTGAGACGAAGCTTTGTGTGAATCCTGGCAACTCTTCAAAGGACGCAAGACAGACAGAAGCTGTCACTATACCTTGTGCTGCAGCCTGTTTGATGCAAAAAAGACATAAGATAAACTAATAGTGTGATGCATTTACACCAGACACATGCTTCATCACGATACATGCTCAATAAACGTGCTGAGGGCTGATGAAGTGCTGAATGCAGTGACACGGCCGCAGTGGAACAGAATCTGGGACAAAAGCTGTTCCCAGAGGGCATAACCCATATCAAACACACCCATAAACCCTCTTATCCACACACACACACACACACACACACACACACACACACACACAACACACACACACCCATTCACGCACCACGCAACTGCACACACCACACACATTCACACACCCACACACACTCAATGCACATCAACGCCACTCACACACTCACACAAACACACTCTCTCACACACACGCCCTCACACACACACACTCACACACACCACCACACACACACACACTCACACACACACACCACCACACGCACACACATCACCACACACACCCACACCCCTTCAATCACGCACACAACGCACACACACACACACACACACACAATCTCACACACACTCACACACACACACACCACACCACACACACACCCTCACACGCCGCACACACACACTCACACCACACACACACACACAAACACATCACATTGACTTTAAATCATCACATGTGTATCATAACACGTTTTGACATCCTGCATATGTGTGTGTGTGTGTGTTTTTGTGTGTGTGCATGAAGTTACACAAAGGTCAGGTCTAACAGAATGAGGGGAAAGGTTGCGTCTGTGATAGTCAAAAGTCTTTAGTTTACGTCACAGCCATAAACATCTAGAAACAATAAATGCAAAAACAATATTAAAGAGGCAAGCAAATAAATAATAAAGTAAACAAAAAAAATTCCTGAATAAATAATTAATTAATAAAAAGCAACGACATATATAAAATGCCCGCGAAAAATAGATAATCAGCATATAAACAGCAAACATTTAAAAAAATTGCAAAGCAAATAACATAAAAAGTAAATAAGCCGCACAAAAAGCTAATAACTAATAAATAAGCAAATAAATAAAATTCATTAATTAATATGCAAGAAGTAAATAATCATGCAAACGTATAAGCAAATCAATAAACACTCAAACAAGTAAGCAAACAAGTATATATATATACATATATATACTGTAAATAATTACAGTGATTTTAACGGTAAAAGAATGTAAAAATGCTACAGTAAAAACCTATTAATTTAACTACTCACGACTAAAATTCCCCTACTATTTATGGTGAAAAACTGTATTGGACATTACGTGTACATTAATTTTACGGTAGTATACCGTGTTTGGAAGTGAAAAAGACTCTATTTACAGTGAATAAGCGTAAATTGACATTCCCAGAATTCCCTGCATGACACTTCATATTTTGATGTTTTTTTTGTTGAAATAACCATGTTTCTTCTTAGTTTTTTCTTACCAGTTTTGTATATTAGGGTTGTGTGTTACACCTAATGTTGTTAATGAATGTTTATTGCATTATTTCAGTTGCATGTGCGTTACCATGATGGTGTTTATTGTGTGAATGACACTGTGCACCTTCTACATGTGTTATTATTTAAAAGCTGCTCTTGATGGGCTCGTATGAAAGCCTACAAAACAGATTTCAGAGCTTTTAATAGGTTGGTATATTAACATTATATGATTTAATGAAATTACGGTATTTAACTGTAATTTAAGTTAAAACCATAAAACCTAAAAAGTTGCTATTTATTGGTTTTTACGGTAAATTCTGCACCACATCTGCCCGGTTTTTACCGATTTTAGCGGACTGCTTTTTACAGTAAAAATATATTAAATAATGCAAGCAAATACTTTATGCAAATAAATAAGAAGTTTCTAGCAATAAGCAACCAAATTTATTCATAGTGTACTAGCAAAGCAACTAAAAAAAATAAATACAGGAATAAACAGTAATTAAGAGCCAAAAAAGTAAATAGGAAATAAAAAACAAGCAGATAAATTAAACAAAGAAAAACAAGCACAAGTAATAACTAACCAAACCATTAACTAAAGTACATGATATTCATTAATAAACCAATTTATAAAACCAGCAAACAACAAAGAAATAGATTATAAGATAGATAATCAGATGAGGAACAACAGGAGATAGATAGTGTGATAGATAGATAGATAGATAAAGATAGATAGATAGATAGATAGATGATAGATGACAGACAGGATGATAGATAGAAGATAGATAGTAGACAATAGATAATAATAGATGATAGATAGATAATAGATATATGATAGATGATAGAACTATGATAATGATAGAACAAGCAAATTAACAGACAGATAGATAGATAGATAATAGATAGATAATAGATAGAGAGATAGATAGATAGATAGATAGATAGGATTAGCGAGATTAACACGGAAGATAGATAATTAGAATATAGATAGATAGATATATAGAAGCATAGATATGATAGATAGATAGATAGATGGATAGATAGATGGATAGATGGGTAGATAGATGATAGATAGATAGATAGATAGATAGATAGATAATAGATAGATAGATAGATAGATATATAGATATATGATAGATAGATAGATGATAGATAGATTGATAGATATATAGATGATAGATAGATATAATATAATAGATATATGAATCGAAGGATAGATAATGATAGATAATGATGATACATAGATAGATAGATAGATAGAGATATAATGATAGATAGATAGATAGATAGATGAACATACAGGAAGATTAGATAGATAGATATAGATAATAGATAATAGATCGATAGCTAGATAATAGATAGATAGATAATAGATATAACAGACAAGGATAGATAGATAGATAGATAGATAGATAGAGAGATGATAGATAGATAGATAGATAGATAGATAGATAGATAGATAGATAGATAGATAAACAGACAGGATAGATAGATAGATAGATAGATAGATAGATAGATCGATAGATAGATAGATAGATGAACAGACAAGATAGATAGATAGTTAGATAGATAGATAGACAGACAGACAGACAGACAGACAGACAGACAGACAGACAGACAGACAGACAGATAGATAGATAGATAGATAGATAGATATATAGACAGACAAACAGATAGACAGACATAAACAGATAGACAGACAGACAGACAGACAAAAAGACAGACAGACAGAATATCGAAGATAGATAATAGATTTACTACTCTGGTAGTAGTACAGTCTCTCACACATGAACAAAAAACTAGAAGATGTTTAACACATTCTGAGTAACTGCAAGTGTGTGTGTGTGTGTGTGTGTGTGTTTGACGAGGTCTGTGATTTGTAACTTTGATGTGTTTTATGAGGCAGCGGTTCAACCTGATGAACTGAGTTATGAAAACTAAACTAAATGGTCCTGGGAACCCGGCAGAGGAAAACCCCGCCGTGCTTTAAACACTTTTATGTGAGCGTGTGCAGTTTGCAGCTGTCTCAGAGAGCAGGAACTCTCATGTTGAACAGGTGTCCCGAAAAATTAAGACACCTGAACCGACTCCAGTTGCTCTCTTAATTCATGTTGCATATTGTGAATGATTCAGCAGTGATGTCATTTTGAACAAATACATGTTTGTCTTTGTAATATTTCAACTTTTGCTTTTTTACCCAGTGTCATAAATTCCTCTAATCATATAGAGACATGCATCCAAGTAATTCCTCATGGATCAAATCAAGTCATGAACTACACCTATTCTATCTAATTTTACATAGAAATTTGTCACAATATGGAAGTAAAATCTACGGTTTTCTTCTGTCCTCAGTGTGTTTGATTCCCGCTTGTGTTTTGGTGATTTTTAGTGAATGTATGAAGTCTGTTCTCCTCAAGTTCACACAGGTGTAGAGAATCTCATTAACTAGCAACACCACCCAGCAACTAACCACAATCAAACACAATATCGTCAACTTCAGCACTACATCTGCTGTGTTAGAAAATCAGCAAACTTCTGTCTGTTAGATGTCTTGATTGTCAAGTGTTCTTGTTGTCTATCTTTACTGCACTCTTGCTTTAATATTTTATGAGTTTCACACATCTGTGAGTGGTTTAGGTGTTCAAATACTTTTTAAAGCCACCGCATGCTACTGTTCAAAACAAGTCTCTTCTGCTCACCAAAGCTGCATTTATTTGATCAAAAATACAGTAAAAATTGTGAAATATTATTAGAATGTAAAATAGCAGTTTTCTATGTGAATATATGTTAAACTGTAATTTATTTCTGCGATGCAGCGCTGAATTTTCAGCATCATTGCACCAGTCTTCAGTGTCACAAATCATTCTAATATGCTGATTTGCTACTCAAGAAACATTTCTGATTATTATCAATGTTGAAAACAGTCGTGCTGCACAATATTTTTGTGGATACCGTGCTACATTTATTTTTCAGGATTCACAGATGAACAGAAAGTTCAGAAGAACAGCGTTTATAAATCTTTTGTAACATTATAAATGTCTTTACTGTCACTTTTGATCGATTTAATGTGTCCCTGATGAATAAAATTAATTTCTTTAAAAAATATCAATCTTGCTTTTGAACAGTAGTGTACATGTACAGCCAGACTGTTCCAGAACATAACATCTTCTGCTCATGTTAAAGATCTAGTGATTCCTTTGATGACTGTAATCCTTCATGTAGTAGTTTCTCTTCAGGAATGAAAACACAAAAACAAAAACTTATTCTCAGTTCTTCTGAATGATGTTGTGATGGTGGGTGTAAATGCACTCAGGTGGTCTCTGGAGCCTAATGAAGATGAAATAGGTCAGTTCTGTGTTTCTGAAATGCTCTCAGATGGTTTTAATGAGTCACATCTGTGTCACACACACATCACATTTTACTGACTCGGTCACAAATGCCACGTCTGCTCTGACACACTTTCTTCTCTGTCTGTCCTACTGGCGAAGGATGCAGAATTGAATGAAAAATGTTTGCAGACTCTGGTATCTTGCAAACCAGCTTCTTCTTCTTTTTTTTTTCTAGAGAAACATCCGAAATAGGAGAGGAGAAGCAATTTAGCTATTTGAGAGATGTTATTAATTTAATTAGTTAAACATTATCATATTTCCTTATTCTATAATACTACTCTTACATTACTTCACAACCTCCTCACTGTATATGCAGTTTATGCAATTGAAGGATTCTCGAAGAGATTCTTACATGATTAAAATGACTTTCACCAAAGAACTCCACAGCTGGTCTCTCAGATCTCAGGATTGTGTGTTTTACTTGCACTTACACAAGTGTCTTTATAATTAATGAGCTCTCAACATCATCATTTATTTCTCATTGGCCTCTATGATAATAATGACTCTCATGTGCTTTTGTCCGCCCACATGAGCCAACACTGTGCTCCGACACCGCCATGGAACACTCACTTCACGTCCCGTCGGCCGTGACGCCTGGAGACCACATTGTTTTGTCCCTGGAAACACCACACACACACACACACACACACACACGCACACAGGTACACACACACACACACACACAAACACACACACAGGTTTGTTTTTGTGAAAAGTGGGGACATCCCATAGGCCTAATGTTTTTATACTGTACAGACCGTATATTCTATTGCCTTTTACCAACCCTACCCCTAAACCTACCCCTCACATGAGACTGTCTGCTATTTCAGATTTTCAATACACACCATTCTGTGTGATTTATAATCATTTTGAAAAGTGGGGACATGGGGTAAAATCCTGAAAAGTCACCTTCTCCTTGTAATACCCGTCATACCTTTGTTTCATTTAACCAATTTTTGCCTCATTTGTCACAAAACACGCACTCTCACAACACAACACACACACACACTCCCACAGGCCGCACACACACACATCACTCTCACACACACACACCCCCACACACACACAAAACCACACCAACACACACACACACACACCACACACGGTTTTTTTTTGTGAAAGTGGACTCTCCATAGGCGTAATGTTTTTTATACTGTACAAACCGTATATTCTATTGCCCAACACCAACCCTACCCCTAAACCTACCCCCTCACAGGAAACTTTGTGCTATTTCAGATTTTTCAATACACTCCATTCTGTGTGATTTATAAGCTTTTGAAAAGTGGGGACATGGGGTAATGTTCTGAAAAGTCACCTTATCCTTGTAATACCTATGTCATACCCATGCTATTATACAAATTTATGTCCTCATATGTTCCAAATGCGTAAACAGACCACCCAGACACACACACCCATACACCTTGCACAGCACACGCACGCATCACACACACACACACACATGTACACACTCGTGCATGCTGCATGATGATGCATGAATAATGCTGAGTGGGCAGCAACTGAAGCAGAGAGCATGATGGGGATTCCCAGTTATGATGTGGGTGTGTGTGTGTGTTTGGGCAAGATTTGAGAAATAAAAAATTACATGATTCCTGTTTTGATGATATTCAATAGAATCAATGTTTCTCCAATGTGAAAAAAAGTGCACTCCATAATATACTGACATGCCTATTAACCACTGAATTTTGTACTCTATACTACAAATGATTCTTTAGTGCTTCTTCAATCAACTTAAGATCATCTCCAATAAGTGTCCTAAATAGCCACATGAGTACACTTATTGTAATTATCTTACGTTTATCTGAAGAAGCCCAAACAAATCCTTTTTAGCATATTAAGTACACAATTAGTGTGCAAAATAAAGCATTTTAAAAGTAATTTATGGAAATGTACTTTTTTACCTGGGCTGCTTTGTTATGACCTCAAAGGATGATTAATGAATATTACATTCTCACAGTCCCAATTAGAATCAGAATGTTAACCCTGTCATAAAAATCAATAAAGTATATATATATATGATCTATATATATTATATATAGTATATATATCCAGTAAGTGTTCATCTGGAAATATGACTACAGTTATTCTGACGATCACTTGATAAAAATCAGTCAAGATTTGACAGCAGAAACACACGTGAAGCATTTCTACAATTACACTAAAAGAGCTTTTACTGGATTAAAAACCTCTAAACTATCAATGAGACGACAGAAGACATGGAGACGTTTGAGTGCGACAGCAAAGTTTGATCATGAGGATCATTTAGAGGCCTATCAAATATGATACAGCAGCTTTAGGGTATAACATACAGTAGAAACGAGACTCACACACTCAGCACCTGCAGAACTCCTTCATATTTGACCTCCGTCTCTCTGTCAAACCACTACACCATATGTGAACATTTGGAGGTTTTCTGTACCCTTCAGCTGTTTCTCTTTCTTCTGTTCGCTGGTTCACTGAGGACAGATGAACGTCTGCGTGACCTCTTCACGTTACGGCTTCTCGCTGGCGCTGCAGATTCGACCGAAATCTGGAAAACCAAGCACTGTTTTAGCTCTATTTCTGCTGCATTTGGTATGTAAAGTGTATGCATTTTGTATAAATGCAATGTGCAGATAACCTACTATATTTTTTAGTGTATGCATTATAGTTCTGACTCTAAATTCTGATTGGATAAAATGCGTTTGAAGCTGACTACAGTCTCTATATTAGTAAGTGTAAGCTGTTTTAGGAGGGAATAATAATGCTGTGGACATACAGAAGCTTCGATTTCAAACCATATTTCTGACATATTACTGGGATTTTCCCCTCAATTAATTAAACATACTTCATTAGTTGACAATAATTGATCATTTCATACTACTGTTTTTAACCTGCACCCCATTTAGTTTATAATATGGGTCTCAGGGTTATTATTAAAATAAAATAAAACAAATAAAAAATAAAATACAATAACATAAAACAATATAAATCTATAAAACATTTTTGTTACTTAAAATAACATTGCATGAAGTAAAATATTAAACATTTATTTTATTTTAGCTAGTTGCAACATTTAAAACTTTTTAACAACGTTAAATTTCATAAACATATATCAAAATTAATATAAAAAAATCCACAACAAACTTAAAAATTCAAATAGAAACACAAAACAGAAAATAAACGATTCAAAGATAATAATAACAACTATCATAATAAACTAAACAAAAACGCCTTAATGAAATAAAATAAACACGCTTATTTCAATTTAGTCACACATTTCTCATTTTCATTTACTTAAGTTTGAAATCTAAAATAAAGGAAACCAAATAAAATAATACTTAATTATTAAACATACAGTATTAAAAAACAAACCAAAAACATCAACACCAACTGGCAAAAACTTAACAATTAAGATGAAAACAAAAAAGTAATGCATTTAGCAATGCTTTTGATCAAAAGGAAAAAAAAAAAAAACAGCTTACAAAGAGAACAAAAACACGTCATCAAAAGCACAATTTCCTAATATTACTGCCGTTTTATCAGACAACTAGAAATTTATAGTTTAAATATTACCTAAACTATAATAGTACAATAGCCCCGCTTTATACTCTTCACAGGCCTACATGTTGATCCAAAACCGGAAGACAGTGAAGGAAAACTTTCATATTTTTCTCTAAATGCCACATATTTGGCATTTTCTTCAATGTTCCCTTTTAAGGCGGCACACAAGGTTATGAGGTGTGAGAAATTCATGCAACACTTGGACTTTTGCTTCGTGATATTAGTAAGTTCACGACATGGCAGCTGGTTGCAGGTTTATGTTGTTAATGGCTGGAAAATATTAGTGATTTTTAAACTAAACGAGCCAGAAGTTCATCATCATTTCAAAGCCTCCATATTACGGCCAGCGATGCATTCATGCTAAAGTGTATAGTGGTTTATTTATGCACATGGATCCTCGCTGGCAGCAGAGCGCTGATCAAAGACGGCCGTTATTTAAAGCTTCAGACGTTATTCTCCTGGACGCAGGTTCAAGGGGTCTGGGCTCAAGCGTTTATAATGGTGTTAACTAATAAACCCCTGGCTGAAACCTAAACCAGCCTCGTCCTGGATGGCACAAAGCACTGTGGGTACAGCCACCAGCTTGGCCCGGGCTTAAATGCTCCTCTGTGTTAATAATTTTCCTTCAGAGTAACTCAAGCCGCTCCCTTTCACTGATCGCTAACAGCTTCCAAAAAACAGGGCCATGGACTTTCCAGCATTGAGCGGACGGACGGACAACTTGTGAAGCGGCGGAAAGAAAAAACAATAAAAGAACAAACAGCTTTTGTCCTGATTGAAGTCAAAGGAAGGAAAAATGGATACCAAATGTGAGAGAAAACCTGGCCTGGTTTCTCATCGAGATGCTCCTTTGAGTCCGAAGACAATAATTCTGCACTGCAAGAAAAAGAAAAAGGAGTCTTGTTTTCCAGTTCAAACTCTAAACGTTCTTAATCAAGATGCATTTGCTGGTGTGGTTTTCTGGAAATATATATACATATATATATATATATAACTAAGTGAATCTATGCTTAAAACTCTGCTTTGGGGTCAGAAAACATTCTTGTAGATTTTCTCAGCCATTGTCAGATCTCGTGTCTAGTTTCAAGCAACCCAAATTTTGAGGCATTTTCATAGAACAGACTTAGATCTTAATATTTTTCTTCCAAGTGGAATCATTTAAACGTATCTTGATTTAAGAATGTTTGGATATATTTGTATTTGAAAACAACACAAAAAAACTGAGAAAATAAATAAATAAATTAGCATTTTATTTTCTTTTTGTTTTAGCAATGTTGGTTGAAATGTAAACCTTTTGTGACTTATTTTTTGCTGAAAAATGTATCCTACAAACTACAAAGTGTAGTGTCTGTGGGGTAAATGAAACATTCATTCACACCTTCTCCAAAACAAAAATGCAATACAAATGCATAAATATAATAAACTCTGAACTATAAATGTGCTTAAATATTTCATTCCATCCTGCTAAAATACACTAATATACTAAATATACTTCCTTTATTCATTTGGCAGATGCTTTTATCCAAAATGAGCAAAAGAGGAGCAAAAACAATTGGTCAAAGTCAACAATATTTAAAATGTACAATGGCAGGTTTATTTGATTACTAGATTAGTTCCATAAAATAAAACTTCAAGAACTATTAAGTAAATCATAATCAGTCACTAATTATAATCATGAAGGAAGATCCTATTTAGATCCACCAATTAGAGAAGTCACTGTTACCACGGAGACACTTAAACTCCCATGAAGCAATTTAGTAGGTTATAAATGAATAGTTTTATATTTTTCCACTTGATTTGATTCTTCATTCACAATGCTTCAAATCAAAGGGATTGATTTAATTTATGACTTGCACACACAAAATGCAAAATCTCTTGCATTCAAAATATCACAAAC
The DNA here is from genome assembly GCA_018155175.1 of Sinocyclocheilus anophthalmus. NCBI lineage: Eukaryota > Metazoa > Chordata > Actinopteri > Cypriniformes > Cyprinidae > Sinocyclocheilus > Sinocyclocheilus anophthalmus. The sequence continues at coordinate 20,824 of JADLZN010004031.1, read as the reverse complement.
ACATCTCAAAAGCAAACATTTGCAAACCAGCGTCATGTTTCAGAATGTGGTGACAAGTAAAGATTGTTTGTGTGTAAGAGCATTTGAAAAAAATGGTAACAAACAGACTTTGATGTCTTGTAAAATCAGTTTGAGACACTGCTGAGATCTCTTCTGAATCTCTAAAAGGGACACATGAGAAACTACTGGGATCTTTTTCTCAGGGGAAACCTCTGAGAAGCAGAAGAGACTTCACTTGCTCTTCGTTTAGTCTGGAGAAGCAGTTGAGCTATTTGAGAGATTGCAGTGGTTTGTCTTGTGTTTTGGCTCTCGGTGTGACTGAGGGTGGTCCATCTGAAGAAACTCGTTTAGAGGATGATCAGCTCACCATTACATTTATTCAACAAAGCTGCGCTGCATGTGTGACAATGTATAGCTCATGCAATCTGTTGTTATGTCACACAACCACACACACACACACACACACACACACACACACACCACAAACACACACACACACACACAACACACACTCTCACTCATTCTGTCACACACACACACACACACAAAAGACACACACACACACACACACACACACACACCACACACACACACACGACACACCACACACACTCAAACACACACACACACACACACACACACACAAACACACCCACACACACACACACACACACACACACACTCAACACACACACACACGACACACGCACACACACACACACACACACCACACACACACACAGCACACACACACAAACACAGGCGTTTCTAGACAATTTGAGGCCCCGGCGCATCCTATTGCCCCCCCCAATTAATATATACCCGATCTGTCACATCAAATTGGGGTTGTCATAGTAACGACACTAATTTGTGGAGGTTCAGTGCATTGAGTTCCACAAATCTGATTGCATTATTTGTAAATTGACTGTTAAGATAAACATTTTGCACAATTTAGTATCTGTAATATCATTGTGTTGCCACTAGATGCCTGTATAGCCCTATGTAACAATCCCTAGTAGCTAATATATTGAACATAATTTACATATAAATCACACATAAATTAATTTTATTGCATTTTGATTTGGATACTATATACTACTACATATTGTTTGGATATTATCAATGGCTACTTTTTTGTCTTTATCTGTTTTTTTGTTCAATTTTTTTTGTTGTTTTTTCTTGAAACATTGATTTAAAGTGTCTGTTATTGCATTATTATTTCAGTCAAACTTATAAAACCCCTTTGTTACCCCAAACTCCATATAAAAGCTTTATCAGTGGCATAAAAGTAACCAATGCAGCTACTTAATCATTTGCTACTTGTTAACGCGTTAACGTCCCCTTTAAATAACGTGATGCTCTGCCCTCTATGACGCTGCTCCCATTAAGTGCTGTTGGAAGTGAATTAATTGATTCAGCATTTTGACACCTCCGTAAGAATGCATTTAACTAGACAAAGCGGTTTAATAAAGGATTTATTGATCTCGTGAATTAGCAAATTTTTACTATACAAATATTTTTTAATTGAATGTTAAGTTTATATGGGAATATTACATGACCCGCTGATCCTTTAACAATGTTATCTCTCTCGATACTATATATATATATATATTAGTACTGTTTTATATACATAGACTCACCATAAACTAATTCTTGACTCTTTTAAAACAAAAGATAGGACTTAAAGGAGAAAATTTTAAACAGTTTAATACTAAACACTGAGAACTGCATTAAATATCTCTTTAGCTTATGAAAGAGCAACATCTGAGCAATATAATTTTCTTTAATTTAAACAAACATAACGAATTAAAGCACACTGTATGTTGGCGTGTGTGAGTTGAATCGTGTGTTTCTGGTGTGTTTTGAGGGTTGTGCCTCTCTCTCTCGTGTGTGTGTGTGTGTGTGTGTGTGTGTGTGTGTTTTCCAGCAGCAGCAGTACCCTTTAACCCCTGCGTGTCCTTCATCTGCTCGCTGCCATACAGGAAGCCGCGGCGCTCGGGAAGTGCCGTCAACGGATTGTTTGGAGTTAATAGGGACTTGTGAGAAAAGTCAAAAAGAGTGAAAGAGGGCAATTCACACGCACTTGAGCCTGTGGCCCGTCCCATGTCTCCTCGACACATGCAAAGGAACGTGGGAAAAAGGGAGGGGGCGGCACACTTGTGTTTGACACCGGTGTTAACAAAGAGTGACAGCTACTGAAAACAACAGAACATTAAAAAGCCACATAACAGCTCTGTTGAAAACGCCAGTGAGCTGCCTACCTAGACAGTATTTTAAGGCATCATGCTCCTGACATGAAAACAGTTATACATAGTAGACATCAACATTATGCTGCTTTCTACAAAACATTCTGGCCAAAATAACAATGGTGAATTAAATGAAATAAAATAATGTTTTTAATTATCACATTCTGAGTTTAGTCAGAGGCCTTCGATACATAATTTTGTCAAATAAATGTATTTAATTATAATATTCTTAGTTTAGCAATAGGCCTGTACTACATCATTTTGTTCAAAATAATAATATTTTTCATGGTGATGTTTAAAATTAGTAAATAAAAAAAACAAATAAAATAAAATGTAAATAAATAAATGCATTTTATATCCACCTTCTTAGTCCTAAGCAATATGCCACAATGCCTCATTGGGCAGAAAATACCTATTCATGGTGAAGGTATCTATACATACCAAACCATACCACCACACACACGTAATTTTTACTTTTTTTTGTTTTTAATTTATTGTAATTTTGTGCAATACTCGTAAGTAATACAAATTCTGTTTACTTTGATATTATGCTATAATAATAGCAATTATATATTATTTTTAGATATACAAAATATTATATATTATTTTTTAGATATTATTTAAATTATTTTATTACTCATGTATAATTTATAAATCATAATATATAACAAATTCATAATTATTAGATTTTTGCATTCTAAGTTTAACAGTAGTGCACTGCTGTATGTAGTGTTAAAAATCAGTAATTTATGAGGTTAAATGTCAGTCAGGATGCTGTCTATGTAGGCAGCTCACTGAGATCGGGAACAAATACCTGCTTTCCATGTGTGTCATTTGAGTCAAACTTACCTCAGTATTGATGCTGGGACGAGGCAGTTCAGCGCGCTCAGATGGAGACTCCAGGAGGTAATGGATACGGGCCGCTAATGGCGGGAAACGTCCGGCATGTTTGTCTGTAACTGAACTCTAATGGGCCGGTTTCCCAGCGGGCCGAAGCCAAAAGCAGCAGGTGCAGAATCACAGAAACACTGGAGGAGAAATCTTTCTGTCGTTCTTCTGCTCCGAGACTGATGGAGAAACACAAACATGAAGGACAGAAGCCACAGATACTGATCTGAGAGAATCAGGAGTGACTGTTTTTACTTAGTTCTGTTATGTTCCCTGTTTCACATGCTGCCTATCTATCTGTCGTTCTATCCATCCATCTATCCATCCATCCATTCATCCATATGTCTGTCCATCCATTGTCAATCCATCCATCCATCCATCCTCTTAATGCCCGACATCTATCCATTTCATCCATCTGTCCATCCATCCTCCATCCATCCTCCGTATGCCCTTTCATCCTCCATCCATCCATCCAAAACAAAATTTTTCTCCTCACTCCATCCATCCATCCATCCACCGTCGTCATCCATCCATCTATCCGATCCTCCCTTCATCTTATGTCTGTCCATCCATCTGTTCATTCATCCATTCATCTGTCCATTCATCCGTTCATTCATCCATCCCATCTATCCATTCATCCATCTGTCCATCCATCCATCTATCCATCCTTTGCCTGTTTCATCCTCCATCCATCCAGCCATTCAATCCATTCATATCCATCCATCCATCCATCCTCCTCCATCCTCCGTCCATAACCATCCATCTATCCTCCTCCTTATGTCTGTCCATAACCACAAATCTAGAGGGCCATCTATCCATCCATTCATCTGTCCATCCATCCATCCATCCATCTGTCCGTCCATCCATCCATCCATCCATCTTCCATCCATCCATCCATCCATCCATCCCGGCCTCCTTATGCCGTACCTCCATCCATTTATCTATCTATCTATCCATCCATCCCATCCATCCATCCATCCATCCTTATGCCCGTCCATCCATCCATCCATCCATCAATAGTCTGTCCATCCATCCATCCATCCGTCCGTCCTTCCGTCCATCATCATCCTACCTAAGCCCTCCATCCATCCTTATCCCGTCCATCCATCTTCCGTCTCCATCCATCCATGTCATCCATCCTCCATTCATCCCTTTCTCCATTCCTCCCTCCATCCTCCATCCTCCCTTCATCAGTCCATCCTCCTCCATCCATCCTCCATCCTTCCGTCCCATCCATCCATCCGTCCATCCATCCGTCCATCTATCTATCATCCATCCATCCATCCAGCCATCCATCCATTCTCCATCCATCCTCCGCCCTCCATCCATCCATCAATCCTCCATCCATCCATCCATACCATCTGTCCATCCACCATCCATCGCCTCCGTCCATCATCCATCATCCCTCCTTCCGTCCGTCCATCCATCCATCCATCCCCCATCCATCCATCCATCCATCCATCATCCATCCATCCATTCATCCATATCTCTATCCATCCATCCATATCTCCATCCATCCATCTGTCTGTCCATCCATCCATCCATCTATCCATCTCTCCATCCATCCATTCATTCATCCGTCTCTCCATCCATCTCTCATTCATCCATCCATCCATCCATCCATCCATCCATCCTCCAGCGTCCAGTTCTGTCCATCCACCATCCGTATGCCCGTCCCATTCCATCCATCCATCCATCACATCCTCCATGCGCTATGGGCCATCCTGTCCCTCCATCCATCCGTAGCCCGTTCATCCAGCCAGCCATCCATCCATTCTTCATCCATCATCCATCCTCCATCCCATCCATCCATCTGTCCATCCTCCATCATCCATCTCCCGTCATCCTTATGTCCTGTCCTCCATCTCAATCCTCCATCCATCTGGTCCATCATCCCTATCCTCCAGCCATCCTTATATGCCCGTACATCCATTATAACATCCATCTGCCATCCATCCATCCATCTTATGCCTGGCCATCCATCCAGTCATCCATCCCCATCCTTATGCCCGTCCATCCTCCATCCTTTGCCTTGTCCATCATCCCTGCAGCCGTCCGTCCCGTACCGTCCATCCATCCATCCTACTGCATCCATCATCCGTATACCTGCCCATCCACCTTCCGTCCATCCATCCATTCATCCATCCATCCATCCATCCATCCATCCATCCATACATCCATCCATCCATCCATCCATCCATCCATCCATCTATCATCCATCCATCTGTCATCCATCCATCCATCCATTCATCTACAGTATCCATCCATCCATCCAATCAATCAATCAACTCATCCTCCATCCATCCATCCATCAATCCAATCAATCAACTCATCCTCCATCCATCCATCCATCCCTCCATGCCATCCATTTCCATCCGTCCATTCCATCGATCCATCATTCCTCCATCATCATCCATCCATCCGTCCATTCTTCCATCCGTCCCTGTCTGTCCTCCATCCATCCATCCATCCATCTGCCCGTCCATCCATCCATCCATCCATCCATCCATCCATCCATCCGTCCATCCATCCATCCATCCATCCATCCATCCATCCATCCATCCATCCATCCATCCATCCATCCATCCATCCATCCATTCATCCATCGATCCATCCATCCATCCATTCATCTGTCCGTCCATCCATCCTAATGTTTTGATCTTTTAGACCAGCTTCATCACCACCAGAGTCTGTATTTTCTGTTCTACTCATTCCAGCAAATTGTTTGTAACTTGTTCTCTTCCTTGTGATGGAAAAGTAAGAAGGGATCGTTTGGTTTTGGAAACGCTGCCACACGGGATTCCTGATCCGTCATGTGAAAACAGTTAGACAGTTTAGAGCAGGAGGGCCAAAATATTCCAGCAGCCGACCACAACGTTTTACAAAGAGCACGGCACCTCTAAAAGTGATTTATGTGCGCCGAGGAGATTTGGCCAAAGCACCGAATGATGAAGAAGAAACATCAACTTCTGAACTTCAGAAGAGTAATAAAACGTGCGACCTGATCGTGACGTTAAACCTGACAGTGACGCTGATCTCTGCGGCTCCTGGCAGTCGTCCTGTGAAGGTCAGAAGACACGGTTTAGTGTTTATGTGTGTGTATATAACAGCAGGACACTCTCACAAACAAAAGAGTCTGATTAGACACAGAGTTTAAAAAAACAAACGGTTTGAAAAATCACTTTTAAAAGACTTCCAGAAACAAAGGTCAGAATGACAAAGTGTGCAAGAACATGTTATTCCACTCACCAGGAAATAATTTTGTGGTTTGATGACCACATGATACTGTAATTTTGAAATTCTTGCAAATTATTTTGGAATTAGAGGTAATTTATAATGCTTTTCCCTCGGATTTCAAAACCCATATTATTTTCAGAGAACTGAGAACTGAGTGGAAAAGATTCCTCAAATATGTACATACTCAAAAATAATTTAAAAATAAATTTACATCCATTTTGAGCATAAAATATCTTCATATATATTCACATACTATTTTTTATCCCAAATTGGGAAAGAAAAATACAAGTACATTTTATAATAATACTAATACTATACTAACATTATTATATTATTATTTTCTTTGTAAGCTTAATAAACATTACGGCTCAGGTGAAATGTACCAATATATTTGTTATAAACTGTATTTTATATTTATTTGCACATAAATTTTGCATCCATTTTAGCTTAAATTATCTTCATATAATGCACCTTCAAAATAATATGATTTTATCCCAATGGAGAGACACACTTAAGTTTTTTATAGAATATATTTATAAATTCGTATTACTATTGTTTATTTTATTATTATTTTACCATTATTTTTTTACCATTATTATTATTATTTTATAAAAGCATTCCTGATCACCTAAATGGGGAATTTTCTAAATTTTGTTATATAGTGTAATTTTATATATTATATACAAAAATATAGAAATAGTTCTGGTTATAAGCATAAACAAGCCATTAATCTTTATAAATGTATGGACTTAATATCGTATGATATTTTGATTTAAAAATATTTAGACATTTGTACTGGAATTCTTTTTTTCTCATAACCGTGCTAACAGGAATAAACATGACTTCTCCTGCTATAAATCTGACATTACAGTGTCAGTGAGTGCATGTGAATGTGTGAGGGATTTTGTGCAGGTGTGTCTCCCTCCTCCACAGTCACTGATCACACCCTCATGTGAACTTCATTAGGGTTGTGTAACCAATGACACAAGAGTCCCCGGCTGCAAGCACGTGAGAAAGGCACCTTTGCTCTCATTTTAAACTGCTATAAAATTCCCCCAGTTTGGACATCTCTGAAATCACCCTTTAATGGTTGCAAGATCACGTTAATTCAGATGCAACCCAGACGAGAAAGAGGTTCAATGTAAACATGATGTTCAAACTCGGAAATGCTGGCTCTTTGTGATTACACTCAGATGTTGAGCACTCTACGGATGTGTCTGGATCCGGCAGCATCTGATGCGTGCGGTAATGGAGGTGTATGAAATCAGATTATCACACAGGAGGTGCTAAAAAAAAACGCTAAGCGTGGCTCAGTTCCCTGTTCCTCCGTGGAGAAGTACACACACCGCATCAATAAAAACCAGAGTAATCACATCATCTTGGTCCCCTTCTCAAAACTAAACTGATTGATTACTGTCGACACAGAAATAAAGAAAATTATATATATATATATTATATAGATATATTGGCACTGGTGTCAAAAGTATTCACATTCATTACTCAGGTAGAAGTATAGATACTAGGGTTTAAAAAGACTTCTGTAGAAGTTGAAGTATCAACTCAAGCTTTTTACTCAAGTAAAAGTGTAAAAGTACTGGTTTCAAAACTACTTAAAGTATAAAAGTAAAAGTAATGTAAGGAAAAAAATACCATTAAGGACAAAAGCTTAGGACGCGCCACAGGGGCCTATTGTGCACTACCCCACCTCTTCAAAAAAACATTTTTCTAAAGGCCATAATGACTATAGTGTTATATTAAAATGTTAATGTTGAAAAATTTGGGATGCACTAGGCTACCTGTTTCAGCCGCATATGTGCCCATTGAAAATGAACGCATTTTAGTACAATGCAAATACATTAAATAACCATATATGTGTACTACTGAGCATTAAAATGTGTTTCATGGAGCGGAAGATATGATGACTAGTTGCTTATAAGTATTGTAATGGTGCAAAAAGTCAAACTTCAGAGGCATGTCATCAATAACCTTTATTGGAATGTAAATGTACATCCAAGCTTAGCTGCAGGAATCTGTGAGGGCAACGGACAAGAAAACTGGTGTACCCAGGGCAGGCTTAGTAACAATTACCCTTGTATGGTTGTCTATATACAATAAACATTAATGCTGTCAAAATGAATGATTAATCCAAGTGATTAATCAACAAATAAAAATTAAAAATAACTCATAATCCTGATACCTTCCCGGTATGTACTATGCTCAGTTCTATAGCTAATGGCAACATTGTCACATTTAACTAGAAGATGCGTTGTCAATCGCAAACGCTAATTTATTCAAACGTCTCTCTGCCGAACTACCGATTGTAGTTTAATTTGCGGAGGACAAAGAGAAAGTACCCGTTTGATAAATGAGCCAGTAGTGGCGAAATAATCACTTTTAAGAAATAATATTTTTTGAGTAACGACCCCAACACTATGTCCTTGCTAGAGTGTGACGTGATTTGTGTCATGTGCAGGTGCGATGGATCGCGTACAAACCAATAGGGTGTCGGAATGGTATGTTTATACTTCTCATCCAACCACAATTAAATTCACTCTATCCGGATGGCGCGATTTGTCTGGATAGGTTTTTTTTTTTTTTTTTACGATGACAAGCCGGAATGAAATAGGAGTAACGAGGGTATTTTTTAAAATGTAAGGAGTAGAAAGTACAGATTATTGCGTGAAAATGTAAGGAGTAGAAGTAAAATAATTACTCCAGTAAAGTATAGATACCAAAAATTTCTACTTAAGTAAGGTAACGAAGTATTTGTACTTCGTTACTTGACACCTCTGATTGTTTGTGTATCATATATAGTGTGTGTATATGTGTGTGTGTGTTTGTGTGTGTGTTTGTGTGTTTTTGTGTTTGTGTGTTTGTGTGTGTGTGTATGTATGTGTATATGTGTGTGTGTGTGTGTGTGTGTGTTTATAGTGTGTGTGTGCTTGTGTATAAATAATGTGTGTATATATATGTTATGTATTTTGTGGTGTGTGGGTCATGAGTGTGGTGTGCTTGTTATTATGATGTGTGCATATCATCTGTGTGTATATGTGTGTGTGTGTATGAGGTGTTTGCTTGTTTATTATATTATGTGTGTATATCTATGTAGCTGTATATGGTTTGTTGTGTGTGTATGAGTGTGTTCGTGCTTTTTTATATATATATATGTGTGTATATAGATGCATGTGTATATTGTCTGTGTGTGTGTGTGGTGTGTCTGAGTGTGTGTGTGCTATGTGTAGTCTAGATATGTTGTATCTCTTGTATGTATATGTGTGTGTGTTGTGTGTAGGAATGTGTGTGCTTTTTTAGATATCTATGTTTGTGTTAATGAGGTAATATGTGTGTGTGTGTGTGTGTAAGTGTGGTGCTTTGTGTATATAGATATGTGGTGTATAATATATTATGTGTATATTTGTGGTGTGTTTATTAGTGTGTTTGCTTGTGTATATATATATTTTGCATTAATATGTATTTAATGTGGTGTGTGTTGCGTGTGTGTGTGTGTATATATATTGTGTGTGTGTATATGTATGTGTATATGTGTGTGTGTGGTGTGTGTGTGTGTATGAGTTTGTCGTGCTTAGTTTTATATCATATATTGTGGTATATATATTCATGGTATGGGGTGTGTGTGTATGAGTGTGTGTGCTTGTGTATATATATCTGTGTGTATATATATATGTATTAATGTGTATATTGTGTGTGTGTTGTGTGGATAGTGATGTGGTGTGTGCTTGGGTATATATATATGGGTGTATTATATGTATGTGTATGTGTTGTGTGTGTGTGTTATGGTGTGTTGTGCTTGTGTATATCTATCATGTGTGTATATCTATGTGTGTATGTGTGTGTGGTGTGTGTGTAGAGTGTGTGTGCTTGTGTATATATATATGTGTGTATATACAGTATTTGTATATGTGTTGTGTGTGTGTGTGGTGTATTTAGTGTTTGTGTGCTTGTGTATATATAATGTGTGTATATAGAGTATTGTATGGGTTGTTTGTGTGGTGTGTGTATGAGTGTGTTTGTTTGTATATATATATGTGTGTGTGTGTCTGTATGTGTATATGTGTGTGTGTGTTTGTGTGAGTGTACTTGTGTAATTATATATATGTGTTTATATACAGTAGATGTATGTGTTAATGTGTTTTCTGTGTGGGTGCTGTGTGTAGATATGTGTGTGCTTGTATATTATAGTATGGTGTATATATAGTCTGTGGATATTTGTGTGTGTGTGTGTTGTGTGTGTGTTTTTGTGTGTGTGTGTATGAGTGTGTGTGCTTGTGTATATATATATATGTGTGTATATAATTTATATAGACTGTATATATATACAAATTATAAAAAAAAACTCTAAGACTAAAAACTCTAACTCGAACAAAAAGTTTTGATATTCAAAAATGTGATTTAAGTTTACTTCAAATTCGATAGATACTACAGACAGATTTGGTTTTTTATTTTTTCTTGTTTTAAGCATAAAACCCCCCACTTTATTTTAATACTATTTTTCTGAAATCAAGACTTATTATGCCATTTTGCATCTCAGGTAATTGTTTCTTGATTTAATAATGTTTAGAAATGCGTATTGTAAATCAAAACAAAAGTTTTGCGGAAGAACATCACTTTCTGCATTGATACATTTGTAGCTAAGACATAAATGATGCAATATTTTCCCGCAACACTCTTTATCTACAAACTTTATCTACGTCTGACATTTACGTGACATTTCTGTCTGAAATCAGACTTTTAAAGCGCATGCAAGCGTGTGTAATGTCACATAAAGAAGCATTTACTATTGTTAGCCATCCTCATGGATGGCCTGTCTTGTAAACTTTACATGTTACATGTACTTTATGGATATTTGAATTGTAGTTTTTGGAAAGTAACACTAGAAGCATTTTACTTCCCAAATTAGGAACAATCACAAGGTTTTTTCAGAGGCGTGTGATGTATATTTGATGTATTCAGTGTAATGTCTGAACCTTTGTAATGTTCACATGAGGAAATCCACTCAGATTACTGATCAGAGAAATAAAACGAGTACAAACAAACACACACCTGGCCAAAAAGCACAAACATGTTCGCTTAATATTTTCCACAGTCCACTCCTCTGTTTTGAAACCTGAGCATTTAGGAGTTGCACAAATTTATATTGGGAAATTATGTATTTTGAGTATTTTGGGTTGTGGAGTACATTTTATTGGTATTATGTTTTGTTTTTAGAACATTTAAAGTGTAATAAAAAAAACACATTCAAAGCAAGCACTGTATTGCATCAAAGACAGATGTAAACACTTTATTGAAAAATGTGGCATTAGCAGCACATTCACAAAATAACTTTCACCTTCCTCACACATGCTTTTATTTCCCGTGGAGTTATAGGTAAAACGCACGTCTGGCGGACATTAAAGCAAACACAACACGGCGCGCTTCTCCAGGTCAGTCACAGTCACCACAAACACTGGGGTCTGATGCTGTGTTGGTTTAGTTTGGATGCGTTTGGACAGATCTCGATGTTGAGGAGATGATCGTGACATGCTCGACACACCACACAAACATCTTTCAGTCTGCCTGAGTTTGTTTATTAATAGAGCATGAATATTCTCAGAGGAAGCTGTTTGCTAAGAGTCTGGAAATGAATTATGTAAGTTTCACGCTGAGGCATGAAGAACTTCCATCCAGTGGGAAACGGAAATGGAAAATGGGTTGGTTAACCTTCTTTTCACCAATACTGCACCAATTTCCCGCTGGTTGGAAATGCTCTGTCTACAACATTGTGTAGATGAGACAAAAATGAGGCCTTTACGTGTTTCTGCATGTGTTTCGGTCGTACTGTATTTACCAGTCGTCTCAGAGAGCGTTCAGAACAAGCAGCTGCTTAAAAAACAGCTTTTTTTGTTGTTGTTCTGAACCCAAATGTCATGCATCCTGAGAGTTCACATTCAGGACACGACAACCAGCCAGACAGTTTTACACGACGCCTACAGCAACTATTGAGTGAGAAAGTCCTCTATTGGAAAAGCAAAATGATGCCCATTGGGTCCTCATTAAAATGTACTTTACTGGTACCAGTGCTGGGGAAAGTTACTTTTAAAACTAATGCATTACAATATTGCTTTACTCTTTTAAAAAAAGTACTGCAAGTTACTGCAAAAAAAAAAAGGTCTTGTTTCTAGTCAAAATATAAAAAAAATCTTAAATTAAAGATGTCATATGATGTTGCTAAAAAGAACATTATTTTGTGTTTTTGGTGTAATGAAATGTGTTTATGTTTAAAGTTAAAAAAACACATTATTTCCACATACTGTAAATTATTGTTTCTCCTCTATGCCCCGCCTTTTTGAAACGATTGTTACAAAGCTCATCGGTCTGAAAAGCGAGGTGTACTGTGATTGGCCAGCTATCCAGTGCGTTGTGATTGGCCGAATACCTCAAGCGTGTGACGGAAATGTTACGCCCCTCACCGTACTGTGATGATGCCGTGTCCGGCCGGAGCGACGAGACAAAAACAGTAAAACCCATTATAAACGAGGCATTCGTTGCATCCAGTGGGTACATAATTATGGTTTATAATTATTTATACTGTCTTTTTACACGTTGCGTTACATTGCATCGCGCCGCGTAAACATAAAACCATTTCTGCATCTGTGATCGGAGAAATGACAAACAACAAATGCTACTCTACACTGCTCAAAACTCGTGTTTGAATCGTCAGTGGCAAATTCTTTAAATGAAAACGTACTTGCGTGAGTCAGAACAGCCGGCATTGTAAGTCTACTCTACCAGGATCCGGAACAGTCCCCTCCCTAAATTGCTGCACACATCTGAATATTTGGGTTGAAGTGCTCTGGAACAGTGTTGTAAATACAGCTTAACACTGATTTGTAGTCGTGTCCTCTTTTGGAAGACCAATCAAAGTAGTTTCGCTTTTACAACGCTACACACAGCGCCTAGCGTGAGGGAAGCCCCAGCTAGCGTGCGCTGAGGCCGGAGCCTAGATGAGCAGAGACTGCGGGGTCGAGAAGGTGCGGCCGGCGGATCCGACTACTGAGCGGCAACCACATGTGACGACCCCGGGTGAACTCCGCTTCGCCACGTAAAGCTGGATCCGATATCCTAGATATCGTCCTAATCGTCCTCTTTTGAAGACCAAACAAAGTAGTTTCGCTTTCACAACGAATCACACAGCGCCTTCACGACTTGGCGGCGGCGGCAACAATACTACAGCATGAATAAAAGTTAAGCCTTCTTCTTTATTTGCGTGAACATTTGGGGCGGCGTTATGCAAATCTTCCCCCACATAGTGATGTAGACATGGGGGGCGTGTTAGAACGAGCCGTTTTAGGTAGGCTTGGCTGACTCTTAACTTTCTAAAGAATATCTCTTTGGATTGGAGACTTTAGTCTTTGCAACTTTACGATCTTCTTTATGCAGCAAAGCTTGTAACACTCCAAAGAGAAAGGACAATTTTAAATCGCATCATATGACCTCTTTAAGATGCATTTACTAGATAAGCAAAATGACATAAGATATTTAGTCTTGTTTCCAGGGGAAAGAAACTAAATGAAGTGCATTTGGCTTAAAACATGTAAAATTATCTGCAAGTGCGATAAGGAAAATACTCTTGTTTTAAGAATATTTCACTTACTTTTAAGAATATTTTAAGCAAAATGCACTTCATTTAGTTTCTTTCCCCTGGAAACAAGACTAAATATATTAAGTCACTTGGCTTATCTAGTAAAAGTATCTTGATTTAATTTTGCAGTGTTTTATGGGAGTAATGCATTACATTACTTTTGCATTACTTTTTTTCTCATCTGGGCTGGTCTTGATGGTTTGTTTTTCATTCTAATATGTTCTATTTTGGCAAGGTAAATCCTTCCACACCAAAAGTGAAATGGGGCTGAACACTTCTTCTCACTCACTCACTCACACTACACACACACACACACACCCTCACACTCACACTCACACACACACAAAAACACAAACACACACACAAACACAAACACACACACACTCACTCACACACACAACACACACACACACACACACACTCCCACACCACACACACACCACTCACCCTCACACTCACACACACACACACACACACACACACACACACACACACACACACACACACCCCACACACACACACAATGCTATGTTTATCTAAAGTCATTTTTGTTTATTAGCATGGTTGAATAGGATGATTGAAAATCAGTAGCAAAGACATTGGTTAACAAAATAGGATTAAATACATAAAGAATACTTGAGTTGCCAAAATATGGTGACACATCAAGATATACTTTAGGTCCAGAAGATCTGATCACCAGAACATAAAGAAACTCTTGTGTTTCCATCCGTTTCTTGCGTTAATGGCAGTAAAAGTGTTATACAGATGGATCAGGAAGAGCAATTAGTGTTTTACAGGCAGGAACAGCGTTTCCACTCGAGATATTCCTGCATCACAGTGAGACGAGAGACTCTTTTCCACAGTAAAAACACTGGCAGCAGTCAGTCGGTTCGGGACTTTAGGGGTGAAACCTGCAAACGGTCACAGGAAAAGAACTCTTATTCTTTAATGGAGCCTGTAAATAATGACTCTAACGCTGCTGTTTATGAGCTGCACGATTATGCTCAGTACTGCGTGCAAATCTTTTCCACTGGACGAGAGATGGGCAACACAACATAAGTCATATCAGCATATAACCTGAACCGCTCTGAGATCTGAAATACTTGGGTATAAATGATGAGAAACCACATCCTCTGGATGACATACAACATCAACACAGACACTGAGAGAGTTTTCCTGAGATTTCATAAAGCTGTTTTTAACATGAGCTACTACAGTGCAGTTTGATTTTATATAATCAAAGATGTTGTAGAAACCAAAGATGTTTTTGCTGTGCTTCCCATTTGTTTTCTGTTGCACTTGCAGAAATGTATTTTTGTTTTTTTAAAAGAAATCTTTGTTCATCAAGGATGCATTAAACTGATCAGAAGTGACAGTAAAGACAATTATAATGTTACAAAGATTTCAATAAATCTGTTCTTGAACTTTCAGCATGTTATACTGATTTCTGAAGATCATGTGACTGAAGACTGTAGGAATGATGCTGAAAATACAGCTGCGCATCACAGAAATACATTACAGTTTAACACATATTCACATAGAAAACAGCTGCTTTAAATTGTACAAATATTTCACAATTTTTACTGTATTTATAAATTAATAAATGCAGCCTTGCTGAGCAGAAAAGACTTCTTTCTTCTTTTCTTTCAAAAACATAAAAAAAAACCGTGCCATTTCCAAACTCTTGAACTGTAGTGTACATATTGTTTCTGGTCTTTTGCCTGCTCATTTATATATGACTCATTTAAAATAAAATATTTTTCTAACAAACTATGCAGCACTTATGTTCACATATTTTATCTGAGAGTGACGCACAAGAGCCTTTTCAAGTTCATCTTCACACACGTCTGCTGATTTAGTGGTTTCTTGCACAGTATAGTTTTATGATCATGACGCTGAACTCTATATACAGTATAAACACGTCGTCTGTACACGCTTACAGTTTTATTATTTTTTTTCCCTGTGTATATAAATTATTTAAAGGGTGTACATACCAAGATAATACCAGTTTAGTCTTCTAAACACTGCAAAAAAATCCAATTCCAAATGAGTATTTGACATTTTCTGATAAATAGACAAATTTAGAATGCACACTGAAATATATATATGTCTATATATATATATATATATATATATATATATATAGATATATAAAATGTATGTTTTGTTTATTTCTGAATGTTTGTCTCAAAATATAATAAACATAACTATTATAACAACATTCTCAGACTGTCATCTGTCACTTTCAAAAGCTACTAATACTGTATGTACACCTGAGGAACTAGTATGCACTTTTAAGGTACAAATAGGTAACATTTAGGGGTAAATAAGGTACAAAATGTACCTTTTAGATTTTGTACCTTAGTACCGCGCAGTTCTGAGAGTTCCTGAAGTGTACTGAGATTTTTGTATTATATTATGTTTATTTACCGATCAGATCTCTAACCTGTGTTTCTGTGCATGTTGTCTGTGTTTTGGTGACATGACGGGAGGTTCAGATGTGCCCTTCTTAGTGTGTAGGGAGCAGGATGTAAGTTGGTTTGGCAGAGCTCTTCCTCTTCTGGGTGGCACACGGATGAAGTCATGTGGAGGTAAGAGAGGTGGAATAACACTGGAGCGGATCCGTGCAGACGCTATATGAGCCGTTCCAGAAGACATTTCACTCCAGACAATCTCTCAATCTCTCAGAGCGTTTCTCAACAAACGCAGACCGTGAGAAAGATGATTATTTCAACATTCATCTGCTCATGGAACACTTGCTTGCATTCTACTTATAATTTAGACGTTGCTTCATAACAGAAAATGAGGCTGGATTGTGAAAACGCTCTTGTCGTTGCATTTTTGACATTTTATCTCAGTTAATCAGAGCGTTTGATGACACACACACACACAACACACACACACGCTAGTGCAGTGAGAACAGAGAGCACTTTACAGTGACAGACAGTAGTGTTACCCGCGGGATGCTCTTTTTTGGAGGAGAGCATTTCCTGGGACTCGTCCATTAGCGGTTTTAATTAAAGCACTAGTTATCCAGTGCGTGGGTCGAGCTTTAGCGCTCGCTGCACACATGACACACTTCATGTGTTTAGTGCGACCTGAGAGACTGAGTCTCCAGAGCCCTGAAATAATATACAAACACACACACCCAGTCCACCCACACACACATTTGTTGTCTATAAAGCTCACAAATCATTTTCTCTAAGCCTGGTTTAATCATTTCAAAACATGAGATTTGCTCCAAAACCCAGTGAGCTGCCTTTCCATCTACTGCCTACATATACAGCAAGCTTTTAAGGCATCATAATCGACTGATTTGAAAGATTTTATATGCAACAAATGCATGAGCTACACAATTGATTCAAATAGAGTCTGACTTTTATGGAAGCTTGTTTCCACCACGGAATAAAAACGTATTGATACTTTTTATCTCAAAAAATACTTTTTTATTTCTACAATTCTGTGGAAAAAACAATCTAATTGCAATGTATAACCTCATAAACCTCACAATAATGAGAACATTACAGATATAAACTCATAATTGCAAGGAAAAAAAAAACAGAATTCTGTACACTTTATCATGTTGCCATAGAGCTAAAACCTTATGCTAAGTTATTTTCATGGTCAACCGTCATCTTGGATGGATTTTTTCCCCCCACTAAAGTTGCTTTATGCATTCAATGCTTTCAGTGCAATTGCATGCAATGCACTTGTTTTCTCTTTACACAAGTACTGAAAGAGAAATATAACTATAGAAGAAGAGAGTTTCTGCAAATGGCCTGAGAATGCAACAGCAATACAATCTAACACATTTCAGAATGCAAAAAAAAAAAGGCATGAAAACAGAGTTTGCACAGCTAATCACATGCATTGCACATATTTGCATGGAAAAAAATATTGCAAACATTTTTCTTACTTTGCATTTTTGTTGTGTATTTCCAATACAAATATCTAAATATTCGGGATAAGCAAAATGACTTAAAAAAATAATCGAGGGAAAAATAAGTTAAATTTCAAGATATAAATACAGAAAGTTGTGCAATATAAATTATCATGATGATGATGATGATGATGATAACAACACATTTAAAAAAATAAAAATTATGAAATATTAACTTAGTTTATGAACTTACCCTGCCCCCCCCCACAGCTTTTTATCTCATAATAAATCCGACTTTTGTCTTGCAGTTGCAAGTTTATTTCTTATGATTGGATTCTGACTTTTATTCTCAGAATTGGGAGTTTATATTTTACATTTGTAAGTCATAAACTTGCAAATGTAACATCTTGCAGTTCTGAGAGCAAAAACAAAAGAGTCACAATTACCTTATTTATTTTTTATTTTTTTCAGTGTTCTGGTTTTAAGCAAAAACTCTCTCAATTTTTCATGACTTGAGTCTTATGTTTATTTTGCCATCTCACATAAACAGAATCCTGGCTGAGAATGTTTAGATGTTTGTAATGGAAAACAAGACAAAAATGCTAATTAAGAAATTATTTTTTACAGTAATGTTTCAGACTTCAGGATCTGGTAAAAACAAGGTGTCCTATCGCAAAATCTAGCATAATTATACCTGCATTTTGGAACAGTTTCATGTCTGGAGTGACATATGATCCCTTAAATTACTGTAGGCAGGTAGGCGGCAGCTCACTGGGTTTGGAGTTTTCTTGAGTATATACTGCCATAGACAAACACATTCGTGAACTTCATCTTAAATTCTCTATACTCACTCACTCCACTAACTCACTCACTCACGCACTCACTCACCCACTCACTTCACTCACGCATCCACCAGTAACACACACACACACACACACACACGCCACACACACACACACACACACACCACAACACAAGCACACTACACACACACTCACTCACACCTCCACACACACACTCACTCATCACTTCACAAATCACTCACTCCAAGTTTCATCTTGCTCACCACACACACACACACACACACACACCCTCACACTCTCACATGCGCACGCACACACACACACACACAACACACACACACAGACACCCACACACACACACACACACACCACACACACGCCCTCCTCACGTCACTCACGTCACACACAAGCAACCCCCACACACACCACACCACACTCAAATTGTGATGATTTCATGTTATTTTGCAGGTGAAGCAGAAGGTGGACGTTGGAGATTTCCTTTCTCTGATCTACATCAGTGTAGACGGTGTGACTGAAGGTACGCGGGAACTACCACTCTTCTACACAAACATTAAAGTATAAAAAATGCTCATTTTCAGTCGTTTTGCATTGATTTATTGTTTTCGTAAAGGCGTCTGCTCTGCTACCACTCCTTTTCTTCTGCTGGGAGATGTTCTCGACTGCCTTCCTCTGGACCAGTGTGACAAAATCTTCTCCTTTGTTGAAGAAAATGTGTCTACATGGAAGTCTGTACGTTTGGACCTTTTAGTTGATAGTGCTTTTTTGGGTGTAGAAATCAATTAGACCAATATGTAGAGAACAAGCACCAAAGAAGCATAGGCACCTATTGTGATGCTATTCTTCTTCCAACAATGAGATCTATGGCAGCCCATAGAAACTTTTGCATGAAAGTTATGTAATTTTGCACACGGATGGAGGGCAGTTTTGCCGTTTGTATATTTGGAATATCTATCTCACACCCTCTAGTGCCTTCAACAGCTAAAGTTTTCACATGAGTTTATGCTAAAACTTACAAGCAAGCTTCTTTGTGTCTGTTTCTATGTCCACCTGACATTTTCGTAAAAACCTACGTTTTCGAACTCATCCTAGACAGTTCTGGCGATCTTTACCAAATTTGGTGTCGCCGCTTTTTTGTAAATACCTGACGACTGTGAATTTACACCATTTTATGCATTTCATTATCGGGCTGCACGATTAATCGAATGCGATATTCATGCGCATCTCGTCAGTAAAGCCAATTCTGTGATTAGTAGTAAATCTCCATAAACGTGCTTTCAGATGGAGAAGCATTTAATACACAGAGCCGTAGTTCACCGACAAGTTACGCAAAAAAATCGCAGATGATTTTATTGCACAATTATGAAATCAAAGAAATCGTTCTGCGATTATGAAAGCTGTTTGCGTAGCTTCTCAGTGAACTCCGGCTCTGTGAAGTAATGCTGCCTCCATCTGCAAAGGCACGTGAAATACACATTTAACAATATATTTGTACTCCAAACTCACTTTATTATGTCAGTCGAGTGTTTGAAATAAACCCTTCTGTGAGATGATGACGCTTCTTACACAGAATAAGGCACGCAAAATATTTCATAGAATTCTAAGCAGTGATAAAGGCATTGAATTATAAATATACTTTATTTTAATAAAAATTATAATAATAAGAACTCAGATAAACCATATATTGCCGTAGTCGTTTGTTTATTAGTCACGTTGAATCAATAAAAACAGTTAAATCTTCTGTTTATTCAGCTACCATTTTCTGGTTTTCTCTGCGAGCGTATTTGGAGTTTTCTCTGGCCTTCAGACAGGGGGGGGGGGGATGGAGATTTACTACTGATCACAGAACCGTGCTTCACTGAAATATACGCATGACAATCGCAGCTTCTGTCTAATCGTGATTTCGATTTATTTTCGATTTATCGTGCAGCCCTATTTCATTATGTTAATAGAATGGTTTGTTCAGTCTTCAGTGTTACCCTTAATTGCTGCTTGCAGCAATATTATTTATGCTTGCTCTTTCTTTCATGTTTACAGAATACCTTTTACTCTGCTGGAAAAAATTACTTGTTAAGAATGTGCAACGGTGAGTTTCAAGTTCTATACAGATGTG
>JADLZN010004030.1:87500-196885 GCA_018155175.1 Sinocyclocheilus anophthalmus | reverse complement strand
TATGTGCACTGTCCCAAAAAAAAAAAAAAAAAAAAAAAAAAAAAAAAAAAAAAAAAAAAAAAAAAAAAACAATAAGCTGCTTAAATAAAACTTTGTTTCCTTAAACGACACACCCAGCGTGAAGACCATTAGACAGTGGGACCTAATCGAAGACCCGTAGCTCGCGAGCAAGCATCCAGGCGTATTTTTAAAGCAGTGTAATTTTGATATCACTGAGAGACAACGATCATGGGCTAACGGAGCGGAACGCAAGTTTGAACATCCTCTTTAGGACCCCTTCAGAGTTCATTAGAACATCAACCGGCACTTCATTAGATATTTTTTCAGTGGGCATGAGATACGTGTCCACGTCACATTAATTAAGACTCCTGCCTCTTCTATTTTCTCGCCCATGTCACCAGCAGTTATTGGGTCTGTGCTTGGCATTCATCACTTGTCTGAGAAATGGAGAGGTTGAGGGAGTCGTCTGAGAGAGTCCTGATGAACGGCACGGACAGTTCGGAGAAAGAGAGCTCGCCTCACGCTGATGAACATGCCTTTTTGATGACCACTAAACCCACTCAACTCCACTGCCAAGGGTAAATCGAATTAAAGATTGCAATTTGGCCCGCATACTTGGACTGGCACGTTCGTTGTGGGGGGGGGGGGGGGGGACAAGTCTTTGCCCGGAGATCGACGGCTTACGACACACTGTCCAACTACAAAACAGGAAAAAAAAAAAAAAAAAAAAAAAAAAAAAGCCCCCCCCCCACACCACGTTTGCAAATCCAGCCCTATACTGCGAAAAAGACAAATAATCATTCATTTATTTAGGAGTTCTCCCTTTCCCCGCAAAAACAGAAATTAAGCGTGTATCTACATTTTATCATGTGTAGTATCACCTTTGAAAATTGCAGGTAGTGGAGTGTTTAACATTCTCTTGTCAAGCATACCCCTGCTGGGACAATAAATGCCTGTCCAGTTTTGCTCACAGCGGCGGCGGCAGATTAGAAACAGCAGGAGGACGGTGTAGTGTGAATACAATACCGATAAGAACGCGCGTCTTAGCCCCATTGCTATGCCTTTCCTCGGTGAATGTGGGAACCTGCTGTTTTCTAATATTTACACACAACTAGAATCGCAAATGTACCATAACTGCATTGAAAGAGCTCTTTCTCCCTCTGCCATATAAAATCAGTATATTTCTTTTTCCATGTGTGGGTATTTCAGAATGGGGGCACATGGGGACGGGAATAAATACAAACACAATAACAGTGAAATGTATTTCATTTAAGGAGGGGAGAACGAGAGAGAAGAAAAAAATAGAGCTGGTGTTGATAAATCAGAAAAAAAGAATCTATTCTTTTACACCCCCAAAACACACAAATGAATTTACGAGCCGGACAAATTAATCAGATGCCCTAACAGAAAAGAAAGGTGCGCAACAAAGCAAAAAGTATGAAGTCTGTGATTATAATTAGCTTGAAACCATAATTGACGACCTTTAATTTCTCCATTGTATCACTGCTGCCTGCCAACTGCCCCCTCCCCTTATTAAGATACTAACATGCAGCTCTGAATGTTGAATTTCTGTAAGACAAATAAATGCCACTGTATGTTGAAATATAAAATAAGCATAACTGTAGTTTCCAATATGCAGCCATAAGTTCCCAAAATCCCGGCACCGGGAACCAATCTAACATGCTTCTGTAAAACAAGAACTTACATTCAGAAAAAGTAAAGTCATGAAGCAGTTTAAATATATACACACACTACTGTTCAAAAGTTTAGGGTTGGTAAGATTTAGTAATTTTTTCCAAAGGAATCTGATCAAGGCTGCACTTATTTGGCCAAAAATCCAGGAAAAACAGCAATATTGTAACTTTAAATCTTTCATATTTTATTACTTTTTAAAACAAGAAGCCGTGCATGGTTTACAGTGAATGTATAACAGCTAAGGGGCGTTGTTAGGCAAAACTTGAAGTCATGCCTAACAACGCCCCTTAGCTGTTATAATTTCACTGTAAACCACGGCTTCACGGGCTTATTGCTTTTATAAAACGTTATTCCATATACATGATTAGGATTCACTACATACATAGACAAATAAGGCGATTGTATTAATACAACATATTCTTCTGCCAACAGGTATTCCTCAGAAAGATTGACCTCAAAATATGTTTCGGCAATATGGGTGAATTTTTTATCTGAAAATAGTCATTTCAAGTATAACTGTGCTAAAATGTGTTAACTCACTTTAAAACAGTTTGTACAGTTTGTCCAGCAGTTTGTATACTGTACATGCATTATAGTCTTTTTCTTCAAATGATGTTCATAGTTAGAATTTTATGTATCATAAATATACAAATATGGTAGCATCATTGCACATAATTGCCTTTTGACTGAAAATCATATACTCTCTGGGACATAAAAGTCCATGGAGCCATGTGGCATACAGTAAATGCTCATATTTCTGCCATTCTTGTTTAACAGGTGACCAGTTTTGAAAGACCAGTGTTGAGATGACTCCTGATCAGATTACAATGCATTTCATCCTAAAGATGACGGTATAGCATACATTCATCGAATCAGGACAGGCGCCAGGCGCTGGATGTATAGTCTACAGTGTAGAAAATAATGGAAAATCACAGCTAGAGCTTTCTGACATTCAGAGCAATGGAAAATACAGGCCAGTGGAAAGAGGCTCTGAGAATAAATAACTTGATAATGTTAATGGCCGACTCCACAGAACCGCTCAGAAAGCCTCTAAAGTGCCACGCTAGATGCTATCGACACACAGCCAGCAGACAGGACATGAACATGGGACTAACCAATGCACAACTGGACAGAAGAGGGCTACCTCCTAAAAATAGGACAAAACTAGTGCTCTCTCGGGGTTACTCTGTTCAATTAGGCTGTTTAATTAATTGCCTGTTATAATAATTGTGAAGTGGCGCTCCTGGGAGACTGAGAGACGCATCCAGCAATATCATTTTGTGGCCCTTTGGGGACGACTCTAATCATCGTGATGAATACTCACTTCATTTGACATGTTGGGTTGTGTTAAGGCTTTTATGTTCATTTTTGATGTGCAACACTAGCTGCATATGAACAGAGTTCTGCAAAACCCAAATCTGAATTTAAAGTTATGCTGGAAAAATAAATTTTTTTTTCATATGCTGTGATATATCACAGTAATAACTAGCCATGTTTAGCATGCTGTATATCCTGTTCACTTTTTAGAACACTTTGAAATACCTTGGAAGAACGACCTCGTCCCAACACAAAAAGTGGGTAGTTTTGATTACTTTGAAACGAATTTTCCCTCAGAACCGCTTTTAACCTTTTACAAATAAGTGCAAAGAATGGCAAGTTACTCATAAATTAAACCTTACATTTTGAAGTAGAAAGACTGATATGGTATTTTTTGTAAACAAACTCCTGGATCACCCATAAATTTCTTATTTTTATGTTGCTTTTTACAACATACAACCATCTTATAATGCTCCCATCTGAGCACTTTACAGTATTTTCTTCAAGGTCATTGGATGCTTATAAGTTGTTTAACGGAATGTGTGTTTGGCATGTGTGTACACAACCTCTGATAATGAGAAAGATCCCCCATGTTGTTTTTTATCTACTAAATTGATCTTACTGAATGATCTCGTACCTCAAAGTGATAGAAAATACGTGATTAGTTTTTCCACTGTTATGCCGATGATACTCAACTATATATCTCAACAAGACCAGTTTAAACTTTTAAATTATCTAAGCTAACAGATTGTGTTAAAAATTTAAAAGATTGGATTACCAATCATTTTCTCCTATTAAATTCTGATGAGACAGAGATATTACTTATTGGACCCAAAGACAGTACACCGAATCTCGTGGATTACAGTTTGCAACTAGACGGATGTACGGTTACTTCCTCTACAGTCCAAAATCTGGGTGTTATATTAGACAGCAAATTGTCTTTTGAAAATCATATTTCCCATATTACAAAAACAGCATTCTTCCATCTTAGAAACATTGCCAATTACGAAACAGATACCCGTTCCTGATGCATAACAGCTAGTTCATGCATTCATGCCTCTAGACTGGACTATTGTAATGCACTGCTAGCTTGTTGTCCTGCATCTTCCATAAACAAGCTACAGATAGTCCAAAATGCAGCGGCTAGAGTCCTTACCAGGTCAATAAAATATGATCATATTACCCCAATTTACAGTCTCTGCACTGGCTACCTATTAAGTTCCTATCAGTACAAAATATTATCCTTCCTATCAGGCCTCTTAATGGTAGCTCCTTGTACCTAGCTAGTCTTCTACCACGCTACAATCCACCACGCTCCCTAAGGTCGCAAAACTCTTTTGGACTTTTGGTAGTGCCTAGGATAGCAAAGTCCACTAAGGAGGTAGAGCTTTTTCGCATTTGTCTCCCAAACTCTGGAATAGCCTTCCTGAAAATGTTTGGTGTTCAAACACACTCTCTCTGTTTAAATCTAGATTAGACACATCTCTTTAGCCAAGCATTCAAATAATGCATCTCAAATCTTACAGAAGAAGTGAGTATAAGGTTTTTTAATTAATCTTTGCAAATTGCCTTTCATAATAATGTGCTCATTAGCAAGTTTCACGATGAATGCAGCTAAAGTAAACAGTTTCTCTGAGAGCGGCTCGTAAGAGAGGGGCGGGGTCAGCAGAGCTGATTAACATTTAAAGGAAAATGCTACAAAAAGGCTTGCTCTGAAAAAAGCAGTTTTGACAAGGTAATAGGCAGGGCCTGTACCGTGCGGACATATTGCATGTGCTATGAGCAAAAACTGGTCCTGGCGATGAATAACTTTACCACTGTATCCATTGCTATCCAGTTTTTGAAGTTTCATACCACACCCTTATATTGTGAAGTGCTTTCGATGTGCTTGTTCGTTGTGTGGTGAGATTGATATACTGATATAGGTTGTGCGATAAAGACAATTTTGATCGTGACGATTAAAAGTCCCACATCTGCTTTTGAAGAAATAGAGATTGTTGCGACAGCGCAATTCTATCAGTTGCAGTTCTGGCATTTCTGTCTCAATATACTGTACAACGCAACATACATTAACATCAAATGTTAACTCAGTGTTAGAGTTACACTCGGGACACTGCACTTATTCGCAATCACAAAGGTACATTATTTGCATGTGCTTTAAACTTTATTCACGGCTGGTTCTTGACATGCGTTTTTCGACGATATACACATGAAGCGCGCGCACTAAAACAGCGCCTGATTACTAGACTAAGTTATCTTTTGCATCTGATATTGTCAAAAACACAAAAGGTTTACATTTAAACACAGTTGGTCGTCTAAAATGAAAGTAAACAGTTGAGAGAAAAACAGATGCATGCAGCTCTTAAACCAGCAGTACTAAACATGCTGCCGCTTGTCGTTAAAGGAATAGTTCACTCAAAAATTACATTTCTCAGCAGCGGAAGTCATCATAGATGGGTAAATCTATATTGGTGATTGGGAGACTACCACAAATATATATATTTAAATAGCAAAAGAAAAACTCCACGCTAATGTTTTCATAACTTTCAAAAAAATAATAAAGAGAGACCGGTAATGACAGTCAGAAGAGAGAACGATGTCAAACTTACCGTCCCTCCCATAGGCGCTGCATTACAAACACCCTCGCATTAGCATAAGCTAGTTTTTTTGTAATTTGATGCAAAGGTAATATAATACAAAATATAGTGTTATAAATGTACATACAGGTGCATCTTAATAAATTAGAATGTCGTGAAAAAGTTTTTTTATTTATTTCAGTAATTCAACTCAATTGGTGAAACTTGTGTATTAAATAAATTCAAAACACACAGACTGAAGTAGTTTAAGTCTATAGCTCTTTAAATTGTGATGATTTTGGCTCACATTTAACAAAAAACCCCCAATTCACTATCTTCACAAATTAGAATACTTCATAAGACCAATGAAGATAACATTTTTAGTGAATTGTTGGCTTTTTGGAAAGTATGTTCATTTACTGTACGTGTGCTCAATACTTGGTAGGGGCTCCTTTGCTTTAATTACTGCCTCAATTCAACATGGCATGGAGGTGATCAGTTTGTGACACTGCCGAGATGTTATGGAAGCCCAGGTTTCTTTGACAGTGCCCTTCAGCTCATCTGCATTTTTTGGTCTCTAGTTCTCATTTCCGTCTTGACAATACCCCATAGATTCTCTCTGGGGTTCGGGTCTGGTGAGTTTGCTGGCCAGTCAAGTACACCAACACCATTGTCATTTAACCAGCTTTTGGTGCTTTTGACAGTGTGTGTAGGTGCCAAATCCTGCTGGAAAATTAGATCAGCATCTTCAAAAAGCTGGTCAGCAGATGGAAGCATGAAGTGCTCTAAAATTTCTTGGTAAACGGGTCCAGTGACGTTGGTTTTCAAAAAACACAATGACCAACACCAGCAGATGACACTGCACCCCAAATCATCACAGACTGTGGAAAATAAACACTGGACTTCAAGCAACTTGGACTATGAGCTTCTCCACCCTTCCTCCAGACTCTAGTACCTTGGTTTCCAAATTAAATACAAAAATTGCTCTCATCTGAAAAAAGGACTTTGGACCACTCGGCAACAGTCAAGTTCTTCTTCTCCTCAGCCCAGGTAAGACGCCTCTGACGTTGTCTGTGGTTCAGGATTGGCTTAACAAGAGGAATACGACAACTGTAGGCAAATTCCTTGACACGTCTGTTTGTGTTGGCTCTTGATGCCTTGACCCCAGCCCCAGTCCATTCCTTGTGAAGTTCACTAAATTCTTGAATCGATTTTGCTTGACAATCATCATAAGGCTGCGGTTCTCTCGGTTGGTTGGCATCTTTTTCTTCCACCTTTTTTCCTTCCACTCAACTTTCTGTTAACATGCTTGAAAACAGCACTCTGTGAACAGCCAGCTTAATTGGCAATGAATGTTTGTGGCTTACCACCTTGTGAAGGGTGTCAATGATTGTCATCTGGACAACTGTCAGATCAGCAGTCAACATGATTGTGTAGCCTAGTGAACCAAAAATGAGAGACCATTTTGAAGGCTCAGAAAAACTTTGCAGGTGTTTTGAGTTGATTACCTGATTGGCATGTCACCATATTCTAATTTGTTGAGAGAGTGAATTGTTGGGTTTTTGTTAAATATGAGCCAAAAAATCATCACAATTAAAAGAACCAAAAACTTAAACTACTTCATCTGTGTGCATTGTATTTATTTAATACACAAGTTTCACAATTTGAGTTTTAATTACTGAAATAAATTAACTTTTCCCACGACATTCTAATTTATTGAGATGCACCTGTAATTTTAAAAGGTGTAGAAGGTGTTATGTTTCTGCACTCTTCCATTTTTAGCAAATAAAGAAAAATTTAGCTTGTACATCACAGATTGTTTTGTTTAAAACTATTTTTATGATGGTTTGTATTTTTTGTGCTCTTTATGGAACATCGGTGCCTGTTTAAGTGATGAACTCCATTCTTTGTGTTTGTTTTCAGACATGATAACAGACGTTTTATACAAGAGCTACAACTTTTTGGCCTGTGCTACAAAATTTTCAACCTCTGTAGCACCAGTGCTATATGCAAAAAAGTTAACGTACAGCGCTGAAGGTGTTTTTTACACTACCATTGATAAATTTGAACCAAACTATGTTACAGACTTTTCATTAACCCTAAGAACCTTCAACTGGGGACAATGGCATCCGATGAACCATTTAAAAGAATAGTTCACCCAGAAATGAAAATTAGCTGAAAAAAGGGGGGGGGGGTGCTCACCCCAGGCCATGCCAAGATGTAAATAAGTTTGTTTCTTCATCATATTTGGAGAAATGTAGCATTGCATCAGTGTCTCAGCAATGGATGCTCTGCAGTGAATGAGTGCCTTCAGAATGAAAGAATCAGCTGATAAAAACATCACAATAATCCACAGCACTCCAGTCCATCATTTAACATCTTGTGAAGCCAAAAGCTGAAACAAATCCATCATCCTTAAAGTTGTTTTTTAAATAACCCCAGTGCTTTATTTGAGTCCATAATCATAATGCTTCCTCCAGTGAAAAAGTTACTCTCCTGTTGTCCACCAACATATTTGTTTAGAGCTGTTTTGGTTTGTAAACGGTGCTTGATCTGTGCAGATTTCTCTCCTGATTCACACCAGAACACTTTTTCACTGGAGGAAGCGTTATTATGGTTTATGTACTCATATTTGAGTTTAAAACATCTTAATGCTGGATTAGTTTCAGCTTTTGTCTTCACAAGATGTTAATTGATGGACTGGAGTTTTGTGGATTACTTGTGGATTATTGTGGATGTTTTTATCAGCTGTTTGACTCTCATTCTGACGGCACCCATTCCCTGCAGAGCATCCATTGCTGAGACACAGATGCATGCTGTTCATTGTAAGTTCATGTTATTTAATGTAGTTAAATAATGTTAACAAATGAAAACTTCTTGTTACATTTTATCGAATAATTCATTACAATCATTGCACATATTGACGTTGTTAGTTAATTTGATATCATCAACCAATTAAAACTGAATACTTCAGAAATATTCAATACTCTGGGCAGCTCCAGCTGTAAGTGATGTGAAAACTATCTGTCTTCAGTAATTTTCTCTTCCTTGCACCTGTAAAGTTCACATGCTGTTGTGTCTTTTGAGAATTGCATGGAGTGTGCACTGCATTGGAAACTTGCACCAGCCATTTATTTCAATTAAAAAGCATGCACCCTGACGTCTCAAATGTAGTGGGCATGAAACAAGCATAATTACATTTGTTTGGCTTCTAAACACCCAGAGGGAGCCATTAAGTCCAGAAGACTGGATGCTCCGATAGGTAGTAATAACTCTAAGAGGCGTTTGTGCTGAGAAGTGCCCTTAATTTTCCAATGACACTGCGGTTCTTAGAGTACGGGATGCCTTCCCTTGTGTGTAGTGTTGAACACACTGGCCCTCGCCTTACAGACACTGTGCAGCTTTCTCAATGGGCCCCATGACCTGCAGGGGCCCTCAGGCACTCATTGTGAAATTACGTTTTCTAGTAAACTGTTTTTGTGTGCATGTCCTGATTTATGGCTGAAGACCTCTTAAGTGCTAGAGTCATGGAAACAATTTGCAGTGCACAACATAAAGCCTGCACACTGCAGCTCATGTTGTCACAGCATAGGCTGCTCGCTCTAATGTACATACTGCACTGGAGGAAAGACAAGTGAACCTAGTGGAGCTGAGCTGAATCGTAATGTGAATTATATTTACTAGTCATGTCAGTTTGTACCTCAATTTGCATTTGGCCCCTGGTTATAATGAGCATTAAAATGCACAAACACTAGAAAATCATCTTAAATAGTCTTCCGTAATGTGGATGGGTGTATCTGAGATCACATGATCAAATGCAGTAAATTACAAAAAGATCAGACTTTGAATTAGACCACAACAGATATCAACCTATATAGATTTTTTATAACCGATATTAGTATGCTTATATGTCCGATAACCGATATGCAGAACCAATATTTATTTAATGTTTTACTTCTGTTTTTGTTCAACGTCATCTTCATATCCTAACAATAAAAACATGGATTTTTTTTCTAATGTTTTCAAATAGAAACTTTAACTCGAACGGTACCACAATCACTCAAATTAATTTCTACAGAACTGTAAGTACATAGATGATGATTATACTGAGATAAATAGGAAATCTTAATATTAGGGTTGTTAATGAGGGGATCTTGTTTGAAGCCACATGCAGTGGCCATTATTTTGAACATCAACAGAGTGAACAGCAGCTTAATGAGAATAATCAGCATAGGTAATATTAATGTAACATATCTCATTTGAGCATGAATGCCAGTTGAATACATGTTATTAAATAAAGCAAAGCAAGTTACTGTGCCTGTGAACACCCACCAAAAGGTGCCAGTTATCAATGGTTCTGATATTACAAAACCGATATCCGAAAATTTCAGAAAATTATTGTTAAAGCCAATTATCGGTTGATTTTCACACCCCCACTCTGACAGAGTGATTGACACACAGAAGGCATTTCTGATTGGCTAAAAAGGCGCAAACACAGATTTGGTTTTTGTAATGTAAAGCGTGGGTACATTTCATGTACTGTAATACATAGGTGATTTGAGAAAGGCCAGTTTGATTAGGCAGGGTTGCTACTAGGACACATACATAACACAAGTGCAAGATAGTTTGTAAGTGGCTCCAGCATTTCAAACGCCAGTGTGCTGAAATGCTCTCATTTGTATTATGTATTAAACGGAGTGTCATGTAACGTGTGTGTGCGTGTGGATTGAGAGCTTATGTGGAGGTGTTGTAAGTAGGTCAGGGAAATTGTGCATTTCGACTGCTCTCCAAACAAGAGCTCACTGTATGAACTCCTCATATTCACATGTGGGGGAGGCTAAATTGCTCATTATTATACTATCAGATTATGACAAACAATAAATCTATCAAGTACAACAATAGCAAAATAAAAATCCATTAGTATAATTAGTGTAATTCGTGCCAGTAGTTCTGCCTGCAGTGGCTCTGGATCGCAGTTTCCCATCACATATGCAGCGTGAGCCACACTTTTACATCTGCACACAGATTCCTGTAGATCTGCACTCAAAACTGCACATTAAAGACTACAGGATGGATGATCATCAGGGAGGGATGTGCGCACAA
The DNA here is from genome assembly GCA_018155175.1 of Sinocyclocheilus anophthalmus. Taxonomy (NCBI): domain Eukaryota; kingdom Metazoa; phylum Chordata; class Actinopteri; order Cypriniformes; family Cyprinidae; genus Sinocyclocheilus; species Sinocyclocheilus anophthalmus. The sequence goes on along the minus strand of JADLZN010004030.1, from coordinate 186,194 downwards.
ACACGTTTTTTTTAGCAGCACAACCAACATTTCCCACTCGCTCTCATGACCGTTCTTCAGTATATTGTGAATTCAAATGAATTCTTTCAGTCTCATTTGTACATTTCCATACAATCTGCTCAAGCACCCTGAAAGATTAAGTTTAGCAGTGGACCTTCAACAGATCACACAGATTCATACTAAAATGCCAACTTATTTAACTTATTTATGAATCGTCAAAGGAATTAGAATTGTGTTGGACCTTGCCTACAATTTGACATGCCCTTAAAGTCCTATTATGCTCTTTTACAAAGTCCTGATTTTGTTTTGGGGGTGTACTAGAACAGTCTCTCATACTAGGTTGTTCGAAAAATTTTTTTTTTATTTTTCACATATTTTACATTATTTCAACATCTCTCTCCCCAGTCTGGCATGAACGGCTCGAATAGTTCCTGAATCAAATGAAGGCCCGCTTCTGAAATACGAAATGTGCTGTGATTGGGTAGCTGGGCCAGTGTGCGCTGTGATTGGTTATCTGGGCCAGTGCGTGTCGTGATTGGTCAGCTGGCCCGTGTGTGCGGTGATTGTTAGCTGGGCCCAGTGTGTGCTGTGATTGGTTAGCCAGGCCAGTGTGTGCTGTGATTGGTTACTTGGCCAGTTGTGCGTGATTGTTTGCGGGCCATTGGATCTGTGATTGGTTAGATGGGCCAGTGTGTGTTGTGATTGGTTATCTGGGCCAGTGTGTGTGTTGTGATTGGTTCGCTGGGCCAGTGTGTGCTGTGATTGGTTATCTGGGCCAGTGTGTGTGTTGTGATTGGTTAGTTGGGCCGGTGTGTGTTGTGATTGGTTATCTGGGCCAGTGTGTGTGTTGTGATTGGTTAGTTGGGCCGGTGTGTGCTGTGATTGGTTCGCTGGGCCAGTGTGCGCTGTGATTGGATAGCTGGGCCAGTGTGAGCTGTGATTGGATAGCTGGGCCAGTGTGAGCTGTGATTGGATAGCTGGGCCAGTGTGAGCTGTGATTGGATAGCTGGGCCAGTGTGAGCTGTGATTGGATAGCTGGGCCAGTGTGTGCTGCGATTGGTTAGCTGGGCCCGTGTGTGTCGTGATTGGTCAGCTGGGCCAGTGCGTGCTGTGATAGGTTAGCTCGGCCAGTGCGTGCTGTGATTGGGAAATTAGCTGCCAGTGTGTGCTTGGGATCGGTTATCTGGCCGTGTGTTCTGATCGGTTAGGCTGGCCATGGTTTGTGATCGCAGCACTCGTGCCTGGTCGGAAATGTCATGCCCCTTACCATATCCGCCTGCGAGCTTCAGTGTAAATATTGCGTCAAAATCAAATCAATTGGAGCGCGATTTAAACCCGGATGATAGTAACCACCCTAAGCTCGTCTGCCTTGGGAAAGCTAGCGTGCCTCCGACATAGTGATAACACTCGTTGTCTTCTCTAGTGCAGCTCAACCAGGTCTCGTCTCATTAGTCGATCTATCACAAATCCCAGAAAATATGCGTTGTAGTCCAAACTAGTCGTTCGTTGTAATTTTTGAAAAGTGATTTCAGTTAAATAAAATATCTCCATTTGAAGTGAACTTTGAGCTTTGTAAATTTGCAGATATTTTTTATGCTCAAACAACAACAAAAGATAACCGAAGTTGAAAATGTGGTTTGGCATGCGTATTTGTGCTGCTGCTTGCTGCTTTTGGGATTGTTGTTAGACACCTGTTTGGAAATGCGGTTCTTTCCTAGGTGTTTCAGGGTGGTTGCTAGTGGTCAACCATGTGATTTGAGGAATCTTCATCGGAGCACAAACGCTACAGATGACAGCTGCAGGTTAAAGAACTTCCCAGGTAACAAAAAGTTTCAAATAATTCATGTTCCATTAATTATGCAAAATATTATTTCTGAAGCTCTCAAACTTCAAAATGTCCTTGTTTTCAAATTTAAATAATGTTTTGTGCTAACATTTTGAAAACATTTTTAAAGACTAGATAACTTTGAACAAACTTTCTGTTAACATTAGTGGAAGAACATTTGAGAGAACCTCGCCAGAACGTTAGCCAAAGTTCTGAGAAAGTTCCCTGTTTGCTGGGTTGTCATTAAACACTGATAATCTTTAAATTTGGCTGTTAACCAATCATTCAGGCCACTTTGTAAACTCATTCAATTCTTTAAAGATGCAGCTCAAAAGAATCAGACATAATGTATCGTCTGACTTTGGAAGACTTTATGACTTTCAGAACAGTGCTTTTATGCTGTTTTTGAAGCTTCAGTTCTTCATTTATTGTAATTGCGTGAAAAAAAGCGACCAGCACAATTTTTCAAATCACAATTCACAATCATACGTTTTTGGAATAAAACATTTCATTTTAGGACATTTCATTTCTTTATCACTTTTTCACCAAACTGTGGGTAACAGTAATGGCAAACGGTACTAATTAGCACACAGCTATCAACCAGCAAAATAAAACTTTTATATGTAACGTGTCAAGATTTTTTAAAAAGACAAATGACGCATAATTTGAAACTCTGAAAACAATGGATCCCTAATTAAATGGTCTAATTAGAGCAGGGACGCGATGCCAGATAAATAATCAAATTCACGCTACTTAAACTTGAACTTGCACAGCGACACATGAAGCCGCGCTGACGGTCGCCTCATGAGCTGATATGACTGCAGCTTGCTTACACAGGCACTTCTGAACGTGTGTGTAATGTGAGCAAGGTGCGGCGGCCTTCAGTCATTATCCACCCACACTCTCAGGCTCTTTCTCATGCAGCGCGGCACCTTTGCTCAGTCTCTCTCTTTAATCACACGCTCCATTGTTATTTGGGCCGCAGCGCTGCGCTTTTGGACACAGCCAGACAGCGTGAATGATGAATGCTTTAAAAGCTGCATGCCACGACTCTGTGAAGATGGAGATCTGCACTTGCACCATCTGCTCAGTGTACCATTTTTAAGGGTACTTGAAAACATTTAGGCTTTTACACATAATGCAGTAGATATAAATATAGCAGGACTTTGCAGGCTTTCTTATCAGCTGTGACACATATGTAAAATGAAAAATGATTAGTGATGTTTGAGAGCTGCAACAGTGTGAGGAGTAGTATTAGAGCTCATTTATTTATTTGTTCTCCCTTCCCTTGTCCACATTTTATTTAATCAATCGCTGTTTTATTGGTTGTTATGGAAGCTCATTTTCATCACATAATTATAAAATATACAAGGACATAAATAGTGAATTTTTATCTTTTTTTCCTCACAGACTCTTTTCTTTTCAGAATTGTTAAGATTTATATCTCACAATTATGACTTTTTTGAATCAGAAGGGTCCCTTTAGGTTTGGTTCGTTCTCACGATAACTACCTTTAATTAGTACTAGGACTTTGACTGTTAATAAACTACTTATTTTCTGTTTATTAATAATTAGTAAGGTAGTAGTTAAGTTTAGTATTAAAGGTCATTGCACACCGAGTCTGAACTTTTCGCACGTTAAAAAATAAATACGACTTCACGTTGTGTCAATCACGTTTACACGCTGCCTCCGAAATTTTTGTCCGTCATAAAAAAATTTGGATCAGGTTTGATTTTCTGCGTTTTCGCATCTGTAGTAAGCGTTTTGATAGGAAAGGATGACGAATACAAGAAAATGAAAAAACGCATCCGAAAATTTCGGATTCAGTGTGCAAGGACCTTAAGGCATCTAAAAATGGTCATGCAGAATAATACATTTATAGTGCTTTATAAGTACTAATAAACAGCAACGTGCTAGCAATGTCATGCTAATTAGGGGTGTACAGTAAACGATGTCCACGGTTCGGTATGTACTCCTCGGTCGGGGGTGACAGTTTTGCGTACGATTTCGGTACAACAGAAAAAACAACAATCTACTTGCTAGTTTCATTTTCATTTCTTTGAACAGACAGTTCAATTAGTTGACAGATTTTAGTTCACACTAACCAAGGGAGTTCAGTTCCTTTTTGTGACACACTTTGTTCCAGAAGGGCGCAAGCGACATAGTTGTTTCTTATGTACAAAGCAACATTTTTGTTTTCATTGTGTGTTACGCAAATAAAAGTAGACCTGTTGACAGGTATGGCATTTTAATAAAAAATAAATGACGAGTGGTTTTACGTTGATCGCTGGGTAAAAAAATAAAACCAGTTAAAGTGATCGCGCCGGCCCCTCCCACAACAATGTCGGTCCAGCTTGTTACTTGTTTTGATGTGTTTTATTTCGAGCATACACGACAGACCTCTTCTAGGTTTACTGCCAACAACTTGTCGACTTTTTATTGAACTACGCCAACCTGTGGCTTCCACATGAACTGCATCACAATCAAGATTAATTATTTACATATCATGACATCCCCCTTTTTTTCACATCCCATAACCTGAAAATGACAAAACAACCAAAAGAATTCTGCTTGGTATCACATAACATCTTGTTTTTTTCCCCTCTTTTCTTTAACCGTTTCTGTATTGTCCATTAAACTATTGCACCTGAACAAATATCCAAAGTTCATAACTACTCCTCAACGAGCCTTTTTGGCTTGATGACAATACGTCCACTTGCCGTTTTGGTTGGGAGACTTGGAAGCTCTGTAGGACTAGAATTACTTTGTTGTGTTTTGTTTTGAATGTCCATTTCACATGGTTCATCAGCATTGTTAGTCAAATTCTGCTGTTTCACATTTTGATTGTCCCTGTCCTCGGTTATGTTATTTTTCACCTTTGACTGCATCAGAAACTTTCTGTTCCGTCTATACATCTGTCCATCCGGCGTCTGTACAACATAGGATCTGGGCTGATCAGAAAGTTCAGTTACTTGAGCTGGATTCCACACACCATCTTGCCATATTCTGACACTGTCGCCAATTTGAAGTTTCTGAAGCACCCTTGTTCCTTGATCAAAATATTTTTTCTGTTTCTGTTGTCTTTTTTCTAGCAATTGCTGCACTGTGTTAGAGACCATACAGGGTTTCAACATTTGTAACTTCGTTGGAAGTCTCGTTCTCACGCGTCGACCCATCAACAGCTGGGATGGTGACACACCAATGTCTTCCAATGGTGTACTCCTAAGGTTCAGCAAAGACAAATACGGATCATTTCCATCTGCTTTAGCTTTTTTCAGCAGTAGTTTAACGGTTTGTACCCCTCTTTCAGCCATTCCATTCAATTGAGCGTGGTGGGGGTTTGACGTTTTGTGAGAAAACTCCCACTCCTTTGCAAAAACCTGGAATTCACGCGAGCTGAATTGAGGTCCGTTATCTCAGGAATTCATGTCTAGCGAATTGTGACTTAAGATGCGCGATGACTGTTGCACTTCTTGTGTCTGACTTTAGCCATTCTACCTCGATGAACTTGGAAAAGTAATCAACTAAGAGTAGATACTCCTGCTGGCCAAAAGTGAATAGGTCAACACCTATCTTTTGCCAGGGTCTTTCTGGAACACTTTGTGGATGTAACGGCTCTTTGATTTGTCGTTTCTGATGAGTCCTACACACGTCACAGCTGTTCACCATTTCTGTTATACTTTGTGACATTCCAGGCCAAAAAAGTACTTCTCTCACTCTACGTCTGCAGCTTTCAATTCCCAAGTGACTTTCATGAATTCGATTCAGCATTTCAGCTCTCATTGCTGCTGGAACAATGAGTCGCTCTCCTTTGAATAGAACAACTTCCACTACTGAAATTTCCTCTCTGTAATTCCAATACATTTGTATTTCCTTTGCAGCTTGACTCTTTGTCTTCGGCCATCCACTCAGGACTGTTTCTGTGAGTTTAATCAGTGTCTTATCATTCTTTATTTCTTTTCTGAATTCTTCTAATTTCTCACTTGACACAGGCAAATTAGAAATCACCATGTGCACCTGAGCTTCTATGTCTTTATCAAGTGAGCCGGTCACTGGTAAGTAAGCTCTGGACAATGCATCTGCAATATGCATCTCCTTTCCCGGCCTGTACTGTACATGCACTTGATATTTCTGCAGTCTCATTAACAGTCTCTGTATTCTAGCTGGAGCACTGCTCCATGGTTTTTTCATTATCACTTCAAGTGGCTTGTGATCTGACTCCACATTAATTTCCCTTCCATACACATACTGATGGAACCGTTCTACCCCGAACACAATCGCTAACATTTCCTTTTCGATTTGCGCGTAGCGCTGCTCTGTTTCAGTCAAAGCACGCGATGCATATGCAATCGGTTTGCCCTCTTGCAGTAGGACAGCACCAAGTCCGTTTTTTGAAGCATCCACCGATAGTGTCACAGGAAGGTTTACGTCATAGTATCTAAGCAAAGGAGCTTCAGTGAGCATTGTTTTCAATTTTTCGAATGCATGCTGATGCTCATCTCCCCACTGCCATGCCACATCATCTCTAGTTAGTCCACGTAATGGCTCAGTGTGTTGTGACATGTTTGGAATGAACTTTGCTAAGAACGTAACCATTCCCAGAAATCGTTCCACATCTTTTTTGCATTCAGGTGTTGGCATTTTCTTTACAGCCTCAATCTTGCTCTGATCAGGTTTCAATCCTTCTTTTGAAAAAACATGACCCAAGTATTTGATTTCCTCCAGGCCCACTTTGCATTTTTCCTTATTCAGCTTGAAGTTCTTGATTCTTGCTCTCTCTAGCACTTGTCTCAATCTTTCATCATGCTGTTCTTTTGTCTCCCCCCAGATCAACAGGTCATCAATGTACGTCTCAACGGCTTCAATTCCTTCAAACAGTTGTCCCACCGTCCTGTGGAACACTTCTGGTGCCGAATTAATTCCAAAAGCAAGACGGAGCAATCTGTAACGGCCGAAAGGAGTGTTGAACGTACAGAGGTGAGAGCTGGCTTCATCGATTTTGACTTGCCAAAATCCTGAACTTGCGTCCAGCACTGTAAAGTATTTGGCTTTCGTCAGTCTGCTTGTTATTTCCTCAACTGTTGGTAGCTGATAATGTTCCCTCATTACTGCTGTGTTAAGATCACGTGGATCTAAACAGATTCTTATTTTTCCATTAGACTTTTCCACAATCACGATTGGGTTTACCCACTGAGTAGGCTCTTTGATTTTTGTTATCACTTTCATTTTTTTCCATCCTGATCAGTTCTGCTCTTAATTTTTCCCTTAGAGTGACTGGAATCTTTCTTGGTGGGTGTACTTTTGGTGTCACACTCTCATCAATTCGAATGGTGTGTTCCCCTTCAAGACAGCCTATGCCCTCAAACACATCAGCATACTCCTTGAAAATATTTTTTTTATCACTTCTATTCAGTGCCATCACTCTCTTTATGAGCCCCATTTGTTCACATGCTTTAATTCCTAGTATTGGTTTGGCATCTGTTTTTACAACAATGAATTCCAGGAAATGACTTCTCTTTTTATGTTTCACTGTCCAGTTACACTTTCCTTTCACAGGTATTTTGTCTCCAGTGTATGTTGACAGTTTTACATTTGTTGGTTTGAGTATGTTCCTTTTGCCTGTTCTCTGTAATACACTGTAAGGAATTACATTGGCCTGCGCGCCAGTCTCCAGTTTTATTTCGATATTCCATTCCTCTGCTTGTGATTGTGTGTTTGCATGCACAGCTCCAACGAAAAGACTTGCTTGCTGATCCGTGACTTCATCATTTACTGCGTGCACTTTCCGCGATCTACACATCCTGGCCCAGTGGTTCATTTTCTTGCAATTTTTACATTGTTTGCCATATGCAGGGCATGTACGCGCTGTATGCTCAGTTCCGCATCGTCTTCAATCAAACGTGCTCGCTTTGTCTTTTTCACTCACTTTCGTTTTATTTTGTTGGTCTTTTTTCCGTGTAGTTTTATGTTTCACGGCATCTACATGCTTGCTTTCTCGTGCAGAGGTTTGTACATTGTGATCCTCCTCATGCATTTTTTTAATTTGTGTTTTAGTCGTTTCTGCCGCGACGCAAAGCTGGGCTGCTTTTTCGAGAGTAATGTCAACCTCTCTTAATAATATTTCTCTCATTCTATCCGATGTGATTCCACAGACAACTCAATCTCTTATCAGGGATTCTTACAATTGTCCGAATTCACATGATTTTGCCCTTAGCTTTAACTCAGTGAGATACTGGCTAAATGACATATCCCCTTGCACACACATGAAAAACTTGTACCTTTCATAGGTTATGTTCTTCTTTGGGTTACAGTAGTTTTCAAATTTCTCCACAATTTTCGTCAGATCTTGCTTATCATCTTCTTCTTCACAAGTGAAGGTGTTGTACACTTCCACTGCCTCTTCTCCGGCAACATGAAGAAATAATGAGGACTTTACCTTAGCTGACTTGTCAGCTCCTCCGATTGCTGTTAGATATAGCTCAAACCTTTGTCGAAATCTTCTCCAATTTTCCGACAGGTTCCCGTGCTGTAATTCAAGTCCAGCGGGTGGCTTAAGTCCTTCCATATTTGCAACACTGATTTTTACCTTATTAGTTTACTTCTGACACCATGTTTTGATGTGTTTTATATCGAGCATACACGACAGACCTCTTCTAGGTTTACTGCCAACAACTTGTCGACTCTTTTTATTAAACTACGCCAACCCGTGGCTTCCACATGAACTGCATCACAATCAAGATGAATTATTTACATATCATGACAAACTTGACAGCGCAGTTGGTAATCTATCAAAATAAAATACAGTGAACCAAACATCAGTGCGCCTGCCTCTGTGTCACAGTTGGAACCCGACTGAAGTACAAAGCCTATAATTTACATAATAAATAATAGTTTAGCATTCAGATACATTGCAAATATGGAAATATTATGGAATATTGGGATTTTTGCCGAATGAGAGAGGTAGGATACACGATCACAAAGCTCCATTTCGCAAACAGTTGAGTGCGCAAGCCTTTAAAGTATACTCCTTTGTCAGTGAAAGACGCGTTCAGAATCAGCACATGGTCACTGTCTAGTGGGCTTTGTTTTCTAGTGCGCAACTCATGTCATTCACTGTTCCCTTTCAGTCGGTCACTCTCGACGTCACGTCGGATGACCAACAAATTGGAATCTCGCTTAGGGGGACCAATCTACTTCGAGTGTAAACTAAATGAGCCAATTTACATTGGCATGCGATTATTGCATCCAGCTGCTGCTGATCACAGCGTGAGTATAAGTAGGCAGCAGATGTAGCGCATATTCAGCTTTTTCGCTGAGGAGCCGAGCGGTTCTATCGTTCTGCTCCTGAACTTCTACAGTAGTAAAAACTACAGTCAAGCACGCTCTTCGGTGGGCTCTCATGCTGGTGGACGGCGCTTCAGCGGTGGTGGTTTTCCCGTGTCGGGTGGGTTGCACACAGCAGGCTGCACTACCCCTGTGTGTGTTGCAGACGGCCATCTCCCTTGTGCGCTTCAGCACACTAAAAGAGCAATTTCCAATCTAAAAGAGCTTCACGAGTGGAACGTCTTTTTAAAGACGCGTCTTTTTAAAGATGTCATACCATCCGTGTGTTTCTGGGTGCGGTCGTTACCTAGCGCCGGGTGATGGTCACGATAGCTGCCTCACGTGCCTGTGCATGTAGCACGCTGAGGTGGCGTTTGTGAATGAGTCATCTTCTCATTGCGGGGTATGACCCATCTCGGATTGCGGACCAGACCCGTGTATCTGCAAGGGGCGGTGCCCCGTGCCACTGCCTAACGGGCTCCCTCTGTGGTGGCAAGCCGCGGTGTCCTTTTTCTAAAGCGGTGGCGACTGTCTTATGGTCCCGGTGAGGAATTCCTCTCACGGGGATGCCCAAACCCGCCGTCACTGGCGAACCAGCGGATCTCAACAAAAGAGCAGGCTTGACCCCCCGGGGGGTCACCACCCTGTTTCTTAGCGGCGCCCCCGATGATCGGAGGTCGGTTGCAGCTCGGGATGTAAGACGGTCAAGCGGTTGCCCTGCCCTCTGGCGTTCAGCGTGCTGGAGACGCCCCGAAATGATGCTCGCTTTCCTGGGCCGCCGAGAGTGTCGGGCTAGAGTGGAATCTTCCACCGCGTCCCGAAACCTCAAGGTTGGACGATTGGTTTCTCAAGGTGGCGCGTGCTGGTTCTCAGGGCCCCACCCCAGTACCTTTCTTCCCAGAAGTGCATGATGAGATCGCTGGGTCATGAACGGCACCTTTCACTGCCAGAAACCGCCTCACCCACCCTCGATGTGGTGGTCCAGCGCGGGAGTTTTCCCCAGGTGGAGGCGGTCGTAAACACGACGAAAAGAGCTTACATCCATACCAAATCTTGCGATGCAGTTGTGTCGAAACGCCGCAACCACTTGGCGGGGGGAAACCGTTGTTCCCCTCCCGGGCCTGTAGGCACTCTTCGGCCTTGATCGGCAGTGCTTATACGACCTGTGGAGAAGCTGCGTCCGCCTTACACACTTCGGCGTTACTGCAAGTGCACCAGGCCAAGGCACTCAGGGACTTGCACGAGGGTTACGGCCGGTCTCTTGGTTGGGTTGTGCGATGTCCACGATGGTGGTCCAGGAGCGCCAATTCTGGCTGTGACTGTCTGACATGCGCGAGACGGACAAGACAAGAATCTTGAACGCTCCCGTGTCTCGGACCGGCCTTTTCGGCGACACGGTGGAGAAATTCGCCCAGCAGTTTTCCGCTGCCCAAAAGCAGACTGAGGCATCAGAAGCGGTGGTAGCGAAGGAGCAAGAGCCCTAGATGGCGACCCAGAATGGAGGGAGTTTGCTCTTAAGGAGAGGTGACCTCGCGGCCATGTACCCAAATTCTCGACAACGAGCATTCTTGCTTTCCTCTGGTCCCCCTGATGGACGGGGGGTTGTGGGACGATCCGAGTCGTATCACACTCACCCTCTCCTCGCTCATCGCCAGTGAGCAACACGGCGGATCGGGAGGCAACCCCCGGACAACCACACCAACCCTCCTGCTCAAACGCAGGTCAGTGTGCACGACTCACAGCCCGCTCCCTCGTAACCTTCAAAGAGCGCCCTGAGCAGGTCCCTGCCATCTCCGCGCTGCCCCACTGCGGGTATGTCTGTAGTTCCGTTGATGCCACTAGCGTGGTTTCTGGGAGCCTGGCTTGAGCTACCCAACCCGTCTCGATGGCTCCGTCGAACCGTCAGGCTCGGCTATGCGATTCAGTTCGCCCGGCGCCCTCACAAGTTCAGGGGTGTCCACTTTACTTTAGTGAAAGCAGCAGATGCCCCTGTCTTTGCGTGCAGAGATCGCAGTCCTATTGGTGAAGGACGCGATAGAGCCGGTTCCTCCAGCCGATATGAGGTCGGGTTTTACAGCCCTTACTTCATTGTACCCAAGAAAAGCGGTGGGTTGCGACCGATCCTGGACCCGCGCGTACTGAACCGGGCCCTTCACAAGCTACCGTTCAAGATGCTCACGCAGAAATGCATTTTCAGGTGTATCCGTCCCCAAGACTGGTTCGCAGCGATCGACCTGAAGGACGCGTACTTTCATGTTCGATCCTTCCGCGCCATAGGCCATTCCTGTGGTTTGCGTTCGAAGGATGGGGATATCAGTACAAGGTCCCTGCCCTTCGGGCTGTCCCTGTCGCCCCGTTTCTTTACGAAAGTTACGGAGGCAGCCCTTGGTCCCATGAGAGAACAGGGCATTCGCATTCTCAACTACCTCAACGATTGGCTCATACTCGCTCAGTCTCAGGATCAGTTGTGCGAGCACAGGGATTTGGTGCTTTCACACCTCAGCCTGTTGGGCCTTCGGGTCAACTGGGAAAAGAGCAAAACTCTCCCCGACGCAGAGGATCTCTTTTCTCGGTATGGAGTTGGACTCGGTCGAACAGACAGCACGCCTCACGCAGGAACGTGCTCAGTCGGTGTTGAACTGCTTGAATACATTCAAGAGCAGGTTGGCGGTCCCACTGAAATTGTTTCAGGGGCTCCTGGGGCATATGGCAGCCATGGCGGCAGTCACGCCTCTGGGGCTGCTCCATATGAGACCGCTGCAGCACTGGCTCCATGGCCGAGTCCCGAGGTGGGCGTGGCAGCGCGGCACTTTCCGGGTCCAAGTGACACCGGCCTGCCGCCAAACCTTCACCCCGTGGTCAGACCTTGCGTTCCTCCGGGCAGGAGTGCCCCTGGAGCAGGTCTCCAGGCATGCTGTGGTTTGCACGGATGCCTCAACCACCGGCTGGGGGGCCACGTACAACGGGCTTGCAGTGTCAGGGGTTTGGAAGGGGCCCCAACTGCACTGGCTGCCTCGAGTTGCTGGCAGTGTACCTTGCCCTGGGCCGTCTCAAAGGGCGCTTACGAGGCAAGCATGTCCTGGTCCGCACGGACAACACAGCGACCGTTGCGTACATCAACCGACAAGGTGGTCTGTGCTCCCGTCGCTTATTGCAACTCGCCCGCCACCTCCTCCTCTGGAGTCAAAAGCATCTGAGGTCGCTTCGTGCTGTTCACATTCCTGGGCTGCTCAACCGGGCAGCCGACGAGCTGTCCCGAGCTGCGCTCCCGGGAGAATGGCGACTCCATCCCCAGACGGTCCAGCTGGTTTGGGGACGTTTCGGAGCCGCTCATGTAGACCTGTTTGCCTCTCCAGAAACATCTCACTGCCAGTTGTTCTTCGCCCTGACCGAGGGAACACTCGGCACGGACGCACTGGCACACAGCTGGCTGCGGGGCCTTCGCAAGTATGCGTTTTCCCCCAGTGAGCCTTCTGGCACATTTGCTGTGCAAGGTCAGGGAGGACGAGGAGCAGGTCCTGCTGGTGGCACCCTATTGGCCTACCCGGACCTGGTTCCCGGAACTAATGCTCCTCACGACAGCCCCTCCTTGGCCGATTCCTCTGAGGAAGGATTTACTGACTCAGAGACGGGGCACCCTTTGGCACCCGTGTCCAGACCTCTGAAAACTTCATGTCCGGTCCCTGGATGGGACGTGGAGTTTCTGAGTGGCCTACCCCAAGAGGTATTTGACACCATCACTTCAGCGAGGGCACCGTCTACGAGACACACCTACACTTTGAAGTGGAACCTGTTCGTTGAGTGGTGTTCTTCTCGCCGAGAAGACCCCCGAAGATGCCCGATCAGAGTCGTGCTGTCCTTTTTGCAGCAAGGGTTGAAGCGAAGGCTGTCTCCCTCCACCCTTAAAGTTTATGTCGCTGCAATCGCTGCTTTCGATGAAGACTTTGCTCCTGCTTGCATTGGCCTCCATCAAGAGGGTAGGGGACCTGCACGCATTTTCGGTCAACGGTTTGTGCCTAGAGTTCGGGCCGGTTGATTTCCAGGTAACCCTGAGGCCCCGGCCCGGCTACGTGCCCAAGGTTCCCGCTACTCCCTTCAGGGATCAGGTGGTGAAACTCCAAGCGCTGCCCTCGAAGGAGGCAGACCCAGCCCTAGTTTTGCTCTGTCCCGGCCGAGCCTTAAGGTGCTACGTAGACCTGACGCAAAGCTTCAGGACCTCAGACCAACTCTTTGTCACGGAGGTGGCAGAAGGGGAATGCCGTCTCAAAGCAAAGGATGGCCCACTGGATAGTGGATGCCATCACCCTGGCTTATCAGGCACAGGGTTTGCCCTTCCTGTTCAGGTTGTGAGCTCACTCAACTAGAGGTTTTGCATCCTCCTGGGCGCTGGCTCGTGGCACCTCACTGTCAGACATCTGTAGGGCTGCGGGCTGGGCGACCCCTAACACGTTCTCTAGATTCTATAGCCTTCGTGTGGAGTTGGTATCCTCCTGTGTTCTCACCTCAAACGGTAGAAGCACTGAGATGCCCCGGCTTCGGGTTGGCTTGCAAAACCACTCCAGAGAGTCCATATGGTAGACCCTGTTGAGCTCCTCCGTCCTCTCGGCAGCCAGACGTGGTGGAGTGTCCGGTGCCAGGCCTTCACTCGTTGTATCCTCGAGAACCGGTAGAAGGCTGGGTTCCATATGTAAGACCTAAGTGGATCCCATATGTGTAAAGTCCACGGTATAGCCTTGAGCCCGTGTTTCCCCTGCAGACATCTGCCATTCCATGAGGGTTACTATCACCTCCAATTTTCCATATGCACCAAACGGATGTTCATATGTGCATTTGCTTCCGAAGCCTCCTTTGGGAAGGTTGGAGCTTCTGTAACGTCCCTGTTCCAAGTAGAACGGGTGCGTTTCCCCAGTGTTATCCAGTCTACTCAATGGGTAGTGCCATAGTAGCAGTAGCTGGTCCTCTTGTGCAGGCCCTTGCCTACGCCAAAAAGTAGGGGCGCAGGAGGCTCCCACAGGACAACTGGAAGTGGCAGTATCTGTGGCCTTTTGGTAGGATCCCAATTTGTCGGTCATTACCGATGTGACGTCGAGAGTGACCGACTGAAAGGGAACGTCTTGGTTACGTATGTAACCCTCGTTCCCTGAAGGAGGGAACGGAGACGTCACGTCCCGTCGCCACAGCTCCTGTACCACCGCTGAGCGGCCGGGTCACCGGCTCGGCTCCTCAGCGAAAACCTGAATATGCGCTGCATCTGCTGCCTACTTATACTCACGCTGTGATCAGCAGCAGCTGGATGCAATAATCGCATGCCAATGTGCATTGGCTCATTTAGTTTACACTCGAAGTAGATTGGTCCCTCTAAGCGAAATCCCAATTCGTCGGTCACGACGTGACTTCTCTGTTCCCTCTTTCAGGGAACGAGGGTTACATACGTAACCGAGACGTTCTTCTGCTGGCGGTTATCAAACAGTGTTGCATTACTGCATGCGCCCCCTTCTGGATTGAGGGTGAGTTGCCTGTATTCGTTGTAAGGTGTCATACACCGAACCGAGATGTCCATACCGTGACGGTTCGGTACGAATACATGTATCATTACACCCCTAATGCTAATAAGCAAATAGTTCAAAGTGAAAAATAGTCCCTAAACTTTAGTGTTTGCAAAATAGTGAGATAAAAAGTAGCAATTGCCTTTTTGAACACTTGTGGAGAAAACCTGGTCTGGTGAAACTGGCATTTGGAAACAACATTCAACCTTAAAATTTATTTTGGGCAAAAAAAAAAAAAAAAAAAAAGTCAAGTATTAGATATTTTACATGTGTGTAAACAACTTCTATCCACTCCCTTTGAATCATGCAGTTCTTCTTCTTCACTTGTTTTTGGATCCGGTGATGCTGTAAAATTCCAGGGGATTCATAACAGTGCCCCCTACTTTAGTGAAACCACGGATTGCTGGAATAATGTGTTGTCATAAGCCCTATTCGGACGGTAATTGTTTCTCTTGTGAACATCAGTAAAAATACATTTACAAGGCACCTCAGTGATAAAACTCATGGATTCAGATGGCAATTTATTCACAGTGGAAAAGCGAGTTCTGTGATCCTCCGAACCCTGGCTCCTGTGACCAACCGCATGATTAATTAAATGTCCTGTTAAAAATAGGAAAATAGACGTGCTATAGTTGAAATGTTTATACAAGCGAACGGCAAAATATCCTTGCACATTGAGTTCACAGAAACTGGTCTTCTTTTTAATATGTGGCTCTAGTATCGCTAGCAAAGCATCAAACTGAGCCACTGACATCCTGAAGTAAACTTTGAATCGCCCGTGATAATTAACAAAAAGGAACAAAAAGTAAAGAGAAAGTGGAGAAGCGGAAAAAAAAGGATGAGGGGGAACTCTCCTTCCTTTCTATATCTCAGGATTGGATGGACCCAATATTTCCTTTCATTTTCTCTTTTTAAGAAGTGAGAGGACAACAAAATCATCCTCACTGCTTGAAGAATCCATTTAGTACTTTCTTGCGATTTTTTCGCAACTGATGAATTAATACGCATCGGATTCAGTGTGCAAAGTTTCTGTGTGTGACAAATTTTTAGGATGACGAATATGAAAATAATGAAAATTTCGGACTCGGTGTGCGAGGACTTTAACTATGATGACAGATGCTATATTTTGAGCGTATCACATATTTAGTGATGGCAGGAACTCTTTATATCTGTGAGGCGATCTCTGCACCGCTGTTCTCCCCTCAAACATGCCCAGATGCAGATGTACAGTATGCTTGTGCATGTGATTATTGGCTTTATGTTGTGCCGCTGTGAGAGTCCCGGCTGAAATCTTTTCTCGAGCCGTGCCATGAGCATCATTCACTGTGCCGGCCTGGACAGTTGCTTAGCAACTGGATTTAGTTTTTTCATGCTCTGAACCTTTTCACCAGTGGAATGTGTCAAACCCATGAATATAAGTTGGATGAAAAGCCCGCTGAGGACATTAGCTGTACATCTGTTACATGCTACATCAGCGCACCAACCTTCACAGTTTATTCATGCGTGCACTTGTTGTTGCAAACTTTGCAGGTTGGGGTTTGGCTGACTTGTAGAGTTGAAGGAAACTGAACGTTTACATTAACACATTTGACAGACACTTCCATCCAAAGCGATTTCCAATGCATTCAATATACACATTTTATCAGGGTGCAATAAACTTAACTTAGCCTCTATGTTGAGTCTGTGTCTTGTCTGACCAAATAACTTGTAAAAGTAGTCCAAGCATTTTATACAACTGCCACAAAGTTCATGCTTTTGCTGAAAATGAATCCCCGTGGCTTTGGCATTGCTAGTGTCATGCTTTACTGTTTGAGCTACAGGAAGACATGGTCTTATTTATTTGTTAGCTACAAGGAGATGTCAGAAGTATTGGAGCTGTAGTGTTTTTAGTACCGATTCAGTTCAGCTTATATGCATGATTACTTTAATAACTTGCAGCTTAATTGAGAAGTACTTTAAGTTGAAGTAGTTTATACAGTTAAGTGTGAATACAATATTAGGTCCCATCAGGATTTTTTCTTTTTGTAATCATCTTTTTGCTTGCTCTGGTTTATTTAAGATGGTCCTATGGAGTGGCAAATTAATTTTTCAAAAGTTTCCTGTGCAGTTTATGATCGAGAGTCAGCGTAATGCTGAAATGCTGTTTAAAATGGTTTTAGATTTAGAGTTTAGCATGTCACAATGCAGGCCATGTCAATCCATTCACATTCATATTTAAGTGATATGAAAACTGATACTGAAAATATAGTGTGATATTTCACTGGTATTTGTATGAATGTGTGTTTATTTGAGCAGCAGGTATTGTATTGCTGATGAGAACTGTAGTGAGTCAATAGACGTTTCTGGTTATTAGCAGTGTGACAATGATATAAAGGTCATTAGTGCTTCAGTCACATCTTCAGTGTTTGATTCAGTCGTTTCAGAGGAGTTTGCTGAAATGATTTACCTGTTTAAAATTCATCTCATACTGTCACATGACAGATTTGCATGATCAGACTGATGAAAAAGTTGCTTTACTATTCTACCCTCTATAGAACTGATGCAGTTTAAACCGGCTCCAAACGAAATGGCATTCACACGGCACCGTCGAATGTGGGGTGTTTGCATTTCACAGAAATGACACAGGACAGCTTTAGTCCGTGTCCGTCAGGATTGTGATGAATTGTGGGTCACCTCTGCTTGGGATTGACCCTGTGACCCCTGACATGCCAGGACCTTCAGCAGTTGCTACCACCATTACCACTGAATGCACAAGTGTGGAAGAATGGAAGCCCACATCACTGGATTTATCTCAATACCCGACAGTGGCCTGTAGGTTATATGTTCATGCTTGAGAATCATTCATTAATGGGTGATTCAATAGCCATCGGTAAAAGTTTGAGTTTTCTTTGTGAATAGCTAAATAATGCACTGGGCTTTAGTGCAGTCTCTATTGATCGATTTAAATGTAATTTTATTCTTTGTGCCATGTCACTTCAGTGTTTTTTAATCAATTATGAATATCATAATTGCAGCAACATATGTGCCAATGTTGAAAGACATTCAGTTCACATAATTTAACTAAGCCAACTAGAAATTGTCAATGCAATATCAACATACAGTAGAGTTTTGACCTTCAAAATCTTTTCACAGAGTTAAAGAATTGTAGGAAATATTTAATCTAGCATGTGAGCCTTTGCACTGTCATTAGCAATGTGTCATTTCACTGGATCAATGTAGTGCCTAAATGTTTCTTAATCAATGGAAAACAAAAGAGTTGACGGCGGATCAATAGTTTTTCCATGTGACCTCAGTGTGGACCACACATTCCCAACAGGAACAACAGCTGCTGGCTCCCAGAATTCCTGGAGTGTGCGGCACAGCAAGGGTTAAAACCAAACACACTTGGCCCTATCATACACCCAGCGCAATGTTTTTTGCTAGTTTCAGCCCGACGCAGTTATCATTTTCATGTCCTGTGTCATGTTGTTTAAATAGCAAATGCATTTGCACCCATTTGTGCGCCCATGGGCGTGCTGGTCTGAAAACCAGGTGTGTTCAGGCGCATTGTTGGCGCGTTGCTATTTTGAGGCAATTGAAATAGACTACGCCATTGACCAACTAAAACCTGGTCTAAAGATTTTCATTATTTAAAGAGCGCGTTAGTAATATGTGCCAACAGGCGGGTCCACAACGTGTGTACACTCTTATTACACACACAGGGAAGCGCAGCAGCACACAAACATGCCAAATATTAAAAATGAAAGGATTACAATGTAAAATATTATTATTGTGTAGGCTACATCAGTGGTTCCCAACCCTGGTCCTGGAGGCACACCAACACTGCACATTTTGCATGTCTCCTTTCTCTGACACACTTTGCAGGTCTTGGAGTCTAATGAGCTGATGACCTGAATCAGGTGTGTTTGATTAAGGAGACATGCAAAACATGCAGTGTTGGGGTGCCTCCAGGACCAGGGTTGGGAACCACTGGGCTACATAAAGATAAAAATGCCTACATGTCATAATGGATAGTCATTGCATGTATCAGAATTAGGTTACCTATTTGTTCGCACATAGGCAGCTCTGTTTCCTCTCTGGAGATGCGTTCAGTCTTTGCGCTTGCAAATTCCGCTGTGTAAATAGCGAATTCGCCATGGCGCGAGCGCAACTGGCTCTTAAAGGGAATGGGAGATGAGACTCTGATTGGTTTATTGCACGTTATGCCCAAAACACACCCATTACTCATTAAGTGAATAGGGACAACCCTTTTAGACCATTTTTCCCATCGTTAAACTAGCAAAAGTGGATTCGGACATGCCCTAAGTGCACCTGCGCCGTGCGCTTTAGACCATGCGCTTAGATCGTTAAAATAGGGCCTATCCTCTCACCGGAGCTACACATCACCAGCCATTCATTTCATATATCGAAACACATTTTTGATTGCATATACAGGTGATATTAGATATTTCTGATCCTGCTGTATTGACAAATGCAGCTTTGTTTAGCAAGTGACTGCTGATATAATCAAACATAAAACCTTTCGAAGTCTCACTTTGCCAAATAACCCAAACCTCACCGCAGCTCGGCGTCAGCACTCACCACATGCGTTCAGACGTGTTGTGTGCATGCCATGGCTGACAGATACTGTATGTTTGGTGTTCCTGACACACGGCCATCAGTAAACAGCTCAAATCCAGCGTCTGGAGACAGTCCAGGCCAGTACAGGTGGGCTGATGGCAGTGTCTCTATCAATCGTGGCATGCAGCAGTATTAAACGGATTATTTTTAGCATATTGTTTACCGTCTAGATCTAAATCTACCCTAAATCTGCCTTGCAGCAGATACCTCCACATTTCGCCGCTATCCTCTGTGTAAAGCACTTGTCAGCGTGTAGGCGTGCAAACATTTTATAGTTTTACTGTGTGATTAAGAAGTTCCTGTGTGTTCAGACCGAGCGGGAGGGAGGTCATTCTGGTCATTCGTCAGATACTGAATGTGACACAATTAGCCTCACAAATGCAGCAGAATGTAATGCCTGTACTTTGGCTGCCAAGATGTACCCAGCCGTCTGCATTTTGATCATTACAAATAATAGGCTCTCCTCAGGGTGAAATTAGCCCCACCGACAGGTTTGCAGAG
Organism: Sinocyclocheilus anophthalmus; assembly: GCA_018155175.1. Classification (NCBI taxonomy): domain Eukaryota; kingdom Metazoa; phylum Chordata; class Actinopteri; order Cypriniformes; family Cyprinidae; genus Sinocyclocheilus; species Sinocyclocheilus anophthalmus. The sequence continues at coordinate 166,379 of JADLZN010004030.1, read as the reverse complement.
ATCTTGGTAAATGAAGCGTGCTAAAAGACTAATAGGTAGACGTCCGTGGAGCTAAAACTCATTGTTCTTTGTCTCTTAAGCTGTAGTTTTTCTGTTGGTTTTTGGCTAGGTCAAGCTGTAATAAGCACAGACTGTTTCTAGCAGTAGCCAAAACTATACAGGACAGACTGTGTTGTAGAGCATGTCTAATTTCCAGTTTCATGCACAGAATGGTGAGAACCGGCTCACTTGATTATTAATGTAAGCACCGAGTGAACTGATCCACGCTAGTCATAACAGCACCAATCAGCACAGACCCTTCGCTATCAGTCATCAGGCTCTATTAGTTACTTGCTTCTTCTGCAGTTATTTCACTTGCACACGTTTTGCAAAGCACAAGCTGTTTCTTGGTGCTCCATGCCTCATTTGGTCTTATGTGGAGCGTGAGTTGAGCGCCCTGGTTGGTCTCACGGTGTCGAGAAAAGACACGGGTCACTATTGCATTGCAATGCTAAGCAATAACTATTTGCTTGATGCTGACCGTAAAGCAAATACACTGTTCAGGATTATGAGTGATCAACATGTTTCCCTGTCCCCCAGGATCCGTGACTGAGACAATAAGCATGTTTCAGAAAACTAGTTTGTCTAGCTAACTACACAACTCTCCATTTACAGTAAGAGTGAAACGGTGACGCAGTCTGGTGATTCGCACGCTTCAGATACGACCAATCCATATGGACGCATCAAAATTCACAGCCAATATTTGCTTTTGGTATGAAGGTTTTATGGTTTGCTGAGTCACAAGTCATCAGAATTACATCTGAAGTGGTGTTAGCAGCGTGGTGAGATCATGATGAGACGCAGCAGGGGGAAGGTGTCCATTATTTGTCTGTGTCACATAGAGCATGCCAAGATTTAGAGTGCTGCGCTGCTCTTTAGTAAGTCTGGAGTCTTTCCAGAAATGTGACAAGTCAGCAAAGATAAGTGCAGATTGTCCAAAGATCTTGCACAATTCAGCATCCAAGAAAGAGACTATCAGAGATGGACGGCACACATGTAAATGACATGCTTCCAGTGTATTCTTGACATAGTTGTGCTGATGTGAAGACCTCAACTAACAATTACTTTATTATCAGTTCATCTGTTGATTACTTCTGTCAAATATTTGGATATTTCACATCTTACCCAGCGCTCTCCTTCAAACTCTGTGCAAACTATATATGCAATATATGCAAAACATTTGTAGGCAGAAAAATGATAAATAAAGGTCATAAAATATAATTCGCCTCCTGTAGCGAATCCATGCGTTTTTGTAGGAAATATATCCATATTTCAAACATAATAAATACTTCTCTCTCACTTCCGGCGGATGACGTAGGACGTATGCTCCTCAGAGATATGCTAGTCTCGCGAGTTTACAGGAGCAAAGGAAGCAAAGTTTCCTTAATTTAGCAAAGGAAAGACACTGCATCCTCTAGGGGTTGCTATTGGGGACGCCTCGTCGTGACCCGTGTCTTAAGCATACATTCAAAAAACACCAACAAAACATGTTGGCCGGCGACAGCCTATGACATCACTACCGGTGCGACTATAGTATAAATAGGCGCCGGGAGCACACATCATTCACTTCTTCGTCTGAAGCTTGCGTCCGCAGCATGGCAAGAAACCTAGAGGACGCAGTGTTTCATTGCCTACTCAGGTTACATAAGTAACCTGAGACGTTGCCTTTCATGGGAACTTCGAACTGCGTCCTCTAGGGGTCGCTATGGGGAATGGTATACCCACGCCACCATGCTGAGGGGAGTGCATGCCAGAACCATGGCGAGCACTAAGTACCAACTCTACCATATTGCTATGGGAGTCGCCCCTGGGACGTTAGACGGCTGTCAGTGACGTTATTCCCTACGGCCAAAGGCCTAGGCTACATACCCCAAATACTTACCTGTTAGGGCCAAACTCCTGGGCCCAGGGTAGACCTCAAGGCTTGGAATCAGGAATAGATTCCTTTAAGGGAATACGACCAAGAGCCTAGAATCATACTAGTCTTGGCCTGTCACACAGAGGCTACCGCACGGTCTCAACAGACCCCTAGTTGCAACACCCTGTTAAAGTAGGTATCAAGAGGATACATAGGAGGAGTGGTGCCCAAGGCGGAGCTGGGGTTTTAAACCACTCAGAAAGAGCTTGAAGTTGTTGCGCGTAGCTCTTACCGTACAGGATTTTAGAAAAGTGGGCAAAGCATAACGTGCACACTTACCACTTATGTGGATTTTAGAAAGTGGGCAAAGCATAACGTGCACACACTTGAAATACCGTTCTACGGGTTCTCGTGGCACCCTGAAAGAGCAGCCCATAGATAGAAATATTGCATCCCCAAAACGCTATGTCTACGGCAATAATGCTGGAGTGGCTAGCAGTAAATCTGCAGCTGAGGAGGAGCAACCATCCAGCTCTCAATCGAGAGGGGGGCTCGACCTGCAGCATGTTCCAAATCTGGAACAGCTAGCAATAATTTACTTTGTTGTGGGAGCAACACACCTAGTTCTCAAATCGAGAAGTGGGCTCGACCTGCAGCATGTTCCAAATCTGGAACAGCTAGCAATAATTTACTTAACTGAGGGAACAACACACCCAGTTCTCAATCCGAGAAGGGGGCTCGACCAACAGCATGGTCCAATGCTGGAACGGCTAGCAGTAGTTTACCTTGGCTGAGGGAGCACAAACCCAGCTCTCAACGAGAGGGGACTCGACCTGCAGCATGATTGTAAAATAAGAAGGGTAAGCATACTGCAAGCTAGCCAAACACTCAGCGCATAAGGGAGGCAGAGGAAGGGCCTAATCCACCTGATGCTGCTGGTTCCAGGTGCTCTGGAGAAAAAGAGAACTCAAACTTCTCATGTGAGAGGAGAACTACGAATTCAGAGGATAACGTTGCTCATTCCAGGTAACCCTTTGATAAAAGGGGAGCACTGCTCAATACTACCACGAGGACATCCCATGGAGCAAGGAATCCTACTCCTCAGAGAGGATTAACGCTCGAAAGAAAAATCATACTCACAATAACCCTCAATGGTGAGGGGAGCGATGCTTCCAGGCTGTGTTGACAGAGACACACTAGATGAGTGGAGCCCAAAGTACCGGGGTCTAAACCAACTCAGAGAAAAAGAACGAGGCTAATAACGTGTAACCCTTACCATACAGGATTTTAGAAAAGTGCAAGCATTAATGTGCACACTTACCACTTATGTGGATTTTTAGAAAGTGTGCAAAGCTTAACGTGTGCACTTAACATAGTATTTGGATTTTTGAGTTTTCGAGCATCTGTTTACAGATACCTGGAAGTACTGGGCCAAATGGGAGAGGCAAGCTCAAATGCAACCCTCAAAGGTGAGGGGAGCACTTTGTGAGACAGCATTTATACAGGAAGGTTCTCGTAATGCCACCTGTACCTCCCGCTCGATGCCTCAGCTAGAGGGGATATCCTGGTGATCGGGAATCCCCTTAGGGTGACCCAGATACGGTAGACCAGTCAGGGTAGCATGAAAGCGATCAGATGATGTTAAAGAGAGAACATCATCCTCAAGTGGCTGTCTCTCGCCCGCCGCCGATGAGCACGAGAAGGAAAGCCCCTCTCTAAACTCATCGGCCAGGTCCACCTGAGATCCCCACGAGCTCATTCTTCTCCGTGCCTCAGCAGCGGAGGGTCCTGAACCGCGGGAAGCACATGGCGGCCCCTCTTTACTCGAAAAGAGAGACAAACGAGAACGGAGCTTTTTCATTGGAAAACGCTCACAATGCACGCAGATTGCCCCCTCGAGGACATCGCGTGCGTGCTCTTCGCCCAAACAAACAACACATAGATCGTGTGTGTCATCTGGTGTCAAATAGCGATGAAACAGATGCACACACCTTCTAAATGCTCTGCTAGTGCTCGCCATAATGAATAGAGATAGCTCTTACTTTTTCCTTGGAAATGCACACTTAAAACAGAACAGTCAATGAAGACGAAGAAAGTGAATGATGTGTAGCTCCCGGCACATATTTATACTATAGTCGCACCGGTAGAGACGTCATGGCTGTCGCCGGCCAACGAGTTGGTGTTTTTTCAATGTATGCTTCAGACACGGGTCACAACGAGGCATTCCCCCTAGAGGACGCAGTTCGAAGTTACCATGAAAGGGAACCAGTCTCCTCTTGGATTATATCGAAATCCTCCGACATTTTTCTTTACAAATCCTCGGTTTGTGCTTCTAATTCATGACCGGCATTTTGTTTTCTTCTCTCTTCGCGTTCGTCACTAATCACGCAACACCGACGTCTTCCGGCTTCTGCGTATGACAGATAGCTGAAGTGATAGAAAAGTGTTTATTACATTGGACATATGGATATTTTTCTTACAAAAATGCATGGATTCACACTTTATTCACCCCCCCGGAGCCGTGTGAGGCACGTTTTATTATGAATGCGTGCACTTTATTTCACGTCTGTTGGACTGCTAAACAGAAACACCCGCTGACTGCAATGATAGAGCTTGGAATAGCCAGGACAATTTTTAATATAACTTCGATTGGATTCGTCTGAAAGAAAAAAGTCATTTACACCAAGGATGCCACAAGGGAGAGTAAATCACAGGCTAATTTTAATTTTTGGGTGACTAACCCCCTTAACAATCTACACTGTACATGTATAAAATATATATATTATATATAGTTTTTTTTTTTTTTTTTTTTTTCAGTAATCAACATTAAAAGTAAAAAAAAAAGTGTGTGGATTTATGTTTTAAATACATGTCAGTTCATATGAATGAACTTATTTTAAGGGACTGAATTAGTGATATGGTTTCAAGATGGGTTTCATTATTTCAGTTTCATGCCACTGAATCATAAGATTTTATTAGTGAATGAAAGAACTGTTCACGAGCGATAGCACTTCATAGCATGCTTAAATGCTCGTAGAGTAAAGCAGCAAATAAATCCTCAGGTCTCTGTCTTCAGCCTTAGCAAAAGTGGTAACCCAACACAATTGAACATTAAACTTGATCCAGTCTCAAAACACAATTAAAGAACAAAATCAAACTTCAGCTTTTCTCGTCTTGCTCAAAAATGCATGAAATTATATTTAATTTTAATATTTGTATTCATTATTATTTCTACGGTTGACTCAGTAATGACAACAGAGAAAAAAAATGCTTTTTGAGTATTTGATTAGTCCACATTTGCCCTGCATAATTTAATCTAGTAGAAAAGCAAGTTCAGCAGAGAAACACAATTTTGTTTTGTATATCATCAAATGTGTCAGTAAAATGTATTTTTTTTCAATACTTTGAAGTGGTGTCACTGACTATATTTTAGAGATGTTAGTAATTCAATGCCAGTTACTTTCATTATGAGTTGCTAAATAGTTGTTGCAGTCTCAGATGCACATCTCGATCTAGTTCCTCTGATCTTCTCAGACCAGACAGAAGAAGCTTCACACCCTGCCGTTCTTTAACGAGGACCCGCATGTCACTCAAAGATAAAAGTTATTGACCCTGTCGCCATCTCATTGTTAGGAAGGATGATGGTTTGACTAGCGTGTGAAGTTAGCAGACGTCTGTGTGACTGCAGGCTGTCTCTGTGATCTGTCAAGATGAGCTTTCTGTCATTCGCCAGTGAAGATTTCTTTATAATTTTGCTGACAGCTTCCCTTGAGACGGTAGATAAAGTGGGCAATAGCGGCAACACTCATTTCCTCCTGCCCTACAGTATCACCGTCTTCAGCTGCAAGGTCACAGGAAGTGCTGCAGAGAGAGAGAGAGAGGAGAGAGAGATCGGGTCATTAGACATTGATCACTGTGCTGTTTGGCATAAGCAATGCACCTGCACCAAAAGCCTCCTGATATTTTTCACATGTGTTTCTTAATAATGCAGTAGAGAACAGATTGTTTGTTTGCCACAAGCCCAGGGCCGAGGGAAATAGTTTCCACGACTTACAGTTTCCGTACACTGTACCGTAAACAACAGGTTACCATAGCACAACACCATCTTAAGTTACTGGGACAGTCCCCGTGGTGTAATCTGAGGTTAAGTGTCTTACTCCAGGGCATGATGCTGATAGCTATCATAACATCCCGATTTCAGTCGTCCATAACAATAGCTGTGAAATTTCATGGTTCTCAATCTAAGAGCAGTTTAACAATTCAGTTTAATGAAAACATTGTCTTCAAGTACTGGTCATTGTTTTTAATGTAATTATAAGTAAACAGTCAGTATTAATGAATGAAGAGCAGAGAGCGGTTTTCTGTTGTTCTTGTCAAGTGCTAATATTAACGACAGCACTGTAGGTCCATCAGGCTGCATTTGCGCTGACCAAGAAGTGCATTATATTAGTGGTTCTCAAAAGCAGTCCTGGGGCTCCACTGCTCTCCAAATGTTGTATGTCTCTCTTATCTGACACACATTTGGTTCAGTTCATGGAGCCTCTCATGATGAGCAGATGATATGAATCAGGTGTGTTAAATGAGGGAGACATAATAATGAGCAATTGTCTCCAGTACAGGAGTTCAGAGCCACTGCATTAGATGCATTAGGATGTGAGCGCTTGCAGAGTATGCATGCAAATATACATATAAGCGCTGAAAAACAGCCGCCTGTCAATCAAACAGCACTGAACTGACTTGATATTCAGCAGAATGTGGCCATAAAACAACAAAAGTTCATGTGTGATTTGTACCCTAGACTCCTGACACTGTACCGCTAGACTAGTAAGTCATAAATATGTGTTATCTCTAGTTGCCTATCTCAGGGTTTGAACTTTCTATTTTTTGCTTATCACCACAGAATATTGACCACTAGACAAATTATTATTTTATTTTTTTTCAAGACCAGTTAAGCACAGATCCTCCCTGTAGCTGATTTAGTGGTTAGTGGCAACCAGCACTGACATGACCAGTGAAATCTTTACAGTCAGTTTGGAAACAAAACACTGTTATTTATGTACTCTGGGTACATTCAAGACCAGGAGTCAGTAGAGCTTTGTCAAGGTAGACGCTATGTTTACTTGTCTGTGGATGAAAACAAGGTAATGAGCGACAGACTTACAGACTTTACAATAGTTCTAGATTGCATAATTTTCACACAACAAATTGAATGCACAGTACTTCTGTCCCTCACAGCCTTGTTTTAATTTCTTGTCAGAAAGTAAATATGGTCTCCAGTCCTGTTCCTGGAGAGCTACTGTACTTTCTATTGGCGCTTTTCCACTGCGTGGTACGACTCAGCTCGGCACGGCTCAGTACGGTACGGCACGGCACGGCTCGGCACGGTTTGCGTTTCCACTGCAGTTAGTACTGCTTTAGAGTGGGTGGGATTATTCACATGTGGTTATAGTTGCTCCGCCTCTATTGCAACGACTCCTGAAAAACGTTTTCATTCCGCGTCGCCCCATCAACCTCTCTCTGGATCCGCTCCTCTGCTATCAACGAGAGGAATGTCTGTACTTCCTCAACAGACAACGAAACAACCACTTTTTGGTTGTCAAAAAAAGGTGCGCTCGTTCAAAACAGTTGCGTTCGATCCTTCGCCGGCTGTGCTGATTTAAATCTAGCAGTTATTTTGTGTTTGTGTCACAAGTTCAGGTATTGACGATTCTCTCCGGCCAATCAGTGATCAGCAGAGTTTACACGTCACGTTTTGGTAACGGTACGGTTCACTTGGAACCCCAACCGAGGTGGTACTAAAAAAAGTACCAGGTACTGTACCCAGTGGAAAACCCCCAAAAGTGAACCGTACCGAGCCGTACCGTGCCGTACCATGCAGTGGAAAAGCGACATATGTTTCCTTAATCAAACATGCCAAATTCAGACCATCAGCTCTAGCAGAGACCACAAGACCTGAAATGGGTTTGTCAGACAAAGGGGACATGCAAAACGTGTGTTGGGGGTATAGCAACAAGTTTTTTTTTCTGTTCAAGGTGTATTCTGGGTACATTCTATTCCTTAATTTGATGCAATTCTAAAGCCAGTGCTGTTGCTGCTGAAATCATTTTGTTTGATTACACTCTACTGCAAGCAGCTGTATCAGTTTTCAACACGGTGATTCTTCAAGCAGTGCACTTTACTGAGGTCTGAGTGTGAAACTGAGTGATTGTGTCCTTTCCCAGAGTAGAGGTGTCTGTGTTTGAACTGTTTCCAAACAAAACTCAAGTAGATTTTGACAAAGCACTGTCAAGATCAGTTTTTAACAAGTCCTCTGGTTCCAATGAGAGTCTGCTGTGTTTACCATTCACATTTACATACGAAAAAAAAAGTTGTGTTTTCAATCTGATCTTTTGGTAAAATTTTCTTTAGGTTTCCATGAAAGACATGCAGATTTCCTCAGTGAACATTGGTGTTAATCAGTGATATGTGGATGTTCTGAATGTAAAGGAGGTTCTTGACCTACATAACACTGAATGCAGCTGAATCGGTTGCCTCTGGAAGTTGCTGTGGTGTGTGTTTGTGTGTGTGTGTTTTCCTCTCGGGGTCTTTACTGTGCTAAAGGTGAAATCACACTCATAATCCCTCTGGAAGCCCGCCATGCTTTACCCAACATGCTGTATTACAGCCGGCCAACACAATGACATTCATCTATTCTAAGATTTCTAAAATTCTTGTTGCTCATTGATCGAATTAAGATTTGGAATTAATAGGAGACTCTTTTATACTAGTTGTGCTATTGGGTTTTTGTTGCTCAATCATTTGAAAGCCCAGTGAAAGTGAAGTACAGCATGTCCACAAGCTCTAATGCAACGCACTAATCCAGAGCCCAGGGGCACCAGAGATTAGCTCGGATTTACCGTTTTCATGAAGGCAAAAATGACATTATGAATAGAAATTCATTGGCTAGATCAGCGTGCCGGGGGAGGATGGTGGCAGACAGCCGTATATAATATATATATATATATATATATCCCTCGCTTTAATGTTTCGCACTTTGATGAACTTACAGACAGTCCTCTGGTTTACTGGTTTGCCGATGTGACGTCGCTCAGAGTAAAGGTACACTCGCTCCTGTAAGCTCTTTAAAAATGCTGGAATTATGAAAGTATTAGAGCCAACTCGATAAAACAATGCAATGACATCTGCGCTGCACTTCATTAGATGAAGACAATAACCACGCGTTCATAACAGTGCCACTGCTGAATGACGTATCGCCCGAACCCAAGGCTCTACATAACTCGCACTCTGATGATGCCAGTTCAGTCAAAGGTAATTGGTTCTGTAATTGTGGTGGCATTTATAACCTGTCCGTCTGTAACAACTGGCCAGAATTCAAGAGAACGCAGAACCATCTGAGGCCCAAAAGCATCGTTTAACAGAGGAAGCATCAAGAGCCTATAATGCTGTCACATGACGGCTATTACTTTAGACAAGCTGTTAAGCAAAAGTGTTGAGTAAATCGGCCTTATGCCTTTCCTGGAAGCCCCAAAGGAGCAGACGCACTGAAAGTAGCTTTTGTACCTGTGTGATTAGAGGCATTTTTTCAGAGGTCAGATGTAAAAATACTTCCGTTATGTCATTGATGGCTGGAGTCTGTGACTAACACACAAATACAGGAGCTCTTTAGCTCCTATTATATGAATAATCCTCTGAAGTTATGAGTTTGCACTTTCTAGCCATAGCACAATGACGTGATTAAAGCAGTACTTACTAGGGCTGGGTATCGAGTTCGATACTTTTTAGGCACTGACCGAATTGCCTTGATACCATCGAGTATCGAAAAACGTCTCGTCATTCGGTACCAAATTACGATACCTAAGGGGTTAATCTCATCAGCGTCAGTGAGCCAATAATCCTGCAGTACTAGCCGTTGTGTTCGACTAGAAGAGGTGCGGAGCAGATCGATCATCCGCGAGAGCGATTCGAAAGCGCACGGAGCAGTCTGCTCTCTTTAGCTCTCGTGGTACTGTAATACCAGCAGTATAGATTAGCGCGGGAGCTGAGTGGAGTTCCCATCATGTGCAGATGTCCGTTCATACTAACGTTACACGACCGAAAGAGCGTGTTATGTGACAATAAATAAGATTTATATTCCGCTTTTACTCAAAACTCACTTTAAACCACCATTGAGTGTTTGTAATAACTTCCGATTGCCGTCTAACAGGGCCGGATTTACGCATTGCTCAAGACATTGAGCAAATAAATATAACAAACAATAGGGTAAAAAATGACAAACTAGTCCTAGTCCACTAACCCCTGAAATTAAATGTTATTACCTCTGAGTCAGAGCAGCGATCATGGAAGAGAGAACACAAGCACGACAGGCTGGAAGCTGCTAATGCTCATCCGTAATCAGTGGAAAATAAATAGAAATCATGATTCTGTCTGAGCTATGCGTTTTAATACGATGCACTAGTGTAAATGTAGCCTAACAGATGCGTAAACTGAAGACTATTTGAGCTTTATTAAAACTATTTTGCACTGATTTATTGTGTTGGTACATTTTGTTCCTTTGTGCAGTGGCTCAGGAGATTTGTATAAACATCAACAAGCTGAAAAATAAAACCAAAGTTATGTTTTTAGATAATGTAATCTTGTTAAAAATTTATTTCATAAAATTGGTATCGAAAAAAGTATCGTTCAGGAACCGGTATCGAAGTCAAGGTATCGGTATCGATATCGAAAAATTTTGAGCGATATCCAGCCCTAGTACTTACACATATAAAATACTGCAATTTATGTACACACCGCAGGGATATTCTGTTGGTTGATTGCATAATTATATTAATAACATTTATTCTTCATAGGAGCATCTTTATGAGTCATTATTGAAATGACACGTTGCATGACACAATTAAATAGCGCTTCGTTTTTAAAAATTATTTAACCAGGTGAAACTTTCTGAGATTAAAAATCTCTTTTACAGAAGTGACCTGGCCAAGACGCAGCACTACATTTCATAAGAAGAACACTAAAACAATGTGTTGACAACAATAAAAACATTTACAAATGAATTCTTCCTTTAACAGTTCATTAATCAAGAATTTAAAATTGTTCATTGACACTAAGGTCTGCAACTTCAAGTTGTGTTGTAAAAAGTTGAGTAATGAAAAATACATCTTTATATGTAATGTCATAATCAAAATTGTCTTTGAAATATGGTTAAAGTGTACTGCTGAATGTACTGGCAAAGATTTTTGGTAAACTAAAATATACTTTAATTTCTGTTGAAACTTGAAACATGTCATGTATTTAAATATATTTGTAATTACACATCTGTAATGATAAAATAGCAATTTGCTATATTTAAATTGTACAACTTTAAATGTAATATCAAATAACACACTGCAGTTAAAATGATAATCAGGTACATGTGCTTTATTATGTCAGTCAACACATCAAAAGCATGAATTAAAATATAATCCTTTAAAATGTTTAAACTGTTAGCTTGAAATTATTACAAACTGCACTCTTTAGAAGTGTGTTTAGAAACAGTCGTGAAAGTGTCTCTTTTTAAGTCACTTAAGTTGCCTTAATTGTATTTCATTAATATTAAATGATCTGCAAGTAAAGTTTTTTATTTACACTTTTAAGACACAGTAAGTACACTACGAGTGCACATTAGGTACCTCTTTTTCACAAGACTTCTTCAATGTCATGGAAGAAAGTGTAGTATACAGTTTTGACTGTGAGAAATATTTCTTACTCATAAGTGGTCTGAGGCTCTCATTCATTCACAAATGTTTTTGCATGCTACATAGATGATGCTTTTAAGAAACATGCAATAGAAAGCTACTTACTCACTTGAGCTTTGAGAATGCTGTTGTCTGCAAATGTCTCCAGAGAGGGTCAAGGCAGCTGTATGAAGTAACACTGCATTTTAAACTGTCCATGTGAGCGAAATGAAGTTATCCATCTTGTGGTCATGTCTCTGGAATCCTTGAAAGCGGGATGGTGTTCCTCCAGTCTGAATTAGCCTGGCCAGAGGTCAAGTGCTACCAAAGAAAATGCTTGAGATAATTTTGTGTTTACAAACCTGACCCTCATCGATGCTATTTATCACAGAAATAAAAGATTTTGAAGATTTCTTCACAGTGCAGGAGCGTGAATTTGAATTACTTTCTCAAATCAGAGAGGGATAGAAACTCATACAGATGTTTATGTTTTTGTCAACAGCAGGTATGTTGTAAGTACGTTTTAAATCATTTGTGTTATAAATACATATTAAATAACCAGTCTTGTGATTGTGACACTTCCCATTGCTTTTGTGCTAAATCTAGCAGAATTTTTGGATCACTAAATAGTTGACTTTATATTCCTAATGCCTCATTTTGTTATTAATAATTTGATCTGTAAAAGCGTAATTCAAGGCCCATCTCAGTGGATTCTAGTGCTTAAATGTGCTGTATGTGGGCATGTGGTACAGGGTCAGGGAAAGGTAACCATCTTTAGGACCCTCTCCAATTATCTAAAACACACTGGTGCTGCATGTCATCACATAATGTACTCTAAAGATGCGGTTGAGTTTGCTGTGTGTAAAACGTTAATAGCTGCCGGTCATGACCCTGTGTAGCGGCTCTTCTGCACTGGCTAGTGTTGATGTCTCAGTGCCTTTAGTGCAAGTATGAGCTACTTCTGTGGAGCTCAAATGGATTTTTAAATAGGAAACAGCATGTGATAGATCAGTGATCAATGACGATTCCTCCTTCACAAGAACTGTGTGTGTGTGTGAGTGTGTGTGTTATAAGTAATGCTGCTCTGTTTCATGACAGAGGCCTATGTTCTTACTAAAAGCGTTGGGCTACATTTGTAACATTTTACATGCTTTAATAAAAGATTGCATGTTCTGTGAACATGTTTGAGTTTTGAACCAGTGAACTGAAGTATTTGTGCGTTCCATGCATTTTTGTTTTTGTATTATTATTATTAATATTTTCTTTAACAGTTATTGGAGTCAAATCTGAGTGGTCTAGCAGTATTGTGTGTGTTGTTGGGATGCTATCCTTGAAAAACAGCTGTCTATGTAGGATTTTATTTGAGCTTTTTATCGCATTATATCAGTAATCAAACACACATCTCTCTTAAGATTGGCATCAGCCACTGTAAAACCCATAACTGCTATCCGGTCTTTATCTCAGTAACTATAAGGTCCAGTCTAATGTATGCGAACACAATAAAACACCTTTTACATTTGTGCTTTTTCATGGATGTTTTGTGGTTGTTTAAATTTACTGAAAAGCCTTGTAATTATTATTTATTATTATTATATTATTTATTGTTGTTATAATATAAGTTAATAGTGGGTTCCATTGTGACAACTAACCCCATAGAGGTATAATGTGATAACATGCCCCACTGTTGGTGCAGTCACAAAAGGTCAGTACTTGGGCTGTAAACTGTTTGTCGCATACTGTATATAAACTCCTTGAGCTTTTCCTGAAAATAAGCACTGAGTATTTTTTGAGCATCGGTCGGGATCGTACTTGAGCACATCTGGCTTGTGAGTGATCTTGGATTGAGCGTTTCTTGTGTTCAGCACACAGCACACATCTCTGAAGCCTTCACATGTGGGTGTGTTGTACAGAAAGATGTGAAGCTGAGCTTCCAAATTTAGCCCTGCGCTGTATGATTCAGCTGAAATGCGTGTGGAGCATCGGGGAGCAGCTGAAATCAGGCTCATGATAAATAAAATACACCTCGCTCTCCAATAATAGCCTGTGACATGAGGAATATGTGTCATTGTTGGAGCCAGAGGCCACGGAACAAAGATAATTTGGATTAGTGACTTTATAATTATTTTCCTATTGTGCTGTCAGAGAGCTAAATGATTTAATGTTAATGCCATTCCATTAATAACCTGCATTTAATGTAACATAATTAGCTGAGTGATGTGTGCTCGCGGATGAGGCGGCAGGCGGGTGAGGTGGTGAAACAGGTGATGACTCACAGCGGGAGGAGATGTGTGGGATTGTGGGACGGAGATGATGGGGTGGATGAATGGACCCTTGGGCTTGATGACATCACTGGACTGACATACAGTATATGTGTGTGTGTGTGTGTGTGTGTGTGAGCATGTCATTCCAAACTCATACAGTATTGTTCTTTTGTACAAGCTGCTCTTTTTCATACAGGAAAAGATGGTGTGATTTTCACTACATTATCCTTCCATCCATTCACAGACGTGTAGGTGAGTAAATGTAGACTTCTCATTGTTGGGAACATTTGCTTAGTGATAAAACACATGTACAGACGGATGAGCTGTGGTGCTGACACTAGAGACACGGGTTTGAGTCTGTCCTGTGGTCTCTGTGCTGTGGGGTTTGCTGCACTGCAGCCCTGTGATGCAGCATTGATATGCGGGGGACGTCCCGATTCACAGGCACATACTCCATCTGTCCTGCAGCAGAACTCACACACACACTCACGCTGATCCTGTATGTGGTGAGGGGTCATGAGGACATGATCAATTTGTCATGATGCTTAGACACATATATTGCCTATAGAGCATTGCATTCTGGACCTTGACCTGATAAAGACTCTCTAAATGATGCACTACAGTACTGTCAATTTAAAAAAAAAAAATTTGTCATTTGTATCATGTAATATATATTGAAGATTTTAAAGATTTTTATAAAGAATTTCTAATGCTTTTGAAAGAAGTTGTTTCTGCTCATAAAGGCTGCATTTATTTGATCAGAATACAGTAAAAACAGTAATATTGTAAAATATTAAACAACACAATATTATACAATATAAAACAACTGATTTCTCCTGTAACATATGCTGAAAAGCTGAATTTCCATCATCATTACTCCAGTCTTTAGTGTCACATGATCCTTCAGAAATCTTCTTCATCGTTCCCTCCATGGTTTTCTGACCGAGGGAACGGAGATGTTATGTTGAATGACATTTTAAGGGTCTCACTTGAGAGCTCCAATCCCCTCTGAGTAGTACAAACACAGCCAATGAGAACTGGCGAGTGGAATTTGTTTGCCTGAAGCACCGGCACATTGCGAGCAACACTGCTAGCAACTCCAGGCAATTGATATGCCATTGCAGTGAAGGTCCTGTCCAGGAGTCCAGGTCTGACTACGGGGTGAAAGTCTGGTGACAGATTGGCGTGATGGTCATGTGATGTATGCCACGGTGTCATGCCCATTATAGGTCTGCGGTGCAGCCATTGCTGAAGCAGTCTAATATGCATAAATCATATGCACTGGGGAGAACTTGCTCTTCTCCCAGTTGACCCAAAGCCCCATATTGGCTGAGGTGCCTGAGCACCAGGTCCCTGTGCTTACACTACAGATCTCGTGAGTGAGCTAGAATGAGTCAGTTGTCGAGATGAGGGTACGGATGCCCACCTCCCTTAGTGGGTCAAGGGCTCCCTTTGCAACTTTTGTGAAGATGCATGGAGACAGGGACAACCCAAAGAGATGGAACGTGCATATATGCCCTACTTTTGAAAGCAAACTGAAGAAACGGTCTTTGTTGAGCCAAAACCACAATGTGTAAGTGCGCTTCCTTCAGGTCAATTACAGCGAACCAGTCTTGAGGGTTGCAAGTCATCTTGTGGAAGTAAGGGTTGTAGGCTCTGCTTCATCTTGGCTGGAGGGACAGGTTCTAGTGCGTCCTTTGCCAACAGGGTTGTCTTTGTCTGCCATTGAGGTGAAAAGAAGGCCGCTGAACCTGGGGGGGATGCCTGGTGAACTGAGTCTGATTGTCTGAATGAGCCAGCAGGATGGCCTGGGAAGCACTAGCCAGGCTCTCAAGCTCTGTGTGGCACCAAAGAGACAACCAACCTGCCCGTGGAGGGGCAGTGAGGAGGACCACTGAGGCGCAAACTCAGGAGGCGATGCATCCCGAAGTAAAAGCAGTGATTAAAAAGTGACTCTTACCTGTTCCATGGATCCCGCAAGAAAGCATTGTGTCCTCGAAATGCAAGCTCTTGGCCTGTGGCAAAAGGAGGGGATGGGGAAGGAAGCGAGGAGGCACAGCATTGCTCACTGCCAGACTACACCCAGTATGACCCAAAGATTGAGGAAATTGCTCTTTCATTGAAAATTTGGGCACCACTGGCCATTGAGCCAGTGGAAGAATGGAAACAAATGGAAACAAAGGATTCTCCACCTGGCCCTCCTCTGGAGGAAGAAGTGGTACTATCACCACCTCTTGATAAACATTAGCTTTCCTCCATCTCTGGGTTGCCTGTCTCAGGGCCGCTTTGCTGTCCAATTGGCAGGTTTGGCAGCTGGCGCCATTTAGTGTTGGGGTACTTGGACTCAGATTTGGACACAGAATTTTCCAGAGTACAGAAAATTCCATGTTATGTGTTATTCCACTCAATCTTAATTGATTAAAACCGACTCGAATTGGAATCAACAAGGTGGAATCAGACACAACGCTACATCTTTTAGCATCCAGTCCCTCTTCCGGAGCCCCATAGGAGATGCTAGGGCCACCATACAACGGGCCCACAATCTCTCTCAGAAGCTAGATGGCACACGATGTGCTGGAGGAATGGGAGGTCCATGTGGATTGACCTGGAGAATGAGCGAATCAGTGGTAAACAGACCTGTGTACCATTACCTCAGACAACTTTATTTGATTGTGCAGGATTGGCTCATGCAGCACATGCATGTGTCCCATGAGGATACATGCATATGTGCTCCAAAACATCAATGAGTATGAATGAAGCTGTGTTTGTGTACCAGCTTAAATATATTTTAGGGACAAATTTGTATCCAGAAGTGACCTAAATATCTGGCAAAACCTCCTTTTGGGGATGTGAAACAGTATAAAAATAAAGTATGCCCCCCCTCCTCCTTTCTGTTAGGTTAGGTTTAGGTTATACAGTAGTATTTATAACTAGCTGTATATAAAACCAATAGATGTCTGGAATATCCCCATTTAGAGTGTTATATAGCGACAGATCAGAAGTGTGCTCTAGGTAGGTTTATCTGTTTAGTAAGGGTTAACTCAGGAGGTGAAGATAAATAGTTTGAATAGAGTATGGAGTCTCACTTCTGTTGTCTCTCTGTCTCCAGGGATGTGGACTCTCACCAGCGAGAGAGAGAGCGAGACAATGAGGGAGGGGCTCAGAGCAGCAAGATCTATTCCTGTATCCCTCTTTAATTAACATGTAGTGTTTCTACAGTATTTTGTTCTTATGTTTTTTTTAATTACTGCAGATTGATTTATCCATCCGTCCATCTGTAAAAAAATAAAATAAAATAATAGTAATAATAAAATTAAAAAATCATAACATTTGGATAAAAAAATACTACTATTAAGTCTACTACTAATAACAATACAAAATGGTAGAAGGATTGTTGAGCTGCTCGGTTAATGGATATTAATAACATTTTCTGGAAGACAGGCACCTTCACACTAGGCTTTACAGTGCGTCAAATATTCTGCGCACCTACTGATAAGAATTGAAAAAGTGTGCTTTAATCTCAAGCACAAAGTCAGAGTGTTCAGCGAGTGAAACTATATCTGTGTTAAACTTATACTTAACCTCTAACTCCCAAACTGGTGAGTGAAATCTAACAATTTATTAGCCAGTGGGTAATGTTATACATTATTTACTCACCCAGCATTAAAGTTTAGTCACATATGCAAGCGATTTATTCGTATTGTAGAGGGTTGTAGAAGTTTGCAGGACAGTGCAGAATATACATGAGAGATAAATTTACTATTAGAATATTATATACAGATGATGATTGGATTATAACATTTAAAATCATCAATAAGCTTTGTTAATGGTAACTGGTTCCATGACTGCACTCAAATTTACTCCTCAGGACATATTCAGGCTGCTGAATTTAAGAACTGAGTAACAGGCTAGTAGGTAAAAACCACATTTTATACTAAAATACATTTCCTTAAGTAACAATTAATTCATGTTCCTTTATTAGACTATGGAAACATATTTTATCAGATTCAACATACCTTGAACTTGTATTTTTTTGGATCTGGCAGCTTTGAGTAAGAGGTTCTTATCCTTTATGTCTCTAGAAGAAGTCCTGGCTGCTGTAGCGGTATTTAGTCATGAGTGACTTTTGATGAGGTCCACACTGGTTTCACAGGTGTATGTAATCGAGCACCTCACCATGCAGTCTTCATTTACACACATTTGTGAAAAAAGGGTCATGAATTCTGTGATGCCACCTTTGCAATAAGTCAGTTCATGAAATTTAGTCTCTGTCAGATATTCCAAAGTCAACTGTAAGTGGTATTAATGGAAAGTAGAAGTGTTTAGGAACAGCAGCAACTCAACCATGAGGTGGAAGACCAGTCACAGAGCAGGTCATCGAGTGGTGTGAAAAAGTCGCCAATGCTCTGCTGATTCCATAGCTGAACATTTCCAAACTTCCACTGGCATTAATAATCCTCTCAAAAACTGTGCGGCGGGAACTTCATGGAATTGTTTTCTACGGCCAAGCAGCTGCATGCAAGCCTCACAATAACCAAGTACAATGACAAGAGTGAGATGGAGTGGTGTAAAGCAAGCTGACAATGGACTCTGGAGCAGTGGAAACCTGTTCTGTGGAGTCATGAATCATACTTCTCTGTTAGGCAGTCTAATGGGTGAGTCTAGGTTTTCTGGATACCAGGAGAACGTTACCTGCCTGACTGCATCCTGACAACTGTTTGGTGAAGTTTGGAGGAGGAGGAGGGATAATGGTATGGGGCTGTTTTTCAGGGGGTTGGGCGAGCCCCTTCAAATCATAATGCTTCAGCATACCAAGACATGGAAGTCCCTTTTCTATTCCACCCTGCGTTCCATTTGGAAGGGCTCATCCCTATGCCCTAATTCCTTCAAAGTGTTTACCCTCCGGAGTGAGAGCATTGAAGGGTGTAGGGGACCAAACAACTGTTCCTTGAAGTGCCCTTCTGCGTCATCATCCCATACCCATATGGAGGTGCCGTCATCATGGAAATAATCAGCGCAAAGAATCATGGGGGCCGAAGTGTTTCGGTTTGGAACGACCCTTCAATATGGCGGCCATGATTGTTTTCACTCTGAAGTGCCCTTCGGAGGGCGTTATATCCTGTTTGCACAAATCAAGGTCCATAAAAATGAGTTCTATGTGGAAGAGCCCACACAGAGCCCCAACACATTTGGATAAACTGGTACAGAGATTCCGACCCTCTCATCCAACATCAGTGTCTGACTTAAAAAAAAAAACTAGATAAATGGACAACAATTCCCACAGAAACAGATATCTATCTATCTATCTATCTATCTATCTATTAGTGATGGGCGATATCTTATCGTTTGCGATATACCGGTAAAAATTCTCCCCACGATAAGAATTAGTCTTCCCGTGATAATAACGATAAAGTCTGGTTGTTAACATATTTCTGTGTGCGACAGTGTGGAGCGACATTGTGGAAGGCGGATGTGAAATTGAGGAGGAGTAGCCTATATCGCTAAATGAGGAGCGTGAGCTCCTTCTACAATCTGTAACTGGTTTGGTTAGGGCTGTACAGTGCACAAAATATCAGTCTGAATAAATGTACTACAGTAGCACGTGTGCGGTACAGTTTTGCATGTGTATGAGCCTGTTTAAAAACCTGTTGTCCAAGATATAATTTACTGACATGCTTTTTCTCCAAATTAACTTAATAATATAGTCGAGTGTTTGAAATACTTCTTCTTGTGACCAGACGTGGTTTCATATTACAGAATGATAGTATTATAAACAGTGATAAAGCATGTCGCTTACAATTTGCATTACAATATAACTTTCCCCCTTAAAAAATACCCAAGATTGAAGACACAAGATAAAGACAAAAGTTTTACTTTTTGGAAGGTGTGTATCCCGTTGCTTCTGGCGTAAACCAACACAGCATTTCATAAAAAGACATCATACCAACAGTCAAACATAGTGGTCGTAGTGTAATGGTCTGGGGCTGCTTTGCAGCTTCAGGACCTTGACGACTTGCCACAATTGACAGAACCATGAATTCTGCACTCTATCAGAAATTCCTGAAGGAGAATGTCCGTCCATCAGTTTGTGACCTCAAGCTCAACGCACTTGGGTTCTGTAGCAGGACAATGATCCCAAACACACCAGCAAGTCCACCTCTGAATGGCTCAGAAAAACTAAATTAAGGTTTTGGAGTGGCCTAGTCAAAGTCCGGACTTAAATCTGATTGCTTAAACAGTCCATTCATGCTCGACAACCCTCCAATGTGGCTGAATTAAAACAATTCTGCAAAGAAGAGTGGGCCAAAATTCCTCCACAGCGATGTGAAAGACTCATTGCCAGTTATCGCAAACACTTGATTGCAGTTGTTGCTGCAAAGCGTGGCACAACCAGTTATTAGATTTAGGGGGCAAATTACTTTTTCACGTAGTGCCAGGCAGGTTTGGACATCTTTTTTCCCTTAATAAAGAAATCCTCATTTAAAACTGCATTTGCATTTACTGCATTATCTTTTGGTAATTTAAAATTTGTTTGATGATCGAACGTTTAAAAGTGTACAAATATGGCAAAAACTAAAAAAAACCAGGAAGGGGGCAAAAACCTTTTCACACCACTGTATTTTGTGCAATTGTATGTTTAATTTCCTCAAGTTTCACCAATTAAAAGGTCTCTTTCTCGTTGTGCGTTTTATTCAGCGATAACTGGATACCTTCCTGGAGCGTCGTCAGTAGTATTTCTTCTGCTTTGGATATGTGGAGTTTCTGTGCAAGATCGCCTTCCGGCTTCCAGTATGAATTAAACGGTTATTACATTACGTGTGTACTTAGTAATGCTATTTTGGGTAAAAAAAGGAAAGATAATACTTTTTTCTAAAGAAACAGGATTCCCTGAATTATCGTCATTGATATCGTTATCACAATAAATACCAGAAATATTGTGATATTTTTTAAAGCCCATATCTCCCATCCCTACTATCTATCTATCTATCTATCTATCTATCTATCTATCTATCTATCTATCTATCTATCTATCTAATCTTGTTCCCATCTCTTCATGTCTCTCTCTCTGTGTTCTGCAGGGTTCACTCCCTCCCTCCACCTCTCTCTCTCTCTCTCTCTCTCTCTCCGTCAGTGTGTTGTGTAGTATGGTTGAGGCTGTGTGTGTGCGCGCGTCTCTCGGTACAGATGCTGAAGGGTGATTTCTCTTCTCTGTGACTCACAGCATTGTGGATTTGACATGATCGTCTGGTTCAGTAAGTAACACTCACCTATGCTACTAGTGCCGCATCGTTTTACAGTTAATGCATGTTTGCGGCGGCGATCCTCAATGCGGCGTGCAGGAACGTGGAGCAGCTGTGCTGAAATGCATGTGTGTGTCTCTGCCCTTCAAATGCAGAAGGTTGGCATGCTGGCAGGTGGGGACACATTAGGTTTCTCCCCGTGTCTCAAACGAGCCCGCGGAGCTCCTGACCAGTGTCACAGCTGTTTTTTCTCCTCTGGAAGCTCCAGTTACAGTTTAATAGGATTATGTCAAAGCTCTTCTGCATGGGTGCCCTCAGATCCGCCTGAGCGCAGACAGATCTTGCTGCCGAGCGGCGACGGGGACGGTTCCTGACGCTGTTGAGTTAAACCGCTTCAGAGTAAGTCAGGCGGTGTAAAGTTTGTCGTGCGGATGTAGATTTTTGACGCGGTCAGGGAAAGATGTATGGTGGTGACCTCCAGAGTAGTAGCTTCACTGCGACAAACAAGTTTTTTTTGGGGGGGGGTTGGATGGGCTAGGTAAGAACACAAGGGGAATCTCATCTATACCCATGTCAGTGACATTGACAGTAGTGCTGTAGATCATTATGTACTAAAATCTTAGTTGAAATGTACTATTACAGCAAACTTGTTATGAAGATTTTGAAAAACGTACTTGAAAACATTATATTGAATTTTTATACAGCAATGTAATATCTGAACAGGTTAAGCTGATTTCATAAGTGGTAGACAACTGCATGCTCTGCATTTTAGTCGTGCAGTAGGTGTCATATGCACAAGTTTTTCAGCTGTAAATGTGTGTCTGCTGTAATTACTGTAGAAATTGACTTCTGCTGCTGCTGCTGTGGCTCGTCCTTCATCATGCCCGGTAGCGGGAGGCTCACTCATTACCCGCGTGTGTGGGGGTGTATGATTGTATCTGTAGGGGATCAGGTTAGTGCGTGTTGCATTCTGATGCGTCATCCCCGCGCACATGTGCCGGACGCTCACGAGCCCACAGCCGGGCTGTGACAGACAGAAGTGCAGCCCGCGGTGCCGGATCGTCTGTCACACGGAGTGAACACGCCGCGGATGAGGTCAAATGGTTTGCGTTATCCTGGAGGGATCTTTTTATCTTTTATTCACAGCTTGTCTTTGTGTTTGTGCACAGAGTACAGTATTAATCATTAGCTCAGGGACTGCAGGGTTTTGAGTGGGTGGGGGGCAGCTTTGTGATCTACCGCCATTCAATACAAATAAACCTGGCTAAGGCATGTTTCATTATTATAGGCCCATAATGAATCGCTGTGTTGCATCAATTCTGTAAAAAAAATGCATTTCATACAGTTAGATACATTCAGGCTGTAAAAGACTGGAAATACAGTACAATGCTGATCATTATACATTGTTTGAATTGTAAATAGAAATAGCAGACATTCAATAATGTAGCTTTTTCGCTATTAGAGTTCATAATGTTAAACTTCAGCGTGTGTCATCCTGCAGTAGGGACCCTAGAAACCAGAACATCTCAGAGACTTTCATGCTAGATAGATTGAAAACACTTAAAGGTCCCATGAAATGCTTAGAAACACGCAGCTTTACTCTGTGTTGACGTCATTTTAACTGAAACAGGAAGACAGGGCGGGACATATCAAGCAGCCCCGCCCCTTTTTTAAATAGCCAATAGCGTTCGTTTATATCACAGCTTGGGCTAGAGCAGTTCAGAGCCGTTGAGCTCCGTAAAGCCGCATTTGACAGGGTTTGCCAGCCACAATCTCATCCATATTGCTATAAAATATAGCATTCTGTGTAGAATTCAAATAGCTCCGATATATTTTGTGGTCTGCGCCGACTCGCGCATGTGATCCGCTCTGTGCTATCGTGTCTCTGGCCCGGAGCAGAGTGTGTGTGCGGTGCGGTGGTTAGCGTGACACAGCGAGAAACCAGACTTCTTTTTTTCCTCAATGGAAAGCATATTTACACTGTTTGAATCGTTCCCTGTCCCCTATATAGTGCACTACATGCCATTCACTGTACAGAACATACTAATTCTGTGCACAAGTGACCGAATTTCAGCCGCGGCTTCAGCGTATATTTTATAGTGCAGGGGGCGGGGCTTCGGATTCTAGAGAGCATTTGATTGGACAGAAAGTTTGATGAGAAGCTGAAGTACGATGTGACGTCAAAAAAATCCTTGAGCCGTTTTGGCGGAAGTGACGAACTGCAAGCTTTGAATGCTTATATCTTCTAAATGCGAATTTTGTCACTGTTTTGGAGCACACTGCCTTATAGATAACCTTAAGACTAACATATTGATACTAACACCCAAAAAACTTTAATTTTGATTTCATGGGGACTTTAAGCCAAAAGTATACTTCGACCATCTGCTTTGCACGTACAACAGCGCATGCGCAAGGTGACTGGCAATATGTACAGTTGTGTTGTACTGTACATTAGTTGAAGAAGAGTACAATACAAAACAAAATAGAAGAAAAACACATAGCATATATTTTGCTTCATTTTTTGTTCTAACTTTGCATTAAATGGCAGATTCTCTATTTTTCTTTTTCGAATGTCCTGTGAATGACATGACTCAGTGCTGCCCTCTGATGTCTGGGAGAGTATAACAAGCTATTGTACTGCGCATGTGTTGCAGAACGCAGAAAATGAAGTATACCTGGGCCTTTAGAAACCACCTTAACAACAGCTAGCGACTAAAAAACCCTCAGAGCACATAGCCACCGTATAACAACATCCTGGCATAGTGGCAGTGAGTTCTGCGCACTGTAAGTCCTGCATTTTTAGTCACATAAGCGTTTCAGGATTTAACAGCGGTTGCTTTTGCAAGTGTTATATTCATAGATCACCTCATCACAGCACAGCAGCAGATGTTTGGCAGCTTCTCCCCTCACACACATCCCAAGATGCTGTTCTTCACACATTATCAGCCTCAGAATCATGTGTTCAGCCGCAAACCTACATTCTTGCTGATGCATTCAGCTCTGGTTTGTTACATGAATGTCATGTAGTTGTTGGAATCTCATAGGCTCTGTCCCAAATGTTGCACTTGATATTGCGTTGTTACAGTGAACATCATGTCCCAGCAGGTTGCTCACGAGCGCCCCCTCAAGTGTCCTGTAGTCGAGCCCCACAGCGGTCCACTACCCCACAGCCTATGCAGCATTACGTCACCAAAGCGTGGCCTCGGCGGAGGACTTGGGGCCCGAGGGCTTAGAGCATTGCATTTTGTTTAATGGCAATGAAACAGGCAGACGAATTGGTTTTTCTTCTGTGAGTAAACCTATAGCAGAACTATTCACGCACAACTGAAAAATAATTTACTCATTTACTCTAAATCCAGACTTTAGCAGTGATGAAAGTGCAATACTATGAAAATAGTCAGTGCTGTTTGTGTGTACACACTGATCAGTAGAGAGACTGCTAACTAGCAACATTGTTTAGTAGTGTGAGTGTAGTAGCTGGTTTTAGCTTTTGTGACAATGACATTGTTTTTGTCACAGTGAGTTTTGCCTGCAGCTTTACAGCCAAACAACAGGAGTCTGAAAGTCTGATTCAATATGCACAGACCATTCATTTGAGCAATCAGTTAAAAATACTTTTTCATAGAGTATCTTGTAACTCAGTGAGATACGGGTTCAGAGCAGCTTCCCAAACACGGTCAGCTTCATGTGAGGATGAGAAACGCTCTCACATGTACAGTATCAGTACAGTATTTGTCATGTTAGTCTGTAAATGAACTGCATTGCTGCGCTGGAAATGGACTAATCTCTCTTAAACTGCCATACATCATCATTTATAATTTATAACACATGACTCACTGAATGAAATATGATTCGTGCAGTTGTTGTATAATACTTTATTAATGGCATCTGAACAGCTGTCCTTATTGTGGATACTGAGTATAAGTCATACTGAAGTGAGATGAAATTAAGTTATTCGAGCCATTATACATTGTGTGAAACCTTTACATTGCAAAAATTGTGCTTGTAAGTAAACAGTTAGATTAACGTTCTTGACACAAGGAAAGGTCGAATGTTTGCGGCTATTTTATAACGGCTTTAAAGGGATAGTTCACCCAAAAATGAAAATGAAAATCATCATTTAGAGGGCATACGGGCCGCTTGTGCTTGTCCATTCAATGGCAGTATATATGGTGATCAGCATGAAACTTTTAAAAAAAGATGCAAGAGGGTACAAATTACTACTCTAAGGTGCTAATATTCACCCTTCGGGGTAAAGAAGGTACAAAGGTGTTTCTTTTGAGGGAACTGCCCCGGTGACAAGCTGTTAGTACCCCTGAATGATTTTCTGACAGTGAATTAACCATTTAATTCTAAATATTAAATGTTTCATTATACACATCAATATAAATAACTATAAAATCAACAATCAATAGCAAATACACATAGGTAAATGTAACAAATCTCTAGTAGTGCAGCTTCTGAAATAAATGCGCAGATTCATGGAGTTAAATAGCATGAGGAGATGAATTCTGTGGACCAGCTTAGACAACATATTTAATATTTCATGTGTTTTTCAGATCTGCGTGCATGCTTTGACACGGTACAGTACATGAGGCAGAGAGCACAGATGAGTTTGCATACAGTACTCAGCCCTTCTGAAGCTGTTCTGCTGTAGAGACGCTGGATCAATACGTCAGTCCTCAGACGCCCCATCATGCTTCCCCATCGCATGCATTCTCACCAATGGATAACAGTTTGAAAATGTTTGCAGTTCTTCTAGAAGCATTGAGGTTACACACTTTATCTTTAACTAAGACTCAACTGGGAGGAGAATGACTGACAGATGATTATTGACAAGTCCTGCCCACTTACTAAAACACTAGCTTCATTAACCAAAGAGACTCTCCGGTACATTTGACGTATTTCACTGCATTACCTGTATCAGCCAGGAACATGTCCTTGATGCTTGTGTACTGTCCCAAATCAAAAGAGCCCACCTGAAGTCTCAGCAGAGCACACTGCACAGAGTATCCCACAATGCAATTCATGCCGACTTGATCTATTTCCAGTGTGACAAATGAACCAGAAGTCATGATGCATTCCATTTCAGAACCCTGACTTGAAAGGGGCATCTATCTATCTATCTATCTATCTATCTATCTATCCATCTATTCCATCTATCTCTATCTATCTATCTCTATCTATCTATCTATCTATCCATCTATCTATCTATCTATCTCTCTCTCTCTCTCTCTCTCTCTCTCTTCTCTCTCTCTCTCTCTCTCTCTCTATCCATCTATCCATCTCTCTATCTATCTCTATCTATCTATCTATCTATCTATCTATCTATCTATCTATCTCTCTCTCTCTCTCTCTCTCTCTATCTATCTATCTAAAAATAAACATTAGACAGTCTAGTGTATACTACATTGTATACTATATACCTGTACCCATAGTAATGCTTGCTTTAGCAAACAGCAGAGATGAATGTGCCATGGTTATGTCAGTCTATATGAGATGGTAAATATGATATTTTGATGAACTGTACTGGTAATTTTTGCCATGCAGCTGAAGTAATGTGTACAGTATGGACTCCTGTTACAATGCCCTTTTGATGCATTGTAAGTGAATGGAAAAGAGCAGCAGGCACATTATTCAAAATCTCTTTTGCGTTTCACAGACGAACGAAAGTCGTGTGTGTTTGAGGGATTTTTGAGTGAACTGTCCCTTTAAGATGTGGATGATTCCTCTGATCAGAGATGTTGCAGCATTGCAGTAGTTTATTTGGATGTTGCTCAGGACTTGCATTTATACATTTTGAATTACTTGAACTCAAATAGATAATCTGTTCCTCCCATTTACTTTACTGACAAAAATCAGTCCATGCCAGCTGTGTTTTAGATGCAGCTGTTCGCATGTCGAATTGAATTGATTTTTCTGACAAACCCTAGAGACATTTCGCCCCCTCACAACACTGTGAGCGTCCTCCCATGCAGCCGTATCTGCAAAGCAAAGGTGGCATCCTCTGCGGTAGATCAATATGCACCGTCAGCAGATAATGGAGCCCTGGGGACTCGCAGCGGTGGACTGCACACGGTGGACCTGCAGACGTGACATCTGAGAGGGCTTTCACTGAGCGCAGCCGCCGGAGGTCCCCTTACAGAGAGACTGAGGGCAGCGGGGAGTCATGTGTGTGGCCAGGAAGTGACATGTCATCTGCTCTCTCTGAAACGGATCCCACCCATCGCATTAAAGGGCAGCGCGCCGCGGTTCCGCTCTTCAGCTCATTCGAGCGTGCATCTTTATGCATTTGCATTCATTCCTGGTCTAGATGCTTTTCTAAATAAAACTCAAAAAGAATGTTTGTCACACAAGACACAATATTTTAAATCCGGTGTCAGTGCTTGCAGGTTATTCTAATTAAAAACCACCACTGTACCTCACAACATTCAACATTAACGCTCTTTAAAAGTCATTTAATGATTCTCAAGGAGAACAGCCCTGCTCATATCTCACCCCCAAATCAAAACAAAGACACTGAGATTAAATATGGTGAAGAAGCTTATTTTTAGTACCGTTACGATTTTTCACATTATCTTCATGTCCACCCAACTCTCCATTCTTACTAGTTATGAACAAGCCTATTGTTTAAAATTGAAAAATGTCATTATTACATATTTTTGTTTAGTCTTGATTAATGTTGTTGTTGTTCATTGTTAATTCATGTTTAGGGAAAGCTTTTTATATTAAAAACCAATAGTTTGTGTAGAAATGAACATTAAACATGATAAATAACTGCTGTATTTTTATTTATTATTATACACTACTGTTTAAAAGTTTGGGGTTGAAAGAAATTCATACTTTTATTTAGCAAGGAAACATTAAAAATAATCAAAAGTGACAGTGAAGACGTTGATAATGTTACAAAAGGTTTCCATTTTCAACATTGATAATAATCAGAAATGTTTCTTGAGCAGCAGATCAGCATATTATACTGATTTCTGAAGATCATGTGACACTGAAGACTGGAGGAATGATGCTGAAAATACAGCTGCGCATCACAGAAATACATTACAGTTTATCAGATATTCACATAGAAAACGGTGATTCACATTTAAATGGTAATAATATTTGATCAAATAAATCCTTGGTGAGCATAATTTCATGTTAACTATTACAGTAACTAATGCTAACGTAGGCCTATACATTCTAAAAATAAATTTCAGTTATAAAATATTGTCTCTTTTGCTATGCTAATATTGGTTGATTCTTTGATATATTGGTTGATATTCATGAGATTCACATGACAAAATTATTGTAATTTCTGAATTACATTAACGACATGTTTTTGCGTTTAATAATTATCTGTTATATTTCATCACAATCCCAAAAAGTTGCGGTAAAGTCAAACCTCACGGATCTGTCCAAATTTTTAATCAGAGTAAAAATAAAGTTGTTGGTGATATGCCAGCGATTTAGTATCTTTCGACTGAGACGATATTGAGTGATGGGGTCCGACTCGCTGTTCAGATTCATCCCAGAGCTGTTCAGTGGGGTTCAGGTCAGAGTGCTTCTGAAATACTGGAATAGAAAAAGCAGCTTCCACAAACTGCTGCAGGGAAGTTAGAAGCACCAAGTTCTCTAGAACGTCATCTTATGTGTAGCATTAGGATTCGTTGCCACAGGACTTACTCTTATTTCAGACACGATGAGCACAAATCAAACACGATTCTGGCATAATTGGATCAAGTGCACACATGTAAGTGTGTATGATTCATATGGTACCAATATGATGGTTTCCCATTTTAACGTAACCTGTGGTGTGAGGCTCCTGGAGCAGTAAGGTCAGTGCTCGGCACACCTTCACATGTTTGGGGCAGCTCTTTCACCAGCGCTGGCATTGAGAGACAAGATGCATTAAGGTCTTGGCGGCAACAAAGGGCGATCGCTCAAGCCGTGGTTTGCGTGCAGTCATGTGAGAGACATAGCTTGTAATATCCAGCACTCTCCGCAAAGGCCTGACAACCCGGAGCGATCCGCGGTGACATTCTTCAAAAGACCCTCTCTCACCATGGACAAAGGAGGACTCTTGGGAAGAAAAGGCAACGTGGCTCGCAATCTCTTTACCCTTTACACCAAAATGACTTCCAGTGGCACCCTTTCATCCGCAGCTATTTGTTTCAAAAATAGCCCCGTCTGTAGGGAGATCAGACAAAGAAAACCTTGAATGGTGTTTATTGAAATACCCAAAAGTGCGTCTGAGAGAATGTGGTAGTGTGATCTTTGTATTGCTAAAGAAATCGCTCAGCCAAAAATTACAATTCCGCCATCATTTACTCGCCTTCGTGTCGTTCCAAAAAATTCAATGTGATTACACAAGCCAGGCTCGTCGTAAAAAAAAGTGTCAATGTTGACATTTCGTCAAAATGACATTGTGTTGCAAAAGGACATGTTTCGCCACACTTGTGCAATGAGTCGTGCTAAAGCATTCAGTTTTATCCGAAACAGATGAACATGAATCTGGCAACGTTCTATCATGTCGGTTGTTGTATGTATTGTGGCAGTTCTATAGCATTTGTAAATAACTTAGCATCTGCACATTTGCAACCATGTCATTTTGTATTGCTTCTACGAGTTTTGAGCTCTTTTATCGTGACTCGTGTTTCGCAGGACTCATACATCTCAAGTGTAATGCTGCACCGGGTGTGCTATCCAGCAAGTTTACTACATCAGAAAAGCTGATTATGCGATGCAAATGATGAAATGTATTAGTTTACAAATCACGCACTACAGTAAAAGAGTTTTGCGCTCATGAAATAGTATTGCGTAAGGAACCACACGAAAATGAGTCTTTATTAATCGATAATCTGCCCTGTTTCTGAAATGGAAAAAAAAATGTTTCTGCAACCGTTGTTCATTTCTGCAAGTAAGTTTTTTGGAGTTTTGCAGAAATGTAGGTTGAGACATATTTTTCTAGTGAGCCTGTGTTATAGACAGTTACAGTGCTTAAGCCTCAAAAATGTTCTTCTTATGACTCGTGCAGTATGTTTCAAGTCTGTGTATTCCAAGCTGTCCTATGTCAACATTCTTTGTACCTGCATGACGAGCAGTGGTCAGTATGATTCTCCAAATGTTAATTCATTTTGAGGTGAAATATTCCCTCCATGTTCAGGCAGGAAGTGAAAGGAGCAGAATGTTCTAGTTTCTGTATGTTGACAGTGCAGTGTTGAAGAGTTGGCTGTGCTCTGTCTGATTCCACACTCCCTGCTCCACTCGTCATTACCGCCATCATCAATGTCTCTCCTCATTTCACATGGTGCAGGGTGCGTCCTCACCGCCTCGCTCCTTCTGCAGATTAGCAGGGAATGATAATGCTTTCTTGAGCAGTTTATACTGCACAGTTACAGGCTGCATGTATATATACTGTATATATCTATCGTATATAGATATATGATATATATTATATATATATACACTGTATGTACTATGTATAATATAATATATATTATTATATTTGCCCAACATTTTAGAACCGTCTGAGTACATATTATATTTTGAGGCACGTATTTATATTAAAACATCGTAATGATCAACGCAAATTTATCAAAAATTACACACACACACAGGTTGGTTGTTATGGTGTATGTGGATTAATGGTTTTTATACTGTTTAAACTGTATTTTCTATTGCCCTAAACCAACCCTACCCCTAAACCTACCCCTCACAGGATACTTTCTGCATTTTTAGATTTTCAAAAAAATCATTCTGAATTATTTATAAGCCTTTAGAATTACTGGGACACTGAAAATGTCCTCATAAATAACCTTCTCCTTGTAATACCTATGTCAAACCTTTGTCATTATACAAATTTATGTCCACATTTGTCACAAAAACGCGCACACACACACACACACAAACACACAGGTTTGTTTTTATGGTTCATGAGGAATCTCCATAGGCATAATGGTTTTTATACAGTACAAACTGTATTTTCTATCACCCTACACCAACCCTACCCCTAAACCTACCCCTCATTTTAGATTTTCAAAAAAAACTCATTCTGAATTATTTAAAAGCCTTTTGAATTACGGGGACACTGAAAATGTACTCATAAATCACCTTCTCGTTGTAATACCTATGTCATACCTATGTTATTATGCAAATTTGTGTCCTCATAAACCACATAAACATGCACACACAAACACACACACACACACAAAACACACACACACACAATAATGTAAAAAAAAAAAAAAAAGTACAAAGGGGCATCTTGCACATTTCTATGGATTTAATAACCCGAAATAACAACTGATATGGAACTCAGAGTTTTAGCAAATGTGCCTGATATCCCCTGTTTTTTTTCCTCTCCCTCCCCCCCCACCTTCCTGTTTCCTCCCCCCTCCCCTTTCCCCGGCCCTGCCCTTCACAAATCACTTTTCTGCGAGCATGTGTAAATTTGGACAAACTAGCCATTGTTGTAATGGTAAACCACTACTCATGGAAACATTAGCTTCTTTGTTATTTGGGACCAACTGACAGTCACATTCATGACAACACAGCACTAAAATAGTGGCGGTGCCCTAACGAGGCAAGTGGCTTTACAGAATCATAAGGTATCCCATATACTGACTGATTACATCTAGAGGGTGTTAAACGAAACAATTACATGTTTGCTAGGGCACTGCGGTGTCGATGTGTATTTCCCCCTATCTACATACTTAGTAAGTAGTATTGAGGCACTGTAACGCATTGAAAATGCAGGCGGTAGCTCCATCGTGAGTGGTCTAGGTCATACTAGCTCTAGACCCTATTATATTGACTCGTTGTATGTAGCCATGGCTGTCTGTAAATTGTATGTTCTTGTGCATGTATAAGATGATATGGTCAATAAGAGATTATGCGAGCACATAGCACAAGACGACTACGGTCCTCACATGACCTTAGTAGTATGTTAGTATGTGTATTGATCGGTCCTATTATCAGATGACAATGTACGACGAGTTGATCATGATGAAGAGAAGTTGTTAGGCACGAGGAGTCAAATTCACCGAGGCCCCGCACCAAGACTATGACTTCAGATGCTGGCTAGAAGCGTCTGCATGTACCCTAGCCGGATGAGGTCGAGTAGCCTGTATGTCTGTGCTGACCTCAGTAGGATATTGTGGTGCATCCTCGTGCAGCTCAACTAGCTTTTGTTCCACACCATCCCCTCTTGTTATTTGACATTTTTTTTCCACACATCCATCTCTATTGTTTAGTCGATAACCACACCATGCCTCCCCAGATTATTACTCAACCTCATTGTTTTTAGGAGACGGGTCAATTTTTTAGTGCAAGTAATACAAGAGATGGCCAAATGGTCGAAAGAGATGACCGCATGGCTATCACATGATAGTAACTACAGTCACAAACTCTTTGGAATTGACATCCCCCACCTCACGACAAAGAACAGACTTTCGGAGATTCCTTACAGACCTCTTAATCTCTGGTCTTCATACATTCACAGAATGGCACGGAAACTGCCTTTCCATGCACCTAAATGACACTTAAAGGACCTGAGCAACTAATCATTTCAATGCATAACTCCATATCATGTATGTAAACCACATGTGACATATCAGGTCTTAATCATTTATTGTGTATGTATTTTTAATAACTATTGAATAGCTTAATTGTTCGTATTCATGTTTGGTATGTGTGAGTTTGAATCCTCTTGCTTGAAACGTTTCTTCCAATCAATTATTTGTCAAATGCATCATATTCTTGTTATAGAAATCATGTCCAAAACTATACTCGGCAAGAGCGGGAAAAACGCGGACCATGTTACTGATAAGAGAACATTTGATTTATGAATGAGGAGAAACATTGAAACACCCCGAGCTACAATTGGTCGAGGAACGATTTGGGGTGTGTTAAACAGGCCAGTTTAAATACTCAGGACACCATCAAACTTTGGTTTTTGTGTCTAGCTTTTAGCTTTTGTGTCTAGCTTTTAGTTTTTTTTGTGTCTAGCTTTTAGCCATGCAGCTTTTAGCTTTTCACTTCTAGTCATGCTTCTTTAGCTTTTGAGAATGCTCTGGCTTACACGCCAGCTCCTCCAAAACCATGAGGAGAAACGCCACCTGGTCTCATCAAACTTCTATTTCTTTACTTTAGTTCATTTTATTTTCCGTTGAGAGTTTCGTATTCCGAGTTAAGTTTTGCCTAAAGCCGTGTCTCCGAAAGAGTGCCGTCTAAAACTTAAACTGCAGACCACAGCTCCGCGTCGCCAGCCAACACCCAACCACTGGCTCCCAAGACTGAGCTTCCAGCCAATCAGAAAAGCGGGAAACCACTTTCGGCAACCAGACAAGGAAGGAAACCCCGCATCACAGGAAAACAAGTACCTCCAGATCCTAGCTGAACTGGTGCATTTAATATAAATTTTAACCTAATTGAGGGACTCAATGCGAGGGTTATTTAAGTGATTGATGGTTGTTCATGTCTATGCAATTTCACATATTGCTGTAAACTTGTGATTTCACATTTTTCATTCTCTTAAACTATTTCCTCACTCTCTCTCTTTCTGAAAACATGCGTGTGTTCATGTGTTAGATTAGATTATATGTCTTAGATTTATCCAATAAAACCTTATTTATATTAAAAAGAGAAGTATCTTGTGTTTTGTGCTCACAAATTAATGTCTTAAACTGGACGGTCTTGTTACTGTGCTATTTAATAGTGTTTTCACTATATTTTGGATTTTAATATCTATTGCAGAGTTGATGTTGTGCGGCTCGTTCAATTAATCGCTGGCCGTCTCAGTGATCAGCGGTAAAACATTGATTCTGTCCTAATTCCCTTACATATTCATGGTGGAGTTCCCTTTAAAATCTTAAATGATTCCCTGTGAGCTAAATTATTGACCTGTTTCCCTTCCACAGGATAGCAAGAATATTCATTTGAAAAGGACGAAGTACAGTGTGTTCAGTCGATTGTACTGTTCATCTTCCCATAAACTCTACAAAAATCTAACTTAAAACAGTTTTAAAGTAGTATGTTTTGAGATGTGATCAAGTGTCTTTCATCTGTGCACAGTTCAATGCTATCGATCCTGACAGAAGTCTGCAGTTGGAAGGATGCCACTAGAAAGGATGTTATTAGAAAGATAGAACACACACACACAGACACACACACACCAAACACAACACACACACACACACACACACACACACACACACACACACACACACACACACACATCTGTTGCCTTTTCGACGATGCCATGGGGTGTGTCCCACACACAGACATGTGTTTCAGCTCCACTGACAGTAATCAGCGCACATGATTAAGAAACTTTACCGTTTTAGATGCAGAAATTAGAACATTTCATCAATGTAAATAATCCCAGTTCTATTAATAATTACATATTAGTTAAAGGTGATATTTTATCTTCAACAGTACACATCTACATATTTGCCATCTCTCATTAAACTCTATTGCTTTTTCAAAATAACTCATACATAGTAGACCAATATTATATTATGGAAGCCACCAGTATCAAATAATAAATGAACTGTAATTAATAAACGCTCAATCATTTGAACATGTCGAGAACTAGAACCAGACGGTTGTTTGAATAACTGCTAATCAAGGCAGCTTTTGAAAGTTTTGAATGCACTTTTATGTGTGAGCTCGGCTATATATTTAGCCGTGTGATTAGACTGCTGTACAGGTTTATTGTTCAGTCATAGATTGTCACAATAGAAGCTGTGGAAGCCTGGAAGAATCTCCCTGTACTGTATATTATTCCTAATAAGCAGTCCTGATAAGGCAACTTACGTTTCCAGTGACACTCCTCATGTTGCTTTGAAATCTCTTGCATAGGTTTAGAGGACTTCCTAAAGGTCTGAAGTTTCAACTTGTAACTTGTTTCGTGCCGTGTTTACGTTCTGAACACATCATTTGTCTTTGTCAGTCTTTTTCTTTGCTTTCATAAATCAAAACATGATTAGACTCGGAGTGCAGGTGCTCTTTGGGACTGGCTCCCTCGGGGATAGCTCCTTCTGAGAATCACATGCCGGGTTACAAGCCAGCGGATGGTTGAGGCAACTGTGTGTGCAGGTGACTC
Source organism: Sinocyclocheilus anophthalmus (assembly GCA_018155175.1). Taxonomy (NCBI): domain Eukaryota; kingdom Metazoa; phylum Chordata; class Actinopteri; order Cypriniformes; family Cyprinidae; genus Sinocyclocheilus; species Sinocyclocheilus anophthalmus. The sequence goes on along the minus strand of JADLZN010004030.1, from coordinate 131,172 downwards.
GGCATATCCTTGGACTGAAAGGCCGATTGTCCGTGAAAGCGTCGAAGAGATAGGAAAGAGCAGGAGAATGGATGGAGACTCGACGGACTGCATCGCGATGCGGCAGGTATACCGGCACGCCTCTACAACACCGAGTTAGCAAGCGAGCAAGACAGGTGCTGGCCCCCTTTGTTTCACAGTGATGTTGTTAGAGGATCTGTCACAGCATCCAGATAGGAGCAGCTGCACCTGTATGATCACCTGTAGTAACCTTCTGGAGGACTTCATTATGCCTCCCTGAGAGACGGTACGTTAACCATCATTGGCACAGCTGGTGTTGGGAACAGGAGTGGATATTGATTAGTTGTCGAACGTGGTGGCGTGTTACCTGCCGAGGAACCACAGGCAACGACATGGGAAAAGGACAGCGAGCAGCCAGTTGCAATCACAACCGTATGAGCTTGTTGTACTGCCCATAGAACAGAAAAGCAATTTTGCTTTTCACGCTAGGGGGGAAAGTTGACGCTTACTCTAGCTCAAGGCTCCGAGAGTGCCAGCGCTTGGACACGGAAAATGCAGTGGGTGCATGGGCGTTCACCCTCCCATCAGGTACTCGGGTATTGCGACGTCTGTGCCTCGACGTCGCGGGTGCCGCGCTCATCGGGGCGCGAGGGGCCGATTCCCAGCCTAGAAAAAACACACGTAGTCCACGGCCCTAACTGTCTAACTCAAGTCAGAGGAGGTGATTGCCTTACTACAGGGGTGGAGCTCAAAACTCATATGACACAATTTATGACATATCGGCACGAGAGGGTTTTTTTTTTACCGGATAGATTATAGAGAATGATAATAAACTTATTTGGCCGACCCCGCCCGACCGATGGTAATACTTGTGACGATTGACATTTATTATTATTTACTCTATGAGAAGAGTGTTTAATATCACTAGTGAAGAGGATTGTATGATCTTTGAAATCATATTGGTCTTTAAAATGCGAGATATATCGCGTATGTATAAAGTTACTTCTGCCCAATACAGTGCATAAGCTCAAAGTTAGTTGTTCCAATTTAGCAGACTTGAAGTTTACCAGTTTAGTGTACCAAAAGCACTACTGCAGGGTATTTTTATTAAGTACACTACCAGTCAAAAGTTTTTGAACAGTAATATTTTTTAATGTTTTTTAAAGAAGTCTCTTCTACTCACCAAGCCTGCATTTATTTGATCCAAAATACAGCAAAAACAATAACATTTTGAAATAATTTTACTATTCAAAATAACTCTTCTCTGGAATAATTTCAAATGTCAGTGTAGTCCTGTGATTTCAAAGACTGAATGTTAGCACGCAACACAGCACATGCGGAACTGCGCCCCCTCACGCCACAGTCCAACATGATAACGTCAGGATCACGTTCTACTATTCTGATCAGGCTGTCGTCATAAAAAGAATCATAATCGTGACATAATAATCATATAATACTTCTACTATGGGTACAGAAATAGTCCAGTGCGCATTAACGTGTAGACGTATGAAAACTCAGCCAAGGTAAGGAACCGCAAGTAATTCTTTTTAAAGGTTTTGTCTATCATAATTTTTGATAAATTTAAAGCATCCTTGCTAAATAAAAGTATTAATTTCTATAATTTCTATTCATTCTATTTAATTATTTTTTAAAAATCTTACTGTTCAAAAACTTTTGACTGGTAGTGTGCATAAATATGTAAATTTATTTGTAGTATACTTAGCATGAAATAAATGTATTTCAAATGCATTTTTAGTAGCCTGTATTTATTTTTCACTAGGGCTCACTCTTAAACACATCAAGCTGGAGTCTGGAAATACAGGCAGAGTGTTCTGACAAACAGTTACATGTTAATTTGCTCCTGACAAAGACATTCTCTGAGAAAAATGCTAATGTTTCTCTTTAGAAATGGTACAGATTTTCTGTCCCAGCTGTTTAGTCTTCCAGATAGATTCAGTCAATAATCGATGGATGGGTCAGGTTGGTTTAGGTTGTGTTGGTATATGGCTAGTGTGAGCTGTGTTGGGAAGCTACTTTAAAATGAACTGTATAAACTATATTTAGTAGATAGTCTAAAACTGTACATAAAGATTTTTTTTTTGTGTGTGGAAAAAGTAGTACAAGATACGAACCAAAATAAGCAAATTATTTGGAAGCTATTAAAGAGCTGTTAAATGCATTTATCTTCATATACCAGATGATACTTTTTAATTGGGCAGTTATTAAAACATGTCAGTTGGTATGACATTAAAAACTGACTCATGAAAAGAGGAGAGGGGGCTAGAATCTTTTATTTAAGAAAGCACATATGATCATATAGCCTCAGCTCGCTCTGCGGTAAAGCTGTCAGCACAGCAACATGATTCAAAAGGCAGCAATGTAGTGTTTTGTCATGCTACACCGTTTTTAAGTTGGAAACAGTAGCTTGTTACTGGAAAAGTGACCTATTTTGAAAAACACCGAGCTACTGTTACACTGCTGAAAAATGTAGCAAGTAGCGTCACTGCCTTCAGATCACTACTCCCCAACCATGCTTAGAGATGCTGCAGTTTCCAATGCATTTAACAACTGTTTGTAGCTTTGTGTGATTCCAGAAAGTGATAAATGTGAGAATTGCCCTACAGGATGTAGCAGCGTTAGTTAGCTGGTATTCAAATGGTGCTCTATGCAGCATAAATGCATTGGCGTGGATATAATTCTTTACCATCGCTAGCTCCCCTCCAGCTAACCTTGCTGCAGTGTGGGATGCATTGCCCGCATTTCTTGATAGCGTCAAGCCCTTTGATGCGCTGCGCAGTCTCGTTCAGATCACACGAGCGGTGTAAACGCTCACATGTCCCTCCAGTATTTACATGGCTCTGTATTTAGTCAGAGAGCGATCAAAGCGCAGCATACCGCAGCTATGCATGTGACGAGGAGAATCACAGGAATAGATGGACACCCCCCACCTCTGTGTGCGAGCGAAACGCAGATGCGTTGACGACACAATGCCGCGCGCCGTGCTTTCCTAGCGCCTCTCTCACTTTTGTGCTGCTCTGAGAAACACTCATGCTTATCTCTCCCTCCCTCTCTCTCTCTCACCCTCCCTCCCATTCTGTCCTCCTCTCTCTCTGTGTCTCTCTCTGTCTCTGAAGGAGTAATGGAGCGGATCACCATGTAGACAGCAGCCGTCGGGAAGCAGGTAGAATGGGAAACCACGTATGGAGAGCCGCCGGTCTGCAGCCGTGGTGAGCGCAGACATCCTCAGGACTTCAGCCGGGATCTCACGGATGGCTGTCGCATTCCCGCTCACGTAACGCTGAGGAGCCTCTCGTCAACTGCGGACAGCGGACAGGATCTGTTTTCTTCTTCATCCTCCTCTCTCACCTGCTGTTCTCTCCTGCATTGCTCTCATTTATTTTAGACACCTGTTCTCCAGCCGCACCAGGGACTCCTTCTCTGCCCCGTGCGTCGTTTCCCCATTTTTCCTATCCGCTTTGAAGAAAAGCTACCAAGCAATACTCAGCCACCATGGGGGACATGACAAACAGCGATTTTTACACCAAGAACCAAAGAAACGACAGCAACCATGAGGGGGGATTTGGATGCTCGCTCATGGAGCTGCGCTCCCTCATGGAGCTGAGAGGAACGGAGGCGGTGGTCAAAATTCAGGAGGACTACGGAGGTGTCGAGGGACTGTGCCAGAGGCTGAAAACCTCGCCGACAGAGGGTGAGTGTGCGCTGTCTCATGCCACCATCACAATCATCCCGCATGAACTCGCTCCCGAGCGGTGACACGCTTTCAAATGCTAATCATTTCCATTCCTGTATGCTGTGAGATCTTTCAGACAGGTTTGTCCCCCTCAGACCTACTGCTGATGCTGCAGAGTTATTAACTAGGATGTGTCTCCCAGGCAACAGCACAGGGGTCAAACTAAATTTGCTACTTTGTACAATGATAGTGTTGCTGGGTAGAAGAAGGCATGCATGCTTCTCCATATGGTTTTAATTACAGATGCAATGACTACAGGATCCATTCTTGCGCATTTTCTCGCATCGAAAATCAGCCGCATCACCTTTAGTGCAGAAAGGTGTTTGCTCGCGTCCGTTGGTAAAATGATTGGCGTCTTTATTGTGGCATGATTTGTTATGGCCTGACAGTGGTGCGTCTGTGCTATCCAACGCATGCACCATTTGATCTTCTACTGTTGGAAGCGTCGACATTTAAAACACGTAGCTGTGTGTGATATATGTGTAGGAGTAGATAGCTTGTTATAAATGTCATGTATTTCCCGTGTTCCACCATATTGTGAATTTTAATGACTTCTAAACTGGCCTTCAGTAGATGTGTTCCCCACGACAATGCTAGAGCACTAGATTGATAGATCTGTCAGCCTGGAGGACAGCGTAATCTTACCTTCTCTGCAAACTATGTGTTTGGTCTGAGTGTTAGGAACATGTTTAGGAGCAGGCTGTTGCTTTGCTCTGCTGGAGTGACTTGTGCTGACACCCCAAGTGTGACATGATAATGAAGACAAATGGTCACATCTAGTCTTGTTAATAAGCTGAGCAGTTATGCCTTCTCTCTCAGGACGCAGTCACCACTACCCAGCAATGACCATTTAGCACTATCATACACCACCACCTAAGATCCTTTCTTCCATTTTTCACTAGTTCAGCCTATTTTGAGTCAAGATGCTTTAGAAAGAAATGTTTAGCAGCTTAAACCACTCACAGACATACTCCCCTCCAGTTAATTTTAAAAGTAAAGCATTACAATATTGCGTTACTCCATAAAAAAGTAACTAATTGCGTTACTTAGTTACTTTTTATGGAAAGTAATGCATTACATTACTTTTGCGTTACTTTTTGTCACCTGGGCCAGACTTGCTTATTTATTTTTAATAACAGAAAACCCAAAAGTCATATTTTTGGTGACTGTAAAGGCTCTTTCACAACAAGGGCCAGTTGCATAAACATAGCCACAATGTTAAGACTTTGTCTTAAGAACTAGTTTGACTAATTAGCAGTTAGTCAAGAGGGTAATCAGTTTTACTTTTCTCACTGAAATTGGGCCAATCTACATTTTTGTAACTGGATTTAAAAAGTTATGACCAGTTTGAATGTAAACAAATTAGATGACAAATTTTTTAAGACTAGTCTAAGTAGTTTATGCAGCTGGCCCCAAGAGAGAAATTAATAAGCCTCAGGCTGAAGAAAATGCCTCTGTCTCTGCACTTACTCCCAATTTCTCTCAACACGGGGACAAGAAAGTTGACAGTGAATAAATAGGAAAACAAAGTAACTTGCGTTACTTATTTGAAAAAGTAACTCTGATATTTTCTTGTTAATTTAAAAGTAATGCGTTACTTTAATAGTTACTTAAAAAAGTAATCTAATTACGTAACTTGCTTTACTTCTAATGACCTATGCATTACCTAAAAAAAACTATTCAAACTGTTCAATGAGCAAGAAAGAGACACCAGTACATGCAAGTTAACCAGGTCCCCACCAACTGATCTACCAATCCCAACAAAGTTGACATCGGGCCCCTTCGGCTGGTCATTCTCCTGGACCAGCTTGAACCAAATTATGTCCACATTTGACCAACTGGAATCCACGTAACAGCAGCCAGTTGCAACTGGATTTTCTTGCAGGGCGGGAGGCATCCAAACAGTGAACACACTCCAGACACTAATGTGTAACTTTATCCCTCTTCGATTCCTTCAAGAGCTTCAGTCAATACTTGTGCCTTTAATCTATGCTTACCTTACTCATACTACAATCAATGATGAACCAGGGTTGATGGTCAGCTCATCTCTGCTGAGTAAAGAAATTGCTCTGTAAGTACAACACAAGTCTCCCTGGATCCCCCTGGATGCTACGGTACATTACGTGGGTAGTATTGAGCCGCTAAAGCGCCCACTTTTCCCGAAGTTGTGGGTGTTGGCCACTCTCACAGAGAGAGTTCCTGGCAGATGGGAGCTGAGCGAGATATAGAGGAGTCTGGCGACCTCCCAAGAAAAGAGAAATCATCTCCTTCAAGTCCGCACGCTTCAGATAATGCTGCCGCTAGGCCAGACGGATACCACACGCCATCTGAAAGCCTGCAGGTCGAGGTACAGGTAACGAGGAATAATCAGAACCGGGGAAATATTTGAAGGACGAGGGAAGGGTTGCTATTTTTACATTGTACAATGAGCAGGAATGAATGACTAAGTTCATACGTTCAGACAGTGGGAAAGACACTTCTGTCTTCGCTGCAACCACGGTAAACTATTTGCCGTAGAGGTGGGCTAGGGCATGACAATGCCAAGCAGCTATTGCATGCTAATGGTCTCAGTGTACTGTTCCCAGCACCAGCTGCAAGCCAGCCAGAAGTGTCTGTACGCTCACCGTGACTGTCCTCCCCCATGCCTTCCTCTGTTCTCATTTCTATTTCAGTCTGATGGTCCATCTCACTTCGACGCAGTACACATCCTTACCCGAATTAGCCTGTTTAAAAGTAACCAACATTTAGACTAATCTCTCCGCTCACGTTTCGCACATCCTGATGTGTCTCCTGGCTAATTCATAATGAAATGAGAGGTAAAAAATCTCCCGAGCCTGGCCCAGTGCAGCTGAGCTATATTAAAGACACAGATGTGAAACTTTTAACCTTGGTGCTTAATAGCACTTTGGCATTGAACGTGAATGCTTCTGCTGCTGAGGAGAAAATGCAAAAAGCTGCTAATAGCCAATTTTTGCGGCAATTAAAATAGAAAGAAACAGAAGGGCTGTGAATATTGGGAGTGAGACACTCCATGTAATCCGATGCCGCATTTAAACGGTAAGAGGCACTGAAGGTCAAAGCGAGCTGGCAAAACATCCCACAGCCAAACTACAAACACAACATGACCACAGCTCACACAATGAGCATCAGTGGGCCAGCTCCGCTTATCAGAGCCACCGCTTCACCTGACCGATCCCTGGCGACGCTTTGACATTGCACTGAAGGACCCGGTTCTGGAGCAATGACAACGGCTGTTGGCTACCGGAGCACATGGCTGCTTAAACACTGTCCCACCTTAGCTAGGCTGTGCCCTCGTCCCATGCCCTTGATCGGCATGCTAATCTAGTCCACCGGTCCGCGTTCTCATTCCCCTCTGACAAACCTATTTAGTCTAGGGTCCCAGCAGGAATTGCTCAGAAGGAGTACAATCTCCTCTAATAAGGACAGTAGTGCTGCCCTGATTCCAGTAGCCATTCTTAAAAGGAGAAAGCACTTCCCTCAGAGGACAGATTATAAATAAGAGACCAGGCCACATTTCTCCTCTTCTGAGAGACAGATGCTCCTGAATGGATGACCTTGGAGGGTAGTTTGAGTCGGTGATGTTGGCACAGAAAAGTACGTGACGCATGTAACATGATCAAGGGCTTAAGAGCGATCTGAAAAGGCTCGGGGACACATCGCAGACCTTATTAGCCTGTCTCATGAATATTAAGTAGTAACGTCAGTCAGTAGTTGCAACTCATTTGCTGCAATACAGCGAGTGCTAGGCGTGTTAGGATTACTGTTCACACATTCATTCGTTTGATGCAACTGGTTGGAGTTGACTTAAAGCTGGTCTTAAAGAGTGACATTGCCAATTTTATATGTAAACTATATAATAATTTGGGTAACACTTTATTTTAAGGTCCGATTCTTGATATTAACAAACCATTAACTATGGCTTGTGCCCCAATAAACTCCTAATTCACTGCTTATTAAAGATAGTTGTTAAGTTTAGGTGTTGGGTAGGATTAAGGATGTAGAATATAGTCATGCAGGATATGTGCTACTATGTTAATAATACGCATGCTAATAAGCAACTAGTTAATAGTGAGAATGATCCCTATACTAAAGTGTTACCATAATTTGTACTCTTTCATCATGCTACCTGCACTGAAATATCCCCGGTTATATCAGTCCAATCTGTAGTCTGTATACATGTCTTATTGTTAAAATACATATTGCATTTTTGTATCCCCGCTCACGGACACTTAGATCAAGCCAGTGCATTATTGGTGTTGAGGTTTTCCAACATTTTTTGGTAGGGCAACAGCCATTTTTTTCTCTAGACATGTAGCATCAATCTAAAAAAAAAAAAATGCATTGACAGCCAAGTTTTCTCCATCTTGCCAGCAGTGAATTACCCCTTTAAAGCTGCTGCTTTATGTGCCCAGCAATGCTTTTCTCTTTGCACTGCAGCTACACAAAACAAAAATGTAACACAACTTAAATTATGATGATTAAAAATATCTAAATGAACACAAGAATTTCTAAAAAGTTGTGACATGGTCGAGGGATCCTTGAATGCTGCACACAAACCTCCGAGCTCAGTTGGTGTGTTCAGGGTCAAGCACACGGGTTTTTTGTCACATGTGCTCTCGCAATATTGAAATTGGCACATTTCAGCAAAGTGAGAGATGTAGATGAGCGCGTTCTGAATTGTTTTCAGGGTGACCGCATTGACACATGCAGAAAAAAGAGCAAACAGACAGATTTCTGAATTTCACTTATATTGTCATAACCCTTCTTAGACAGACATACTTCTTTCCCTTATTCCAGGAAAGTACTAAACTGTACGGTGGCCAAGAAGTGCAAAACAAATCACAATTCTGAAAACAAAATAGCAAATTACAAACGCAAATGCAAATCTAAAAAACAAAATAACAGTTCAGAAAGCACAACAACAATTCAGAAAACATTATAACAAGTCAGAAAACACAACGACAAATCCCCCAAAAAAATGAACAAGTCAGAAAACACAATGACAAATCCAAAAAGAAATTTTGGATAGCTCAAAAGCAGCTCCAGTGGCGCAGATGGATAAGCGCGAGTTGTTGGCTTTTTGACGCGATCGACCCGGGTTCGATCCCACCTTTTGCCTAACTTTTTTTTCCTCCCTTTTCAAATCTCGTATCACATCGTAAAGGCATTTATTTTCAATAAAAATTAAGGAAATATTTTAAGTTGAAAATAAAGTATCGGGTAGGATTAGTGTAGGAGTATGGAGGTCTTTATTGTACCAATAAGGTGGCATCAATTTAATAATTTGAATTAAAATTACAACTTAGACCCAATAAGTTATTATTGCATGATGTTTTATAATGTATTACAATGCTGAGGTGCCGATAATTGCCACTATTTGCAACAAGTAGTATACTTGATAGTAGAAATCCTGCTATTTTAACATAGTGTAAATAGGTATTTGCACTTAGTGTAAATAGCATATTGCTAAAAATCCTGCTATTTCCACTTAGTGTAAATAGAATCCATTGCTAATATGAGATTTGAAAAGGGAGGAAAAAAAGTTCGGCAAAAGGCGGGATCGAACCCGGGTCGATCGCGTCAAAAAGCCAAGGGCACGCACTTATCGATCTGCGCCACTGGAGCTGATGATTTACAGCCACTTTTAACTAAATGTAAATATACACTCCGTATTCTTTATTCCATAGTAAGGGCAATTCATACAATACATTTAAACTGAGCTACTTTAATACCATCTCCGAACTTTCTACCACGACTCTGCTGTTCTTCGGCTGGTTCTTCTCTGTATACGTTGATTGACAGATGTCTCGTCCAGTCAGCGGTGAGTAATCCCAAACCAATGGCACTGTCTCAAACTATACCTACCTCTTCCGGTTTGTCTGATTTGTCGTTGTGTTTTCTGACTTGTTAATTTGTTTTCGGATTTGTTGTTGTGTTTTCTGACTTGTTATAATGTTTTCTTAATTGTTGTTGTGTTTTTTAGACTTGCATTTGAGTTTGTAATTTGTTATTTTGTTTTCAGAATTGTGATTTGTTTTGCACTTCTCGGTCACCATACTAAACCTCTTTCAAACAAAATGATATTTCTTGACAAGCAAAAGACAGTTTGTCGTAGGGGTAAGAAGGTCCTAGTATTTCACACAATTAAATTTAGCTCAGTTTTAGGACTTTGGATATTTCAGTAGAAAACAGGACGAATACTGATGACACTGGTGAAGAAAGTGATTATTTCTCCTTTGCAGTCACACAAACAGCATCATGGTGTTTAATATGCGCATCAATGAATGTGTCATGACAAACACAATGTTACAATCTGAGTCACCTTGTTGTGATTGTGCTTGTCTTCTTACATCTTTTGCTCAGTGTGATAGTCAAATATCAGACTAGTGAGCTTTACTGTACAACATCAAGTGTGGTATAAATAGACAGTATCAGGTAACTTAATTAGTAATCAGTTTTCAACGCAAACATTTTAACTTTTTTTAATGCACTTTACTTTCTAACTGAAGAAATAATTCAGAACTGAGCATAAATAGAAAAAAATAATTTTGACTTTAGACAGTGTGATGACCTTATAAAACTGTATTATACAATTTTGTTTATTTTATTTTAATAAAACCATTTAATTTAGATTTTCAGGTTACCATTTGTTGTTCAGTGCAGATGATGTTCTTTTTCAGCTGATGTCTAAACAAGCGCAATTATTCCTTAAGAGCCTGTCTTACAGAGACACTTTGTTCCCTGTTTTTTCCCCCAGTTTAATATCCTTTTTCACTTGAGGAAACATTATGAAACTTAAATGGGTCAGTACTGTTTGGTGTTGACGTTTTATATATATCATGGAATCGCTTGCTCTCGCAGTATCCTCAGTGTCATAGAAAAACTACTCTAATTTAGATGTATATGCGATATCCAGTTATGTAACTTCAAATATATGGAACACAAATAGGAAAAGAGAAATCCATTAGGTTTCCAGCATAGATATGGTTTTATAGATATGATCATGAGACGTTCTAACTATCAGCACAATTTCAGTGCATGCTACGTAATATGACACATACTGAAAATGAAGCTATACACAAAACAAGAGTTCCTTTGTTCATGAGTTAGGTTTACCCAACCAAAGGCTTCAGCTGACAGCACTGACAACAATAATATGCTACCCCTAGTAAAAATCAAACATAAAAGTCATATATTTATTATATTAAAATAACATTCATGTCTAAAGTAATATATTAAAATACATTTATTTCATACTAAATACAGTTCAAATCTATTGACATATTTACTGACATCATATACAAATGTTAATTAAGCTTTATTTGGAGTACTACTGTACTTGCACAATGCGCAATGTCTTAATATTAAGCCTGAAATGTGTTTTAATGTCACTATTGATGAGGATTGTACGACCTCTGAATGATATCGGTATTTAAATGCAATATAAAGTATACTCGCAATAGTTCCACTTTAGCACAATCAAATATACTTCAGTGTATCTTTAGTTGGACTTCAGCACTACTTCCGCACAATTAAAGTGCATTAAGCACAAAATTAGTTGCTTCAGTTTAGCAGACTTATACCAGTTTAGTATACTAAAAGTACAATTGCAGGGTATTTTTATTAAAGAGCAGGACATATGGTATTTTAAATATTGTGTTGGAGTCCTCTACAACAGGTTTAAATGCATCTAAGGTCAGAAAACATTGTAATTTTCTCAGAATATACATTTAATATGAGACACCCACAACAGAGTCATTTGCCAATGATTTCGAAACGATTCGTTCCAGGCAAGTTTGGAGCAAACCCCTCCCTTCCATAAGCCTACTCTGCTCTGATTGGTCAGCTGGCCAAGCCTGCTGTGATTGGCACAGAGAGCACATTAATCGACACATTCTTAGGTTCACAGTGAATTATCAGAACTACTTCAGTAAGACAGTAATATCGTGCTTTACCTGGAAACCTAAAGCTGCACTAGGTGTACATCACATATTAGCACAAAAACTTGATATTTTGAGCACTCTAATGAAAATGTACACATAACGTATCAATCGTACTTACAGGTTGTGGTTCGGAGAGCTTGTTAGTCCAAATTAAGAAGATTAGAAACCAACAAAGATAAAAGCCAAGATTAGAGAATCAGTCCTTGGTAAAATGACATGCACAACAAAAGGTTCGAATTGTATTTCAGTGGTATTCTTGAACACAGCATCTTCTCAACATGATGTAAACACATAACTAGGGGAAGTGTTTGTGGGCGGGTCAGACTCGCGGGCAGGCGGGGATTATGCAAATGTGTTACCCAGTGACGTATACCGGTGAGAGGCAAAAGATTCGAAAATATGACGACTCGTTAAGGCTATTCAGAATCGAACTCTCTTTTGAGAGACATTATCTTTATTTATCATGCACTTTTTTGATTAACAACTTTGCAGACTGTTTACATTTAAGGATAGCTACGTTACAAACTGCAAAAAATATATTTTTTGAAAACCCATATGACCTGCTCTTTAAGTACATAAATATGTAAATGTATTTTTAGTATACTTGGCATGAAATAAATGTTTTTCAAATACATTTTAGTATATTTCACTAGGGAGTACATGGTGCAGGGAACGTTTTGGAAAGTGCTTTTCTATAGGCTGATTTCTCATGTGTATTTCATGAGTTCGGGGGCTCCTGTGCATGTTAATGGGAAGCTTTGTCTTGGAGACTCATCTGAGCCTGGCATCAGGAACCTGACACTGACATCCCAGCTGAGAGACAGAGAGAGAGACACACACACATACACACACACACCACACACACCACACCACACCACACACACCACACCACACACACACCACACGCGCACACACACACACACAAATGTTGTGTTTCCATGTTTTATGGGAACATTCCATAGGCGTAATGGTTTATACTGTACAAACTGCATGTGCCATTGCACTACACCAACCATAAACCCCTAAACCTACCCCTCACAGGAGACTTTGTGCATTTTTACTTTCTCAAAAAACTCATTCTGTATGATTTATAAGCTGTTTTCCTCATGGGGACCAACAAAATGTCCCTACAATGTCAAAATTTACTGGTATTACTATCCATTTAGTCTCCATAACGTGATAAATACCAGGTACACACACACACACACACACACACACACACTCTCTCTATCTCACACACACACACACACACACACACACACACATCTCTCTCGCTCTCTCTCTCTCTCACACACACACACACACACACACACACACTGTGCCGCTGCCCACGGCTGCTTCATTACTCCACACAGGAAGCATGTGAGCGTGGGTTGGAAGATCCGTAAGCCTGTTCTTCAGGGCCGCCGGTGGATTGAGGGTGTTCACGTATAAAAAACAGACCTCTCCTTACATCCACAGGCCTCCAGTCTGAACAGGAAAAACCCTTGTCAAAAACACGACTCCACAGCACAATGTCTAATTAAGTTGCCCTCAAACAGCAAGTGGCCACGTTAACCACCGCATCATGACAGATGTTGGAGTTTTATAACGAAGTCCCACGCTGAAATCTCTCCATCCACCTCCACCTACCTCCACAGCCAAGCTACATTTATATACTTTTGTACGTGTCAGCTCAAACCCTTCTCGTTTGTAAGTCACCTTGATACCACCAAAGCAGCATTGAATAGGGACAGAGGCATAACGCTAGTGCGTATGAAATATTACTGTGCATGAATCACATTATTCCCTATTCTATAACCTATATTAAATACTGTAAGAAAAAAACTTTAATCAAAAACGGAAAGGTACTGGCAGTTTACTGGGCATTATTCTTTCAGTTCACAGACAAATAATATGGAAATTTCCTATTTCTTAATGAGTGTTTATTTAGCTGTATAAGATGTGAAAGGCTGTGCTATATTCTGAATTTTTTTCAGAGCATGCAGCAGACTGTATTCACTAAGTGCCTTATCACTACATAATAATGTTGAGGCAATTATTGATAAAAATATGACACTTAAATATTATATTATATTCAAACCTCTTGCGATTTTAAACAGTTGCTACAATGTAACAAAATTCTGACCGTGTAGCCAAAAGGTTTAAAAGAAACCACTCAATAGACATGTTCAATCAGTGATAAGGTTGTGTGATACGGTATATTTGAGTCCCAAATCAATTAAAACAGAAAAGACTGTTCGGCTGAGACACAATGTTGGTCATGCTTGAGTCATCAGTTCATGCAAATTTAAAGAGCGTTGAGCCAGAAAATTAATTTAGCGTGCAACTATTACTTGTTTAGAAGAGGGCTGCAGTGGGTGATGCTTCAAGCCTGAAGGCAGAATATATTTCTGTTTAGAGCATTTTAAGAAAGATCCTTATAATAACAACATACACCCACTAAAGTCCACACAGTTATATTGTGCTGCCAGATGAACAAATCTTGTACTGGAGTCTACTTGTCTAGTCACGGCACTTTCTCTATTATTTTATTAGTGAAGGATCCAGAGTTGTCACAGAATGTGACTCAGCAGTGAACTATAGGCTACTACACACCTCCATAACACAGAGATATCAGTTCAGCAAAATGCCATAGACACTAGTTCTGGACAAAACACTGCAAGCTAACAACTATTGCATCTCTGATGTCTTGCAGAGAGCAAGAACCCCCAGGAAATATTAAGTGTGTGTGTGATGCGTTATGCTGAAGTTTAAGTAGAAGTATTGATTTATCAGCACATGCGAGTGGGAATGTGGTGATAGACATAGAAAAACACTCACTCGACTGATAATGCAGTATGTCATCGCTATAAAACAATTACCAGCAATGGCCAATTAATTTCACTGACACAAGCCATCTTCCCAGTTTGTCGTCAGTCAGTTAACTTGTTGATTTGAGAGATGCTGTATACAAGCACACAGTTAGCTTGGGATACTGTTGATAGAAACTACAGTAACACTTTATCTTAAGGTGTCCTTGTTACACGTTACATGCACTTACTATTAAAATAACAATTAATTATGCATAATTACATGCAAATAACACTAAGCCAAACCCTAATCCTAACCCTAACCCATATAGTAAGTGCATGTAGTTAATTAATATTGCTCAGTACTTAAATGTATAATTACACTGTGACAAGAACACTAAAATAAAACATAACCGACTACTAATCTTTGCATTTTGGCAGCTGAATTGATGTCAGTGTCAGTTAATTTGTCACTAAGGATATGGGAATCCAGTGTGGGATGCAGCTTTCCATGCAAACATCACTGCGCTCTGTACATATGAACACTGTTATACACTTTACAGTACAGTTTCATCTACACTCTAAAAAATGCTGGGTTAAATATAACCCAGCGCTGGGTTAAAACAACCCAATAGCTGGGTTTGTCCCTTTTTAACCCAATTCAAATTTTTTAGAATGTATTCATTTAGGACACGCTTTTTGGTACAGCGGACCACCTGTCTATTGCTCCAAGCTTCCTTTTGATTCACATACAATTAAAAATGGCATTTAGCCGTTCGGTGACTGTATTGATTGAGCATTGTGCATCAGTGCAGGTGTTCTCGTGTATTATCATCTGCATGTGCTGCAGTGCCCAGCCAATAACCACACTGCTTTATGTGTAGGGTTTCCATGGTGATCTATTTTTATCCACATTGGAAAAGCTAGGCGATATTGCAATATGCAATATTGCAGGTCCTCTCTCTCCCTCTCTCTTTTAAAAGGGTAATTTTTGAATAACATATCAAGTGCATAAGCATATGCAAATATCTCCACTGAAAACGGATTCCAGCACAGTTTGAGCTGCAGCTGCATAAATAGCACAGAGAAGATCGAGCTAACGTTCACACAAAGTGCAGAAATCAATCTTTCGTCATTTTAAAGCGCACTTATTCCCTGCTCTCCATCTATATTTGTCCCATATATACGGCGCTGCACGACAAGCGTGTATGTGTCCTGGTTTTACACCCTAATTAATATGACATTCAGTGGTGTCATGAGTCCCCAGAGCGCGTCGATTCACACTTGTTCAGTGAGTAATGAGGTCAGCTTCACTCCTTCATTCTTCACTCCCTTGTTCGCTCTTTATCTTAATGCTGATTCCATTGTTTCATAAACTCAGCTAAGTATGCAGTGTGCTTTAAAATGCACCCTCTTTAGGTTTAGAGGCAATAAAATGGTCGTAGGTCATTGTGAAACTCTGCCAGCATTTATTCATCTGTTGTTTCAAATATAAGCGTGCAGTAAATATACAGTGAGTAGTATGACCAAAAACCAGCAGTCGTCCACAGGACTTTCCCGACTAATGCACTGAAGTCAGATGTGCTTTTGGTGAACTTCTTCCCATCGCTTGTGAAAAACAAGTACACTTTAGCATACTTTAAAATAGAGTACTTATTACAATATACTCAAGTGAACTGAATCTAATGTTTTCAGACACTTAATTGACAATGAAATGAAAATGTGTCACAGTTATTTAAAAGTAAATGCAGTTAGTTGAACTTAAGAGTGCTTTATTGACCCACTTTAGTAGGACTTAAATACAATGGCTTATGTAGCTTCATAATTACTTCTGTTGTCTAAAAAGCACTGAAAAAATTAAAGTGTCTGTCTTTAAGTACACTTGAGTGTCCTTTTATTTCTATAATACTATATTTATCTGTGAGTACAGTTTTTTTCATAACTTTTAAGATTTGAAGTCCATTATGAGTGCACATTCAGTACAGTTTAATGCACTTATTTGTAATGATTTTTCTGCTGTGGCTTTAGAGGCTCGGTGATATGCAGAATAATCAATTGTTTAAATGAGATTTGCAAGTATGCTCTTCAGTTGTACATGAATC
The DNA here is from genome assembly GCA_018155175.1 of Sinocyclocheilus anophthalmus. NCBI lineage: Eukaryota > Metazoa > Chordata > Actinopteri > Cypriniformes > Cyprinidae > Sinocyclocheilus > Sinocyclocheilus anophthalmus. The sequence continues at coordinate 114,563 of JADLZN010004030.1, read as the reverse complement.
GCTCTTGTGGTATCAAACTTCACTGCTATACACTCCATTATACTGTATAATGCATATATACAATATATATAGAAACAGTATATATATATATATGTGTGTGTGTGGTGATGTTGTGTATTATATATATATATATATACATACATATTCATGTTTTTTGTGTTTTTGTTTTCAAGGAAAGCTATAAATAGGGTCATAAACAATGAACAAGACTGACAGACTCATGTGCTCTTTTATGTTCACAGGCTTCCTCAGAGTTAATAAAGAAGGCTCTGAAGTGCACGAGGCACCTTTATGAATCCGTATTTGTGTCGCACATGCAGTGATTTATTGTCTTTTGACTGTGGTTTTTATCACTGCAGCATGTTTGAGCCGTTTGCTGACACCTGCTAATGACTGTGTTTATGACTCGCAGTCTAAACCGCACGAAACACTAACATATTTATATCTCCCCATGCTGTCTTCCTGTTCCTTTTAATAAAGCTTTAATGCCCTGGTCACGTGATGACAGGCGTGCTCTGAGCCCGGCTTCACTGAAGTACATGCATGCGGTCGGGCGATCACAGGAGCTGGGCTAGCGTTCACGGCGGGTGGGACGGATGCTCCATGAGAGTCCCACCCACAAACACACACACAAACACACACAACAACACACACACACACACACACACACAAACACACACACACACACACACACACACACACACACACACACACACACACACACACACACACACACTCACACAAAACACACACACACACACAAACCACACAGCAACACACCACACACACCACACACACACGTTTACATTTGTGAAAAGTGGGGACTCTCCATAGGCGTAATGGTTTTTATACTGTACAGACCGTATATTCTATGGCCCTATACCTATGTCATACCCATGTCATTATACAAAATTTGGCTAATAAAACACCTAAACATTTAAACACACACACACTCTCACACACACACACACTCAATTAAGATGGAATGTGTAATGAGTTTACTTTTAGCACACTGTGCTATTTGCAACCTGCGCGTTGTTTCCCAGCGGCCACCTTCCCCTCCTCGTGTCACACACTGCTTCCTTCTCTGGCTGTCTCTCGGTTTCTCTGGGCCGCTCTGCGTTCGTGTTCCCATGGAAGCAGCCACCATCTTGTTTCTCGCTGCGTTAGCTCGGTGTCGACTTTGATGATAATTCTGGTGTCAGCTGAAGGATGTGTTTCCTCCGACCACAGGAGTGTCTGGCATCACCGCCTCAAAGTTATGCAGAAAATCCCAAGGTCAAATATACATGAAGAAATGGCAATATGTATTTTTGACATTATTTTGCAGGTGTCACATTCTTGCATTCAAAAACAGCTGGGTGGGATTCAGAGGTCTGAAGACGTGTTTATAGACAATTCACTTCTTTTAGTGTGACACAGTATCTGTGTCAGTTTTTGGAACTAAACGTAGCAAAACTGCTGATATTACTCTCCCCCTCCTATTATATATTATATATTTTTTTTTTTGTTTTTCTTCTTTTCCAGTATGATGCTCTTGTCCCAGTAAGCTACACTGCAAATGCTGGGTCAGTAACGATTTGTTAAGAAAACAAAATATTTGTAGCAATAGCAACAATACTTGTATGGGTCAAAATTATGGTTTTTTTTTTTTATGCCAAAAATCATTATGATATTAATTAAAGATCATGATCCATGAAGATATTTAGTAAACTTCCTACCGTAAATATATCAAAACTTAATGTTTGATTAGTAATATGCATTGCTAAGAACTTCATTTGAACAACTTTAAAGATGATTTTCTCAATATTTAGATTTTTTTTGCACCCTCAGATTCCAGATTTTCAAATAGTTGTATCTCGGCCAAATATTGTCCTATCCTAACCATACATCAATGATCAATGATAAATCTCAATTTTAAAAAATTGACCCTTATGACTGGTATTGTGCTCCAGGGTCACATATTTGAAAGAAGCCTAGTTAAACCAATGTATCCAGTTTCCACAAAAAATATGAACATGATAATAATAAGGAAATGATGTCCTCAGCAGCAGATCAGTATATTACACTGATTTCTGAAGATCATGTGACACTGAAGACTGCAGTAATGATGCTGAAAATACAGTATCAGTTGGGCAGTGAAGTACTTCCCTTTTGTTAATCAATTTGTTTAATTTTTTTGTATTTACTTGATTGACTGATATTTTGCAGTGGCTGATGCTTATCTTATAAACTTTTTTTTTCACATTTGTTTGTTCGTTCTTTTGGCCCTTTCTGTTACTCAGCTTGTACTGTAGTAACTAGTTCTTTAAACAGTACGCTTCATCACAGTCTCCCTGTTCCATTAGCTTGTAGCTTAGCAAACTTCAGTTTGAGGACGCTGATATTGTTGTGTCGGTGTGTATGGCAGCTGATGGAGCGAGGGCAGCTGCTGCCGACAGCTGGATCCACAAACCCTGTTCATCACGGACCCTGGTGAACAAGGCCTGGCCGATCAGGTTTGTCCTGAGCCGACCACAGGCCACCGCTCGAGTCTGACTGCAGAGCGATCGCTGTATCAGTGCCATCTGATCACTGATCACTCAAGCTTTCTGAAGAGCCTGCTTCCACACGCCAGAGTTCAGGACTGGATTATCCACTGGAGCTTTCCCAGCTCATAGTACTTTGTTTTCTCACCAAATGGCATTACTTTTTTATTCTTGTAAGTTGCATTTTTATCAAAGTTCATAGTGCATACTGCTTGACCTTTCTCTGCTTGATTCCTCTGTGGGTAAAGCATCTGATCTCAAACACGTTATGAAGGAAGCGGAATTGTTAAATTCCCCAGGATTCCCATTCCTAGATTTTCTTGATGTTTTTGAAAGAAACCTGATTATCTTCTAAATATCAAGGCTGCATTTATTTGATTAAAATATTTGGATGTTATTTTATTTTTTACAATTTTAAATAACTCTTAAAATGTTTACTTAATTTTCAGCCTCGTTAAATTACTGTAGTTCTAATTCTAAAATGCTAAATGGCTCCTCAAGAAACATTTCTTATTATCAATGTTAACAACTATTGATAATAATCAGACAAATCAAATATAATGGCCATTGATTACTAACTGAAGGAATTTCTTAATTGTGGGGACACCAAGTCACTAAAATTTGAAAAAATAAAACAACACGCTCTAGCGAACTAAGTGTACTTGGCGGCAACAATATATATTAGATATATATATAGCCTATATATATATATAAGATATATATCATATCTATATATTATTAATATTTTTTTTTTTTTTTTTGTTATTCTATTTATGTTTTACAAGAAACAGTTGTGCTGCTTAATATTTTTGTGAAAACTGGGATAACGAAAAAGTCAGAGGAGATCAAACGTGTTTGATACTTTGAGCCGCTTTTAGAACACATATTGTTTTCATTTGTCATGTTTCTTCTTGCGACAAGGTGCACATTTCTGCCTGAGTTTGTTCTGATTGGAGCGATTTTAAAGTCTGGTAGTGTGTGATCCTCAGTCATTTAGTGTATGATGCCTAGTGTTGAAAAATCTGTTCAGATTGTAAAAGTCGTGTAGGTATACGTGTAGTTCCTTAAGAACGGCTTCAAATCAGGCAGCTCCCTGACTGCTGCTGCGCTGAGAGTTAATGCAGAAGGGCTTTATGTAAGCGTGTAGATCAGCCTGCGCTGTGAGTCACTGGGGTAATTGGAGACTGTGGGTGACATGAGGGCCCAATCTTACACAGAGAGATGGATTGCTCATTTTCCATTCGTGGGCACTGGATGTAAAGGTTTTTTCTGCCGCAGCGAAGAGAGACGTTACATCTCTGAACTGAGACGCTCATGGAGCCGGAGAATAGAGCCATCCATTAGCATTCACACTCATCTCAATGGCAGCTGATCGGCTGGAGCCTCTGGAAATACACGGCCTTGGTCATCAGCACACAGTTACACACTAAATCAAAAAACTAACTAACTAAATAAATAAATAAAATTACTCTAATTTGTTACAGACTAACTGCATTTGGCCATCAGAGCGTTTGTATTGGCTACAAGTGCTCACAGCAGGGGCAAACAGCGCAAATCTGACTGAGCCGACAGGTCAGATACCCAGTTGCCATGGTTACAAGTGACCTTTTGACCTGATTCACACTGAGAGCCACGGCGGGCTGCATGTGAAGCTGCTCTTCTGTGACTCGATCGCTCGTGTTGCTGGTGTTGTGTTTTCTGCTGACTTGTGACGCTTGTCTTTGCTGTTTCCCCACAGGTTTGGATGGAGTTGCCACAGATCTAGATAAAAGAAAAGAAGTCTTCGGGCAAAATCTTATACCTCCAAAGAAGCCAAAAACTTTTTTACAGTTAGTGTGGGAAGCATTACAAGACGTGACCCTCATAATCCTGGAGATTGCAGCGCTGATCTCTCTGGGACTGTCCTTTTATCAGCCGCCTGGAGGGGGCAGCGAGTGTGAGTATCTGGTGTTTCCTCTGTCATAGACTTCTCCAATTTTACAACAAATGATTTGCACAAAAAAAAAATATAGTCCTATATATATATATACTACCGCTCAAAAGTTTGGGAACAGTAAGACTTATAATGTTTTTAAAAGAAGTGTCTTCTGCTCATCACGGCTGCATTTATTCGATCAAAAATACAGAAAAAAAAACAGGTTAATCTGCAAACGTTATTACAATATAAAATAATGCTTTCTATTTTAAAATACTTTAAAATATCATTTATTTCTGTGATGCATAGCTGAATTTTCAGCAGCCTTTACTCCAGGTCTTCAGTGTCACATGATCCTCAGAAATCATACTAATATGCTGATTTATTTTTAGAATTATCAATAGTTGTGCTGCACAATATTTTTTTGGAAACTGCGACACTTTTTCAGGATTCTTTGATAAAAGTTAAAAAGAACAGCATTTAATTAAAATAGAAATATTTTCTAACAATATAAATCTTTGCTATCACATTTAACACATCCTCGGACATGGGAAAAGTAAGTTGTAAAAGAAGATTTTAATTTTTCAAAAACATAAAAAAATCGTATTGACCTCAAACTTTTGAACGGTAGTGTACGTATATTGTTAGAAAAGATTTCCATTTAAAATAAATGCTCTTCTTTTTAAATTTTTATTCATCAAAAAATCCTGAAAAAAATGCATCATGGTTTCCACAACAATATGAAGCAGACAAAGTTCCAGCACTGATAATAAATCAGCATATTATACTGATTTCTGAAGATCATGTGACACTGAAGACGAGTAATGATGCTGAAAATACGCATCACAGGAATAAATTCATATAAATTTTAAAGTATTTTAAAATAGAAACCATTATATTATATTGTAATAACATTTTACAAGATTACTGTATTTCTGATCAAATAAATGCAGCCTTGATGAGCAGAAGAAACTTCTTTAAAAAAACATTACAAGTTTAACTGATCCCAAACTTTTGAGTGTATATATGCACTTCTTATTCATTTGTAAATGTAACCAAGGCCACACAGTGTTTTCTAGGCCCACACAATCCAATTGCTCTAAACCTGTATGGCTTTATTTGTTCTGTTCAATGTGAAAAACATCCCAGTGCTTTTCAACCATGCAGTGAGAATCAATGGGGTCAAAAAAAGTCGAAAAAAATCAAAAGTCAGAATTTGTAGACAGTATATGTCACTTTAATATTGAGGTTAGTTCATATGTACCAGTAGTTTAACAGCTGCTTTTGTACTGTAGGTGCATGTATGCTCGTTCGCTGCAGAGGTTTGATGTAATACTAATGTTATTATGTTCACAGTTGCCCCACAATGTATGTTGACACTTCAGCCACATCTTGTATGGTGTTATATTGCACACATACCAATCCAGTGGTTTGCACTCAAATACTGCGCAGGCTTTACTCAGGTCTGACTTCACTGACCGAGCCAGTGTTACAATGACTTCTAACCAGCCAATGTCAAGGTGGTTTTTAATGGATGCCAGTTTCCAAACATTCTGGTGCTCATGGCATCTTATTCTGGCCAGGTACCGAGAAAAGAGTCTGAGTGACGTGTAAAGCAATCAACCACAGTTAGTTTAGATTTGACATGCTGCTGTTTAGGGACAGAGTTACCTGAAATACACACTACCACAATATCAGAGCAACTATCAACCATAACCACAATTAATCACAGATACCTTTTCAACACTACTTTTTTTTTTTAAGTATTTGAAACAGGTTCGAGGTTTTGATGAAATGTGTGTTTGTGCATCTGTCGTCACTATAAATGGTTTTACGTGCAGTGACTTCCAGACATTTTTAAGTGTGGCTGAAGTGTCCAAATACACTACAAATGGCAAGCATCTAAATTAACTGAATCCATCACTGAATCCACCTAAATACTTTGATTTATACCAACAAAGTCCATTTTATATATTTAATCAGGTAGAAATAGCTCTTTGAGGTAACAGTTGCAAGTTAGCACTTTTTACAGTATACTATTTTAGGTTTATAATATGTAAGTTATATATAATATCCAAACCTGTTTTCTTTACTGGACGTCTGATGGTTGAAGGGCACAATGTCCATCAGCAGAGCTCAGCAGCTCTTGTCCGCGAGCATGACTGTGCATTCAGAGTGAGGGAATCCAGTGAACGAACGCTTTCCAGGCCTCTAGAGTTAATGAAGTGTGCGCTGGAAGAATAACCTTTAGGTGAAGGCCATACATCAAGCCACCGGGCCATCAAATGTGCAATGAACACGAAAGCATTAAAGCAGCATAAAGAATCTCACAGAATGCTGAGCAAGTCTTATCAATCACGATGATGCTCAAGGATTCAATTACTCCAGGAATGGAAAATTATCTTTTATTCCATTGCAGTGTAGATGTGAGCAAAGAATAGCTCACGCGATCTTGAACCTCCTGGAACAGATACCCTTCACTATCATAGAGCAGTTCATGTGCATGTTACTAACAAAGCCAAACTAACTACGAAGGGGGTGAACTTTTTTTTTTTAGCTGATATTATGATCAGATTATATGATTATGTGAATCTGGCTTAATATCATCAAACCTATAAGAATAGTTCATCCAAAAATGCAAAGTTGCTGAAAATGTGCCCACCCTCAGGCCATGCAAGATGAATTTGTTTCTTCATCAGGTTTGTTTGGGGATAGAAATTTGTCTGCATGCATCAGTGTCTCGCAATGGATGCTCTGCAGTGAATGGGGTGCCGTCAGAAAGGAAGATGATAACAAAAACATCACAATAACCACAGCACACTCCAGTTCATCATGGGAACATTGAGGAAGACACAAGCTGACAATCCAGATAAGAGATTCTATCTTCCAAAACCGTTGCTTCTGGCTAAAATTCGAGTCCATAATAACACTTCCATTCTGACGGCACCCATCCGTTGCTGAGCAAGTGATGCAGTGACATATTTCCACAAATCTGATGAAGAAACCTGAGGGTGAGCACATTTTCTGTTTTGGGTGAACTATTCCTTTAATATATGCATAAGTGCACTGAACTAATGAAGCTAAACAACACTGAATCTAAACCACAGCCATAAGATGATAGGAAAGGAGCACACCGAAAATAGCAGATAACTAACTGAAGAATATTTTTCATTAAAGTGACAATAGCTCGACTGTTTTCAAAGAGAAGCAGCTTTTACAGTAAGGACCTAGTTTGTCCAACAAGTATCACAAGGGAGTGCTCATTTCTTGTGTTTCATGTCATATCAAATCTTGCATGAATCTTCACAATTGAACGAGCTGTGAAGGAATAATCGAACATGCTCTGAAATGATCCTTCCTTTCATATATATACAGTGGGTACGGAAAGTATTCAGACCCCCTTAAATTTTTCACTCTTTGTTATATTGCAGCCATTTGCTAAAATCATTTAAGTTAATTTTTTCCCCTCATTAATGTACATACAGCTTCCCATATTGACAGAAAAACACAGAATGTTGACATTTTTGCAGATTTATTTCAAAAAATAAAAACTGAAATATACCATGGTCCTAAGTATTCAGACCCTTTGCTGTGACACTCATATATTTAACTCAGGTGCTGTCCATTTCTTCTGATCATCCTTGAGATGGTTCTACACCTTCATTTGAGTCCAGCTGTGTTTGATTATACTGATTGGACTTGATTAGGAAAGCCACACACCTGTCTATATAAGACCTTACAGCTCACAGTGCATGTCAGAGCAAATGAGAATCATGAGGTCAAAGGAACTGCCTGAAGAGCTCAGAGACAGAAGTGTGGCAAGGCACAGATCTGGCCAATCTTACAAAAACATTTCTGCTGCACTTAAAGTTCCCAAGAGCACAGTGGCCTCCATAACCCTTAAATGGAAGACATTTGGGACGACCAAAACCCTTCCTAGAGCTGTCCGTCCGGCCAAACTGAGCAATCGGGGAGAAGAGCCTTGGTGAGAGAGCTAAAGAAGAACCCAAAGATCACTGTGACTGAACTCCAGAGATGCAGTCGGGAGATGGGAGAAGTTGTAGAAAGTCAACCATCACTGCAGACCTCCACCAGTCGGGGCTTTATGGCAGAGTGGCCGACGGAAGCCTCTCCTCAGTGCAAGCCACATGAAAGCCTGCATGGAGTTTGCAAAAAAACACCTGAAGGACTCCAAGAAATAAGATTCTCTGGTCTGATGAAACCAAGACAGAACTTTTTGGCCTTAACTCTAAGCAGTATGTGTGGAGAAAACCAAGCACTGCTATTCACCTGTCCAATACAGTCCCAACAGAAGCATGGTGGTGGCAGCATCATGCAGTTGGGGTGTTTTTCAGCTGCAGGGACAGGACGACTGGTGGCAATCGAGGGAAAGATGAATGCAGCCAAGTACAGGGATATCCTGGACGAAAACCTTCTCCAGAGTGCTCAGGACCTCAGACTGAGCCGGAGGTTTACCTTCCAACAAGACAATGACCCTAAGCACACAGCTAAAAATAACGAAGGAGTGGCTTCACAAAAACTCTGTGACTTTTCTTGAATGGCCCAGCCAGAGCCCTAACTTAAACCCAACTGAGCATCTCTGGAGAGACATAAAAATTGCTGTCCACCAACGTTTACAATCCAAACTGACAGAACTGGAGAGGATCTGCAAAAAGGAATGGCAGAGGATCCCCAAATCCAGGTGTGAAAAACTTGTTGCATCTTTCCCAAAAAGACTCATGGCTGTATTAGATCAAAAGGGTGCTTCTACTAAATACTGAGCAAAGGGTCTGAATACTTAGGACCATGTGATATTTCAGTTTTTCTTTTTTAATAAATCTGCAAAAATGTCAACAATTCTGTGTTTTTCTAACAATATGGGGTGCTGTGTGTACATTAAAAATTAACTTAAATGATTTTAGCAAATGGCGCATATAACCAAGATTTGAAAAATTTCAGGGGGTCTGATTATACTTTCCGTACCCACTGTATATACCACAGTGCTGGAATGGACAATTCATTCCAGTCAATGGGTTTGTTTGGACAGATCATTTACATGAAGTTTGCATTTTAGGTTTTCTTTATTTATAGGAACACTTAATGAAATGCTGTTGCTGTTTTGGACTAGTTCATGAACCAGGAAAGCTCTGCTTAAAAGACAAATGATATTAAAGCAATTTATATGTTTATAATGAAATTGTCCCCTTGAGAAACTTAATGTAGTTAACTGCATTCTGTAGCTTAATTACTTTCTGAGACGCTTGTAGCTTCCCTCACATGGTTCATCATAAGCATTAATATGCAAATTGCACGTTAGTATGCATGATACACCTGCAGTGGACTTTTAATAATCACTAGAGAAGAGAGTCTGCAGATGAAGCGTCCGCACAAACATGAGCTCCACTGCCATTGACTCTGAGATTTGTGACACTTCTTCTGCTTTTAATGGAGAACGGCGCTGTCTGTGTCTCGTAAGGAAGATGAATTGCACCGCCGCTCCGTGTGTCCAGACATCGCTGCCGTTCAGATTGAATTATGCCCATACAGATCTTCAACCTGCAGCTCCCGCATGAAGATAAGCACAGGCAGCGTACAGATCGATGCAGGCAAAATCTCACTTTCCAGCCGAAGAGCTGGCAGCAGCACATTACACCTCAAGAAGGATCTGTAGCTTAAAATACATTATGAAGGTCATTTATTCACATAACCCTCAGGTTGGTCCAAACCTGCATGCTGCAGTTTTTCATGCAGTGTATAAATAGAAAAAAAAAAAAAAAAAATTAGATAATAGATTTATATATACAGAATTTGTTTTTACAATTATTTCTGTTTAAAAATGTACTGGTGTGGTGTGTTCCATGAACAACAAGAGGCTTGAGGGTGTCAAAAAAACATGCAAACAATATGGACATAAATGCAGTCAGCAAATGTAGTTCATATAATATAGTTCCATTCAAAAACAAAACAAAACAAAAAAACATTTATTGTTATTAAACTTCACAACTTAAATGTTTCTTTCTTTTTTTTTTTTTAAAGAAAGAATCAAAATGATGATCATCATTATGCTGAACCGATCAAATGAGCTTAAACCCGGAAAGCCAGAAACAGGTCAGAAACATGCATTTGTCTAACTCTGACAGAATTCTGATCAAACGAGCGATAACTGCGCGTGTGGTTTGGTGAAGTGTCAGGAGCGTGTGCAGCTTACAGAGTCACGAGCTGTTATCTAACGCAAGCTCAGCACCGCGGACAGCTCCACACTCCTGCACACAGTGAAGAGATCCACACAGCTCTGTCCCTGCACCGCCATCAGGAGATTCCTTACTGCACAGCCTAAAAATACACATCTGAAACCCACGCACAGCAATATTCATCAGATTTAAAGAGATAGCTCACCTGATGAGGTACACCCCATCTTGTTGTTCCAGAACCATTCAACCTTTGATTTTCTTCTTCCAATTCAAGCTATTTATGGATTTAAAGTGACATAATTTTATAAGAAGTTCTGCAACTGATCACCTTTTCTTTAAACGTTTCACTTTTATCTTCTCTGGTTCACTTGGAATGGTGTGATGTAAAGAATTAATTTGAGAAGTACAAACATTCCACTCAATTAATATGAGCTCGTAAAAAGAGTAAATAAGAGTCATAAAAGGAAAATCTAGAAAGAGCTTTTTTTTTTTAAATTAAGTTTGGCATGTCACAGTCATGCCAAATGACTATTTTTCCATTTTTTGCAATCATTCATTACATTTTATTTGTTTATTTATCTCAACGATTGTATTGCTTTATTTATTTCAGTATTTATTTATATGTTGTCATTCCTATAGCACTTAAGTAGAAAAAAACTACAAGCTACTAACAGAAATGACCTAACTTATAATGAAGCTAGTTAGGAGAGGAATGTATCTTTAAAAATAAAGAAATAATAATAATAATATATCATGACATACGTTGAAAACAAGAAACAACAACAAAAATCCTAATCAGAAAGTTTTTAATAAATAAATAAGTAGTTTTACAAAATTCACAGTATCATCAAACACGCTCCAAAATGCTCATCTCTCTTCTACATATCTCTACTTTTTGTAGATAAAAATAATAATTAGTGTTTTTTTTAAGTTATTAAAATGAATGATTCAAAAATGAATTACCAGAGTTTGTATTTTGATCGTATTTATGTATAGCAGATGATTTAGTGAAATATTTTGGATTAGTTCATGGACATAGTTTGGACATTGTTCCCTTAAAGAAGCTTAATGTATTAATTAAGGGTAGCTTGATTACTTTCTAAGTAGCTTGTAGCTTTCCTCACATGGTTTTGTCATAAACATTAGTATGCAAATTGCACATTAATATGCATTATACACCTGCGGTGGACTTTTAACAGTGTGGCGGTAGAGAGGATCACAGATGTGCTGAGACGAGTCTGTGGACACCAAGATGCAGCGGCTGATCATGAGCTCCACTGTTTTTACTGTTTTAAGGTATTCCTATATAGCATGCTATCATTTAGTGCCAGCAGAAGAAAAAACTCTCTGCGTGATTGATTTGAGCTGCTGAAGAATAAGAGAGCCAGCCAAACAAAAGTGCAAGATGTCAAATGTTGGGAACCGTGTGTATGTTAGCAGTTTTCCTGAATCAGACGGTATTTTGTGTGTCCTGGTGTATTCAGGGATTAAAGTTCTGTCGCTGCGATGGATTTCCGTCAGTTCATAAAGCCTGAATGAATCAGCCGTTCGAACGAATCAATTGAATGAATGATTCAGTGTTAAAATCAGTGACTTGCCGCCACCTGCGGTGGGGGTTTTTTTTTTTTTCTCGTGGCGGATTTAGTTTCATTTTTAGCGTATCATTTCAGTTATTTAAATCATATTTCTTTATTCAAAATTGTATATTTAAAACATTAATCTCCACATGAATTTATGAATTGAATTGTACTCATGCCACCTCTAAGCCTCATTAAAAGTCTGAAAATACATCTACAAGCCACTTTTGTGTGCCACCTCTGTTGCAGTACATTAATTATGGTATTAATACTAATTTCATATGATTGATAACTTATTTGTATTATTCTACATATTGTTTTAAATAGAAATTTTATAAAGATTATAAACATACATTTTTGAATTTGACATAGATGAAAATTATGCCATTACAAAAGTAAAAAGAAATTACTCCTGTAAGTCACTTTAAGGAGTCAAATGTCACTTCATATTAGGAAGGATCATTTTTGATCAGAATTTTATTATTGATCAGAAGGTGCTCCTAAATTTAATTAGGACAAGCGCTCCTAATTACAAGAAGAAAAACACTGCTCTTAAACTGGGTGTGTGACTGGTATGGCTGTGGAATGGGGTTTGGCCGAGGGTTTTTTTTTTGCTTTAACCCCTGCAATATAATAATAAGTAGAATAAGACAAATAAGTTACCAATCATGAAATTAGTACTAATGAAAAATTAATTTGTACTACAGAGGTGGCACACAAAAGTGGATTTTGTAGGTATATTTTCAGACGTTTAATGAGGCTCAGAGGTGGCGTGAGTGCAATTAAATTAATACATTCATGTGGAGATTAATGTTTTAAATATACAATTTTGAATACAGAAATATGATTTAGATAACTGAAATTATACACTAAAAACGAAACTAAATCCGCCAGCAGGTGGCGGCAAGTCACTGATTTTATCACTGAATCATTCATTCAATTGATTTGTTTGAACGGCTGATTCATTCAGGAACGAAGCAAGTGACTGTCTTTATGAACTGACGCAAATCCGTCGCAGCGACGGAACTTTAATCCCTGTGCAGTGGCTGTGTCATTGTGATAGTGGACAGCGTGTCCTTTTGAACGAATGCTTTCCAGCAATCAGGGTGTTCCTGTGCTTGCAGTGAATGCGTCTGCTGTTTTATCCTGCACAGCTGGAGCAGGACTGGCCTCTGCTGCAGACAGACTCCCAGCGGAGTCACTGCAAACCTCACACTACATCACTCCAGCAGGAAATCATTGGAAATAATTGAACATGACCTGAATGTGTGTACATCATAAAACAGATGGATTTCTAGATGCATTTCTTCATCATTGTGTGGTTTATAGTTATTTAACCGTGAATATGTTACCCAGTTCAGATATGGGATTTGTCAGAATCTTTGTCAGTGTTTATCTAACATCAATCTAGTGTTATATAATATGCGCTCAATGCATACGCAGTAATCACAGTTATTATGAATCATTGCATTTGCGCAATATTCTGCATGAAGTGCCATATTTAATCACACTCCAAGTGAAAATACTTTGGTGAATATGAAAAAGTGCCCTTTACATTTCAGTTGAATGAAAATAAATATAATTAACCAGATTCATCATCTATCGGGAATATCATTAACAATTATATTAACTTCCTGTGCCCTCATAAACCAAATGGTTTAAGCAAAACATATATATATATTTTTTTTTTTTTTATTTGAAAAATAATTTGTGTCTTTTGTGTTTTTATGTGTCTGTCTCTGTGATTTTGTTTATCAGAAATGGCTCCTTTAGCTTTCCATCTTACATTACAATGCAAAGATATGCAGAGACATGACATGAGAAGTGATACTTTCTATGAATAGTGTACAAATTAGAGCCTGAAACTCTTAAAAGTGTTAAAAGTGAAAGTGTTATATGAGAACAAAAAATATTTATTATTATTATTATTAAAAAACTGTAACAGCATGGGTAAAAGGGTTGCAAGTTTTCAATTCACCTCCACCTCTTTCGGATAAAACTGAATGCATGTTTGGTAACACTTGCTGGATATTTCACTTTAAAAGTGTTTCAAGGTGCACATTATAACAATACGTCTGGTCCGGAAATTATTAACTTAAAATTGTAAATTTACTTTGCTGATTTTAATAGACTACCAGAATCATATCCCTTTCTTCTGACGGCTGTTTGTTATGGTTAATGGGATTTGTTTCCACCAGAATGTTTAAATCTGCTCTTCCTCTTGCTGCAGCCTGTGGGACGGCGAATGCGGGTGCGGAGGACGAAGGGGAAGCGGAGGCCGGATGGATCGAGGGGGCTGCTATCTTACTCTCAGTGGTCTGTGTTGTTCTGGTCACGGCCTTCAACGACTGGAGCAAGGAGAAGCAGTTCAGGGGTTTACAGAGCCGCATCGAACAGGAACAGAAATTCCAGGTGGTGCGAGGAGGGCAGGTCATCCAACTTCCTGTGGCAGATATTTTGGTTGGCGATATTGCACAAATCAAGTATGGTATGTGTCCTCTTTTTTTATCCTGTTTTTAGAATTGGATAGCACAGGCTTATAGGTCCTTTACATGCAGTCCGCTAGCAGTCACATGGCACTACATGGCACAAGCTGATTGGCCTGTACTGATTCTGCAGTGAGATTGCTAACTCAACATTTAAATACTTTAGTTTAGCATTGGATGTAAGGCCCTGTTTACACTGGTATTAAGATGTGTTTTGGTCGATCAGAACGCAAGCATACAAGACAGACTCATTCCCGTTTGCATCTGCTGTTTTAATACATCTCTTTTGTGTACATGCAAACACTTTCTTGATTTCTTTAAAGGGAGGGTCTATAAGTGGGTGTATGCATGGACTTTTTCTGATCTTTTGATCTAATGTTGCGAAATAAGCTCATGCAATTTACACACATACGTGAAAAGAGCCAACAGAAAACAATACGGAGAGCAGCAACTTTTGGTGTTGTCCACTTGTGATCGGATCAACACAAATGCACCTTAATACCAGGTGAAAAGTTGGGCCTGCAGCACACTATCAGAGTTCCTCCGAAATCCTCCACCTCCCCCAGCTCCACCTGTCTGTTAGATTTGCTACATACTTTATGTAAACCTATTCATGCAGCAGCGGCATGAACTACGTTAACAACCAACTTCATTAATATTGTAATATCTTATTAACATGTTAAAACGATCCCAAGTACTGTTATGACTGAAGTATTTAATGTATACATTAGTATATAGTACAGTATACATGGGTGATTCTTCAATGCTTCTGTCTTCTAGAATAATTAAAAAAAAACATTTTGTGTGGTGTGACATGCTAAACTCCATCTTAAACAATTTTAAATAGTATTGAGCTCAATCTTTTTAAATGATCATTCATGCAGCTTTTATGAGCTCATATTAATTGAGAGACTACAGTACATTAAATACAGGGGTACGGAAGTATTCAGACCCCCTTATATTTTTCACTCTTTGTTATATTTCAGTCATTTGCTAAAATCATTTAAGTAAAAATTTTTTTCCTCATTAATGTAAACACAGCACTCCATATTGACAGAAAAATACAGAATTTTTGACATTTTTGCAGATTATTAAAAAAGAAAAACTGAAATATCACATGGTACTAAGTATTAAGGACCCTTTGCTCAGTATTTAGTAGAAGCACCCTTTTGATCTAATTACAGCCATGAGTCTTTTTGGGAAAGAAACAACAAGTTTTTCACACCTGGATTTGGGGATCCTCTCCATTCCTCCTTGCAGATCCTCTCCAGTTCTGTCTGGTTGGATGGTAACGTTGGTGGACAGCCATTTTTAGGTCTCTCCAGAGATGCTCAATGGGTTTAAGTCAGGGCTCTGGCTGGGCCATCAAGAACAGTCACAGAGTTGTTGTGAAGACACTCCTTCGTTATTTTAGCGGTGTGCTTAGGGTCATTGTCTTGTTGAAGGTAAACCTTCGGCCCAGTCTGCGGTCCTGAGCACTCTGGAGAAGGTTTACGTCCAGGACATCTCTGTACTTGGCCGCATTCATCTTTCACTCGATTGCAACCAGTCGTCCTGTCCTGCTGATGAAAAACACCCCCACACAGCATGATGCTGCCACCACCATGCTGCACTGTTGGGACTGTATTGGACAGGTGAAGAGCAGTGCCTGGTTTTCTCCACACATACCGCTTAGCATTAAGGCCAAAAAGTCTCATCAGACCAGAGAATCTTATTACTCACCATATTGGAGTCCTTCAGGTGTTTTTTAGTGTGTCTTGCACTGAGGAGAGGCTTCAGTCGGGCCACTCTGCCATAAAGCCCCGATTGGTGGAGGGCTGCAGTGATGGTTGACTTTCTACAACTTTCTCCCATCTCACGACTGCATCTCTGGAGCTCAGCCACAGTGATCTTTTGGGTTCTTCTTTACCTCTCTCACAAATTCTCTTCTCCCCCGATAGCTCAGTTTTACCGGACGGCCAGCTCTAGGAAGGGTTCTGGTCATCCCACACGTCTTCCATTTAAGGATTATGGAGACAACTGTGCTCTTAGGAACCTTAAGTGCAAAAGAAATTTTTTTGTAACCTTGTCCAGACCTGTGCCTTGCCACAATTCTTCCTCTGAGCTCTTCAGGCAGTTCCTTTGACCTCATGATTCTCATTTGTTCTGACATGCACTGTGAGCTGTAAGGTCTATATAGACAGGTGTGTGGCTTTCCTAAAAAAGTCCAATCAGTATAATCAAACACAAATGGACTCAAATGAAAGTGTAGAACCATCTCAAAGATGATCAGAAGAAATGGACAGCCGGGGGGGGCACCCCCCCCTTTGGAAGTTAAATATATGAGTGTCACAGCAAATTGTCTGAATACTTAGGACCATGTGATTTTTCAGTTTTTCTTTTTTAATCTGCAAAAATGTCAACAATTCTTGGTTTTCTGTCAATATGGGGTGCTGGGTGTAAATTAATGAGGAAAAAAAAAAAAACTTAAATTATTTTAGCAAATGGCTGCAAGATAACAAAGAGTGAAAAATTTAAGGGGGTCTTGAATACTTTCCGTACCCACTGTAGGTATTACAATTCATGTCACACTACAAAACCATTTACATAATTTATTGAAGACATAAAGGTGATGAAAAATGGTTAAAAACATTCTAAGAAATACTTATCAGTTGCAGTATCTACAATATACACATTATCCTTAAATCTTGATATATAAAAAATTCCATGGACGTGTCTAAATCTATAATATAATTTAATATAATAGATGAAATGTAGTTTTAAGAAGTACATTTTTCAGGATTTATAATTGAAGGTTCACCCATATGTAATTTGAAGTCCACTAATTAAGTGGTGCGTTATCAAGAGAGCTTTTACACATGACTGGACATCATTGCTGTGCGATGAAGCAAGACTGATCTGTGTCATTAATTACAGTTTGATTATGAGAGTTGGTCAAGCTGATCAACACTTTCTAGTCTGGAGATTTTATCAAACTAAAGGGCTGTGCTGGTTCTGCAGTGTTGGAGAGGTTCTGGTGGTTATTTTGGATCTCCTGAACAAGTGGGAGGCAGATAATGTAGCTGTTGACAGTGACAGAGCGATCCTGTGTGTGAGAGCGTTTGGTAGGCTGGAAGAGGGGAAGATCTCCTTGACTAGTGCAGTGATGGTTAGCAGTCCCAGGCTTACCATTATTTTTGAATATGTGTGGGAGTTGATATGCTGCTTTGCAAAGATGTAAAATAAAAGCAAAATTATCTCTGAACGAAATGACATTCTCTTGATATATAAAACAACAGAAGGTCCAGATACTGAACCCTGGGGAACACCTAAAATATAGTGTTGCCTTATTGAGCACAACATGCTGCAGGCCTTGTCATTTTTATGTTGACTCAGTTAGGGCTGTAAAGTCAGAAATATTGGAGAGAGATTCTGTTGTGAAATGCTTGACAAGTGCCATCTTAGAGGATCAACTTTGGAATTCTTTGGAGACAGCAATATTGATCCAGACTTGTTGTTTGGAGAAACTGAAGGGATTATTGGAAGGAACACAATGGCACTATGAAGAGCTTTGGAGATTAGATTCTGAAATATGCTTCATTCCTGAGTGGCTGCCTGTGTTAAGAAACAGTTTTGTCCCTGCTTTGTCCTTGACCATTAGATTTAACAAGTTAAGCTAAAGAAAGACTCAGGTGTGCTTGCTTTAGGTCACTTTGAATATCATGCGCATGATCAAATTTCCCCCCTTTTAATAGGGCATACTAACCCTAACACTAATAGAGAAAATAAATTTACAGTTTGGTTAATAGAGAAATAATTCCTCAATATATAACTTTAAGACATTTGACTCCTAAAGTTATTTTTTTAAATCCTGTTGTTCACTCATAAAGCTGTTAGCCTGTTAACAGCTGCTTAGATGTCCCAGAGTACATCACTTTGCTATGGAGCCCCTAAAGGGACATGGTGGTGGAAAAAAATCAGATTGAGTTAAAAAATTTGGGGTGGGAGGAAAAAATATTTGTCAGATTTTTTGCGTTCTCTCGCACAAACTTTTGCGTTCCCTCGAGAAACGTTGCGTTCCCTCGCAAAACTTTTGCATTCCCTCGCAAAACTTTTGCGTTCTCTCGCAAAGATATTTGCGCTCTCTCGCAAAACCAGGTGAGGTTGGACAAATACTTCCTGTTTACTTTACAGATTGTAGTGGTTCATACAGCTCCATACGTTCACAATGGAGCAGTTCATAGAGTTTTGTTTTGAATTGGACGAAATAGCCCAGTGCATGCTTATCCAGGCACGTTTTGGACTTCCTAAACGCTAAATGTAACCACTGGATGACGCGAAAAGTCAGTGAATACCTTATTATTAAGAATACCATGTTGAAAAAAACAGCATATGCTGGTTAGGATGTTTTGACGCTGGGATTGCGGTTTAAGCTTGCCTTGCTGGTTTATGCTGGTCCTTTGCTGTTTTATGCTGGTCCTTTGCTGGTTTAAGCTGGTCCTTTGCTGGTTTATGCTGGTCCTTTTGCTGTTTAAACTGGTCCTTTGGCTGGGTTGATGCTTGGGCCTTTGCAGACATGAACCTGCATTAACAGCAAGGACCAGCATAAACCAGCAAAGGACCAGTTTAAACCAGCATCCCAGCGTCAGAACATACCTAACCAGCATATGCTGGTTTTTTCAACAGGGGTATGCTTTATTAATAAGGTATGCACAGAATTTAGTCATCCAGTGGTTTACATTAAGCGTTTTAGAATGTCCCAAAACCGTGCCATGAACCAAACACTGACAGTATTTCTGAGTCCAAGTTCAAAATAAAACTCTATGAACCGCTCCATTATGAACGTATGAGCTGTATGAACCACTAACTTACAAGCTGTAAAGTAAACAGGAAGTGTTTGTCCGAACTCAACTGGTTTTGTGAGAGAATGCAAATATATTTTGCGAGAGAACTCAAAAGTTTTGCGAAAGAACGCAAAAACAATTTCCTCCCACCCCGAATTTTTTTTCCACCACCATGTCCCTTTAGGGGCTCCGTACTTTGCCAATATAAATTGGAGATCATTTAAAGACATTAAAGAAAAATGAAGATCATTTAAAGACATTATTGTGACACCACTGACCATATACACAGTGGCTCTAAAAACAATATATTGTTAGTTTTATCATTGATATCATCATTAGCCTGTGACTGAGTTACTGCAGCAGTCAGTCAGTCCTTCGGCATACATTTTTAAAAGTTTCATCTACGTGTGTTAGACATACATCTTTGGATGTGGTTGTCCCCAAACCGCGTTGCAAGATTGTTTGAAGCAAGCCACACCTCACACCATGAGTACTGTATTTTAAGATGCTGTTGTGTTTGATTCTGTTGCGCTCTTCCATCCAGCTGTTTCATTAAGCAGTCCTGTGTGGACGTCTCCTCATTTATTTTGTGCTGCTGCTCTTATTAAATGTGGTTTGGTGAGGAGTGTATTTGTTATGGATCAGAGTGCATGGCTAAATGCATTGGTTTGTATTTAATTCTTCTAAATTGACATGTTAAATTGACAGCCCTAATCCTTTAGAATTTTCATGAACTAATGCTGAATTTCTGTGTTCAGGTGACCTGCTTCCAACTGATGGGGTCTTGATACAAGGCAATGATGTGAAGATTGATGAGAGTTCTCTGACAGGGGAATCTGACCATGTGCGCAAATCTGCAGATAAAGACCCCATGCTTCTCTCTGGTGAATGCCCACTACTGCTGTATTTATTTGAATGTTGTGAACTTCTGCACATAATACATATTGAAGGTCTACATATACTATAGTGAATTAAATATAAATTCAACAGATTATGTCAGAATGAAGACGTTCTGATCGATTTTATTGGTTTAATACAATCAATACGGTCAAGACCTCTGAGATAGGACCGAACAAAACCTGGGACAGTCATGCTGTCATTCATGTGTTTGAACTAGCAACTAGCGTCATGATAATGTTATCCAATAAGTTATTAAATGTATCTATTAAAAAAACATATAATGTCACATCAAAATATAAGGCCAGATTTACTAACAGCTTGTGCCAGGGCAAACCGTCTTTTGCCGTTAAAATAGTACTGTCAGGATTTACTAAAGAAGTGCAGTGAAGAATTAGCACTGAAAAGGCATGGACACAGTTATTTTTGCACCTGACCTTATTGAATATGCATTTGTAGGAGTTCCCCTTTCAGACGCAAAATTTATGGGAGGAGAGTATTCAAATGAATCACACAACGTGATTTACTAACGTTTGCGCTCGTCAAATTACTGGTATTTGCACCATTATTTAACGCCCCAAAAAAGAACGTCTTAAACTATTGCGGGTGATTTACTTATGTGCCTGCGTCGTAAGTAGATCACCTGCACCTGTCTCATCGGCTCTGCTTATTTGCAACTACGCTAATTTGCGCTATGCTTCGTATATTGTGTTCGATATGTAAAGCTGACCACACACTCTTAAAGATTTTAAGGCCGATTTTAAGCCTGATTTGCACCCCCCAAAAATCCTCTATTGTGTGGCGTCATTACGATTATTTAACTGCTCCCAATTGAGACGGAGCATCCCCAAACTCAAATCGTAAATATCAAACATCTTTGATATTTTTACGACTTTTGATCTGGCTGCCTCCGACATGATACCCACTATTGCCAATGAGAGCGAGCAAGCGTCACCTACCGGATGTTGCATGCTTCTATAGCTAAAACTTAGCAGCCACAAACATGCCACGAAATCAGAATACATCACCCATATTCTTTTTTATACTTAGTTTTTCACTGAGAAACAGAACGCATGCCGGCAGAGCCAGCTGACGACATTGATTGTCCTCTATTTGTTTTTCTTCTCTAGTCACGTTTGATCTCGCGAGTCTCCGTGAGATCTTGTGTCACTGTGAAATCGTTCCTACAATCATCAAGTGTGTGGTCTCCCGGTCAGGTTGAATCGGTCTAGTGTGCACGTTCAGAGGATCATAAGGCTAAAAATTGGCTGAAACTGTCTTCATGTCTGTGGTCTCCTATGGTTTTAAAATCAGTTAAGATTTGAAAATCGTCTAGTGTGTTGGCAGCTTTAATGAGCTGTTGCATCTCTGTTTTTTAATTTGCGTGTTATCAGTAAATCACCCACAGAAATGTCCACGCCAATTAGGCTTTCGCGCTAATTTGCCCTGCTTAGTAAATCTGGCCCATAGTCTGTTCATTCCCAACTGCACCATTTATTGTTATGCAGTTTTTTAAGAGAACACTTTTAATGTACTTTGATTCTACAACTTTTATCAAAAAGGACAATAGTGAACTAGTCCTCTGTTTGCTTCATGGCCAGTCAGGTGTGCATGAGGGATGGATGTTGACAGACAGCAGTCTGTGGTGTCCGTGTATGACGTCACACACTGTGTCATTTGTGCTGAGGTCAGAGCGGCCTGCTATTATTTACAGTTTCTCCATGACTTACTGCTCGGTTAACTGAATCACCAGGCACCCATGTGATGGAGGGCTCAGGTCGAATGCTGGTCACGGCTGTCGGAGTGAACTCTCAGACTGGGATCATCTTCACTTTGCTCGGTGCTGGAGGAGAGGAGGAAGAGAAAAAAGAGAAGAAAGGTGCGTAACTAAAGCTCAGCTGGGCAAAACCTCAACAGAGCTGCGTTACATCTGCCCAGGACACTTCTGTACATGTAATTCCTGTCAAATGATAAGCAGCTAATATTGTATAAAAATATTTAGGTTTAAATTTTATTTACATCTGTTTGGATTACTCAGTTTTAACATATATAAAACACAAACTAATATGATGTACGTAAATGAAATGGGTAGGGCTGCCCTCGACTAAAGATTTTTCTGGTCGACTAGTAGTCATTAATTTGAAGCATTAGTCGACTAATCACGTTTATTAATAAACCATTTAAATCATAATAATGGCTCAAGCGCATGCATAAAGCTTGCCACAGCACACCGGCAGAAGTAATGATTATAAATGTGTCAGGGAAAAATAGTAAGGAGGCTGCATTAACAATTTAATAATTCACTGATAAACTAGTGCTTTCTTTGTTCTCGGTTTCACGCTCAAGTTCACAGAGACCGAGACGGCAGAAAGCGCATCCTGTTTGCTTTCATTATTTTACAAAAGCACAACGTTTTGTTATTGTGAGTGTACACAAATAAACGTAGAGTCTTTACAGATTCGAAAGATGCATTACTCTTATCTGTAACAGCAAAAATGAGGGAGTATTTTAAGAGCAAGTGAGAAACTTATTGGATTCTTTGTTTATAAATATGTCTGGTTATTGCGTAGTTATATCACAGATTCAGTTTATTAGTAAGTTACTAAAGTTTCATTTATGTATGACTGACAAATACGCGTCACATGCATCTCAAGTTTATTAGTATGCTAGTGTTAAAACAGTGTGATTGTAAAAGATGGACATTTTATATACGTAATTGATAAAACTCTCCTTGTGTTGTCAGAACATTTCAAGTGAAAAGTAAATGTATTTACTGTTGCTCATCGATTTTTTAAAGAATTAAACTATGGTGCATAGCTCATCCCACAGGTTTGATACCTCAAATTGAGGATTGTGTGCCGTTTTGATTGGACTTAAGAAAACCCTAGCAGCACCCTGCTAAACACCCAAGTGACGATAAGTTTTGAGCAGCAGAGACAAGTTTCATTGAAAAAATAAAAAAAACATGCAGCTCATTTTGTCCCAATCAGAGACTGCTTTGGGGTAGAATGTGTACTGTTGTTTTCCGTGTGGCTGCTTCAGACTGACACTTGAAAATGTGCTGTTTCTGGTTGGGTAGCATGTGCTACCCGCACCGTTTGTCAGCATAAGGCCTTATGTGTGTGTTATTCTGCAAACCGCCACAGGTCAGGCTCTGGAGGATGGCCATCAGCTGGCAGGTAGAGTATGAATCTCTGTACCCGGGGATATCTGCAGTAATGCTCATTTATTACCCCACTAAACCCGCTCTGTCCTCCCGAGCCCCGCTTTAGTAACCGCGATCTTTCACTTAAAAAGACGCCCTTTTTAAGTATTTACAGAAATGCATTTCATCCATGATCCTGCATAGATGATGATCAGGAGGTTGTGATGTAACCCCGGCTTATTCCCTCAAGAGCGGATAGATTGATTGCGGTTTCGTAGCCTGGTAGTCTGATACCCCATAGCTTGTAGAGTGTTGTGATTGAAGCACTTGGATTTGATTTGGAAGCATGTGTTTATTTGGTTGTTTTATTTTTTTGAATCACCTGTTGAATCATTTACTTACTTGGTAGTGAACATAGCAATTGGAATTTTCTCTCAAATGATGGGTATCTGTCAGTGCCAGCTATTTGTGCCATTGATCATTGTGTCGTTTTGTGCCTCGACTTTGTTTTGTCTACCATATTATGTGTAACCTGTCTTATGTTGTAGTGTTTTTTCCATCTATGTCATTCTTTTAACGTCGCCTTTCAGTTGACAGCAGTATATTGAGAGATACGAATCGTGGTAACGACGCTCTTAACCATGTTACTTTTGTTCATTATTACGGCTAGACTGCTCCCATCCCTCCTCACACCCCATCGCAACTATAGCTACCGATGGTGCGGCAAGCGCAAATGCCCCTGGTAATACCAGCCTAGTCAATGGTAGGTTGAGCAGCTCTCTGCTGTCCGTACCTCAGTGGCTCCGCCTCTCCTCCTCCTCCAGTTGTCTTGATCTTCCTCTCCTGCTGACTGTGCGTTCCTCTCAGTGCATGTCACCTCTAATCGCTCACTCATTTTTTGTTCTCCTCCCTCTTCTACCCTTTTCTCTTCCGTTATTTTATACGTATGCCAACAGCAGATTGTTCCATTGGTTGAAATAGGCTGTTTGACTATTACCAGAATAGTCCAGAGACTTGAGCATTTATTCAAATAAGAACTGCACCTCAACTAATTTTAAATTTCAGTCATTTGAGTTTCAAAAAGAATCAGACAGACAGACAGACAGACAGAAGACAGATAGTAGGCTAGACAGACAAGAAGACAGGACAGAAGACAGACCAGCCAGCAGACAGGACAGATAAGATAGAGTAAGCAGACAGGCAGCTAGATAGGAAGATAGATAGATAGATAGATGGAAATAGTCAGATGATAGATAGAAAGAGTCAGATGATAGATAGATAGATAGATAGATAGATAGATAGATATAGATAGATAGATAGATAGATAGATAGACAGATAGACAGACAGACAGATAGATAGACAGACAGACAGACGACAGAGGCCGACAGACAGATAGATAGAAGAAGATAGATAGATAGGCTAGATAGATAGATAGCTAGATAGATAGCTAGATAGATAGATAGATAGATAGATGATAGATAGATGGATATATAGCTAGATAGATAGATAGATAGCTAGATAGAAAGATAGAAGATTGATAGATAGATAGATAGACAGAGACATAGATAGACAGATAGATAGATAGAAAAGAGATAGATAGATAGATAGATAGATAGGATAGATAGATAGATAGATAGAACAACAAAAGACAGACAGACAGACAGACAGAGAGGTAGGTAGATAGATAGATAGATAGCAGATAGATAGATAGCATCGATAGATAGACAGATCGCCGAGACATAGCATAGACAGACGACAGACAGACCGATAGGTCGGTATATAGATAGACGATAGATAGCTAGATAGAGAGATATATATAGATAGATAGACAGATAGACAGAGACATAGATAGTAGATAGATAGACAGACGGAACGGAGATGGGGACTGACGGACGGACGGGACGCCGGCACGGACGGATTAGATAGATATGACTAGATAGAGCTAGATGATAGATAGACACACAGGAAATAGATAGATAGCTAGACAGAAAGAAGACAGACAGACTAGACAGCTAGATAAGATAGTAGTAGATAGATCGAAGATAGATAGCAGACAGAGAATAGATAGATAGGAAGACAGACGGACGGACGGATCGATAGATAGATAGTAGTAGATAGATGCTAGATAGATAGTACCGAGACATTAGTAGAAGACAGCAGACGGACAGATAGATAGCTAGATAGGAGATAGATAGATAGATAGTAGAGACAACATAGATAGACAGACAGACAGGACGATAGATAGACAGAAAGACAGGGACAGACAGAAAGCAAGACAGACAGGACAGACGGACAGAAGATAAGAAAGATAGATAGAAGGATAGATAGATAGATAGATAGATAGCTAGCTAGATAGATAGATAGATAGATAGAATAGATAGATAGATAGATAGATAGATAGGAGGACCTAGTATAGATAGACGGACAGATCGACGGACAGGATAGATAGTAGATAGTAGACCGCAGAAGACAGTAGGCTAGGATAGATAGATAGATTAGATTATATAGATAGATTGGATAGATAGATAGACAGATGGACATAGGTAGATAGACAGAGACATGATGATCGAAGACAGACGGACAGAGAGTAGCTAGATAGATAGATAGATAGATAAAAAAATAGATAGATAGATAGATAGATAGATAGGAAGATAGATAGATAGATAGATAGATAGATAGAAGAAGAGAATAGATAGATAGATAGATAGATAGTAGAAAAGGATAGATAGATAGATAGACGGAGGGATAGATAGATGACAGACAGATAGATAGATAGTAGATTAGATAGATAGACAGAGACATAGAAAGAGAGACAGACAGATAGATAGATAGATAGATAGATAGATAGATAGATAGACAGACAGAAGACGGATAGATAGATAGATCGATAGATAGATAGATCGATAGAGAGATAGATAGATAGATAGATAGATAGATGATATATATATAGTTAGATAGATAGATAGATAGATCGATAGAGAGATAGATAGATAGATAGACAGACAGCCAGCCAGATGGACGGATAGATTAGATAGATAGATAGAGAGATCACGATAGATAGATAGATAGATAGATAGATAGACAGCGACATAGATAGATAGACAGACAGACAGATGAGCTGAGAGATAGATAGATATTGATAGATAGATAGATAGATAGAGGATGATAGATAGAGCCTAGATAGATGGACCACAGGACGAAAGGGACAGACAGACAGAGATAGATAGATCGATAGATAGATAGCTAGATTAGATAGATAGATAGACAGAGACATAGATAGACAGACAGACAGATAGACAGATATACAGACAGACAGACAGACAGAGAGACGATAGATAGATAGATAGATAGAAATAGATAGATAGACAGAGGGACATAGACAGACAGGACAGACAGACAGACAGATAGATAGATAGATAGATAGAAGATAGATAGATAGAGAGATAGAAATATTAAGATGAGATAGTAGCTAGACAGAGCGGCGACAGAGGCATAGAGGA
>JADLZN010004030.1:0-82500 GCA_018155175.1 Sinocyclocheilus anophthalmus | reverse complement strand
TTTGAAGCAAAATGAGGGTGAATGATGACAAAGCTTTATTTTTGGGTGACCTATCTCTTTAAATAAAGGGACTTCAAGATCCTTTGTCCCATATAAACTTGATACGGAGCGTCTGTCATCAGATCCCATGAAACGGTTTTTCAGTAGAGCAGACGTGTCTCAGTCATGTAATGATACCACGATTGACCTCTAAATGAGTTCCTGAATAAATGTGAAATTCATTCACCGGCTCGTGTTCCCTTTGAGACAGATTAATGTAGATATACAAAATAACATATTAATTTGGTGGCTTGGTGATAACGTATCGCCTGAAGATCAATGATTCTTTTCGAATATTGAAAAAGTGATGGCTAGTAGCTCAGAATTGTCATTCATACATCACGTTTAGACGCCAACATGTCCGAGTTAGTATTAATATACAAACAAACAAACATAAAAAACCCAACAGTATGGTTCTTTTCTTCTGTGATTCTCTCACAATGACTACATGGCCAGTACAGTCAAGGTCCAGCTTTAGCTGTAGACGTGAGCAAAGGTCAGACACCGCATAACCCACATGTGTTATCATTACAGTGAAGAAGCAGGACGGTGCTGCAGCAATGGAGATGCAGCCCTTGAAGCAGCCCTTGAAGAGCGCAGAGGGTGGAGAGGCCGATGACAAAGA
This sequence comes from Sinocyclocheilus anophthalmus, assembly GCA_018155175.1. Classification (NCBI taxonomy): domain Eukaryota; kingdom Metazoa; phylum Chordata; class Actinopteri; order Cypriniformes; family Cyprinidae; genus Sinocyclocheilus; species Sinocyclocheilus anophthalmus. The sequence continues at coordinate 81,836 of JADLZN010004030.1, read as the reverse complement.
GAAGAAGAAAGCCAATGTCTCCAAGAAAGAGAAATCCGTTCTGCAGGGAAAACTGACCAAGCTGGCCGTGCAGATCGGCAAAGCAGGTGCGACGTGTTTTTAGGTTGTTTGGAGGATCAGGGTTTGACACTGGTTTTGTATTTTGTGCTGTTTTATCATTGCAGTGGAGCGCCATGCACTAATGCAGTGTTTGCTGTGATCTGGTCCTCAGGTTTGGTGATGTCTGCCATTACAGTCATCATCCTGGTGCTTTACTTTGCAATCGATAACTTTGTGCTTCTGAAGAGGCCGTGGCTGCCGGAGTGTACGCCGATCTACATTCAGTATTTCGTCAAATTCTTCATCATTGGCGTTACAGTGCTGGTGGTGGCTGTTCCTGAAGGCCTTCCGCTGGCTGTCACCATCTCTCTGGCCTACTCGGTGAAGGTAAATGTGCTCCACATGAAGAACGTTTAGACTGTAGCATATTTAGATCTAGTTTACCATTTTGGTTACACTTTATTTGAAGGGGTGTGCATAAGACTGACATGACACCTTCATAATCATGACATGACACCTACATAATCATGACACGACACATGTCATGAATATGAAGGGTTTTTTATGCATGTTTATGACAACTATCATTAAGTGTCATTCGCTCAGTTATAATAATTTTAATGCAAGGATGACATTGCTGAGATGTCTTTTGGTCCTGGCTTCCGGTTAGGGTTAAGGGTAGGGTAGGGTTAGTTTAGTTGGGTCAATAATGTCAGATTCGCATTAAAAATGACATAACTGAGCGAATGACATTTAATGACAGTTGTCATAAACATGCATTAAAAACCTTGATTTTCATGACATGTGTCATGTCATGATTATGAAGGTGTCATGTCAGTCTTATGCACACCCCTTCAAGTAAAGTGTTACCAACATTTTGATATTACATGAACCCACTCTGTAAAATTTTTTTTTTTAAATTAGTAGTTTTTACAAAATTGTTTTGGGAGCTTCTGTGAACACATTTGCAGAACAAACTGTATATTTTACAGTATAGAACTGTAATTTACAAATATGGTAACACACAACACTTAAATAATGCAATAAACAATCATTAAACAACAGAGAATGTAATACAAAACCCCAAGGTACTGATGTGTCCCTGCAGCACAGAAGCAGTGTTAAGTCGCTGGGTATATTTGTAGCAATAGCCAACAATACGTTGTATGGTTCAAAATTATAAATTTTTCTTTGATGCCAAAAATCATTAGGATATTAAGTAAAGATCATGTTCCATGAAGATATTTTTTAAATCTCCTACCGTAAATATATCAAAACTTAATGTTTGATTAGTAATATGCATTGCTAAGAACTTCATTTGGACAAATTTAAAGATGATTTTCTCAATATTTAGATTTTTTTGCACCCTCAGATTCCAGATTTTCAAATAGTTGTATCTCAGACAAATATTGTGCTATCATAACAATGATGCATAAATCTCAATTTAAAAAATGTGACCCTTATGACTGGTTTTGTGCTCCAGGGTCACATATCTAAAACTATTAAGAAACATGATTATTTAAACAAAATACTTTAAATGTGGAGCAGGGAATCCTGTAAATGTCAGTTTACAGTTTTTGACTAAATTATGTTGATTTGTTCGTTTTTTACTTCTAAAAACTGTACAATTAACAGCATTTACAGTAAAATTACATACATTTTCTAGTTAGATCTTTTGCAGTTTTTCATTGTGTATAGTATGGGAACTTACTGTTGACTTATTAACAGGTTTTTTTTCTCCATTGTGTTTTTACAATATTTTACCGTTAAAATTACACTCATTTTTTACAGTGCAGACAGCAATTTTGGGCATCATAGGATCACTTTTAATAGTTTTTAAAATGCTTTATTTATTTTTATTTTGGGAAACCTTTCCTCCATTACAAAATGACATGAATGAGATGATTATTTTCAATGAACCTGTTAAACAAGTTGATGATTAAATCACATTGCAAAACTCATTTGCAATCATATCAGAGAGGTTTTTATAAATGTTTATCTCATTTCTGCTAGCCTCCAGCAGAAATTGACTCCCACATCCTGTGCATGCTCACTTTAAAGTCAGCATAAAATGAAAATTGATTTGAGTCTGATTTTATATGTGCATTTGTTTTATTTTTTTTATATTTGACTTTGTTGTTTTGGTTACACTATATTTGAGGTGTCCTTGTCACAGTGTAATTATACATTTACGTACTGAGTAATATTAATTAACTACATGTACTTATTATATGGTTAGGGTTAGGATTAGTGTTACTTGCATGTAATTATGCATAATTTATTGTTATTATAATAATAGTAAGTACATGTAACATGTGTAACAAGGACACCTTAAAATAAAGTGTTACCCTTGTTTTTAATAACATTTCATAACTTGTCACTTCCAATCAAAATGTCAGACAGTGCAATGCCCACATTTCAAAATCCAGTCAACAACCAGTGTATAGATCCAACTGTGAGCGATATGCTGTTCATGTTGAAATTGCCATAATTTTGTGCTTTTTGACTTTACATTCATGAATGATTACTTCACAATGTATAACTACAAAATGGAAATACTGAATTTCATGAAATCTCTGAACTCTCTCATTTGATGTTTGCGGTGTCGCATAAGAACCTCAACAGGTAAAAGTCACTAGGTAGCTATTATGCATACACAGATGTATTTTATTACCATCAAAGCCGCTTATAGATCTATGTCGGTGTAATTCCAAAAATGGCAATAGAAATTATTTTAGAAATAAATGTTTTCTGTCTGGCTGTGTGAACAGCTTACAGTAGAGTAATTCCAACATGTCCTGAACACATCCTCAAAAAAAAAGAAAGAAAAATACAGTTCCAGCCTTTTTATGTCCCATTTCAGTTAGAAGGTTATTTATGTCGACAGGTACTCATATAGGTAGAGGACAGAGCAGTTTTTAGACGCTTTTAGAAGATGTTGTATTAGCTAGTTATCTGTATCAGTCATGTGGTTACATCACATTTAAATATGACTATTTGTCTTTTGTATGTGCTTATAGAAAATGATGAAGGATAACAATTTGGTACGCCATCTGGATGCTTGTGAGACCATGGGCAATGCCACAGCTATCTGCTCAGATAAGACTGGTACACTGACCACCAACCGAATGACAGCAGTGCAATGCTATGTGGGCGATGTCCATTACAAGGAGATACCAGACCCCAGCTCCATCCCACCCAAAACTCTGGAAATACTGGTCAACGCTATATCCCTCAACAGCGCCTACACTACTAAAATACTGGTAAGACATAGAAACCTTCAGCTGTTTGGCTAACACTGGTGTTATATCTGCAACAACTGCTTTGCAACAATAGATTTTAATGTTATTATTTATATAGACTGCCTGGCCAAAAAGTTGCACACTAATATTTGTTGGACTTCCTTTATATTTGATTGCACTGTGCATTAATTGTAGCATTGTTTGGACAGCCTTATGCAACATATCATGTTCCCTGAACAACTCTCAACCTCACATTTTGAGCCAGATGAATCTTGTCACATTGTCACCCTGGATTATGGCCATGGGATACATCTACCAGCATGGCTCTTTAAGAAATGAAACACTACACATTGCATTAGATACAGTTAAACAAATTGTTGCCAAACATATGCCAGAGACATATTAATTCAAGTCAAGTCACCTTTTATTTCTATAGCGCTTTTTAAAATTGTAATGCGTCAAAGCAGCTTCACGGTGATAAACCACAGAATAGCTGAATCCATTATGGAAGCTCAACTATGGAGCCAATTCAGATTCTTCTGTAAAGCAGCTCTTAAAGACAATAGTATCACTTTTTAGCTCAAGTCAGTTTAGTGTTGGATTCAGTGTTAATCGCTGCAATAATGACCCAATCATAGACTCTTAAGTGGTTGCTTATGTAATCCAAACAATGGCTTTTTTGACCAGTCAGTGCTATACACTAGGGTCTGCAGAAACACATGAAACATCACCCTCATGTCAGGCAAATCCTCCAAGACTATGGCTTTCTTTCTTCTGTGGAACTCAAAAGAAGATGTTTAGCAGAATGTGCATTCTGCTCATCCTCTAAAAAGAAAAAAAAGCACCATAATAGCATCACAAAAGTGACAGCGTTAGGTAGAGTGCTGCTTACACCTATTTGACAAACGATCGTTGAAGTGAATAAAGGACATTGAATCAGTGTGTGTTTACTCTAGTAACTGAATCAATGATTTGGTGTTTCTGATGCCATGCTCACCAGCTGAGCTTCAGCAATATTACCACATTTTTGCTTCTTCATTACTACCATCATCAATTTTCGAGATGACTAAAATCATTGTTGTTTGAATTGCAGTGCCTTGAAAGTATATGGTTGTTTCAGTTTTATATAAATTGAACAATCGCATTCAGCATTACAATAGGAAAGCAATATCTATGAATTCCAAAGGAGGAAAAAACATCACAAACCTACAGTGTGGTGTCCTACATAGAGTAACCCACCGATGAAATCCTAGCTTACTGGAATCAGGACTGTGTTTGCGTTAGGCCTTCTCATGTACACGTTTCCGTATGTGCTGTGTGTTCTTTGAGGACCAAGAATTCTGCAGAATAATTGCTGTGTATTTTGGAGCACCAGTTTGGGTTGGTTTCCAAAAATGAGCAGTCTGCAAGGAAACAGTTGAGACAATGAGACAATGAAAATCAGAACATGTGAGCTCCTCTAGGTTCTGGGGGCTGGAATCAGATCTGTTCTGTATCTCGGTTTAAGAAGCATAGGAACTGAAAGCAAACCCATTGAACGGCGCAGCACACTAACACTACTTACAGAACTCGTCCCTGGAGACCAGTACCAAGAGCTTTCATAACCTTACAAAGCAAGACTTGGATAAGCATATCATTCCAGACGTCTTGTTTTAACACAAACTGAAATGAGCAGAACTCTTTATCCCTGGAGAGATCCCCCCAAGCTACTGTGCTTTGCTGCTCCATTATGTAATTAATGCATGAACTTCTCCTCACCCAACACTTGCGAGCTCCTTCAGCAAACTTTCCAAACTCTCCTTCCTATCTCAGTGCTCCTAGATTTACGCTATATCGGAATATCGTGCTTTTAGGTGCAACGGCTTATTTGCACGGTTTTAACAACACTGATATAGATTTAGCATTCATAATATAGAGTGGTTATGAAGCGTGTCTCAGTAGTACGAGTGGCTGGTGCTCAGAATTAGTGTAATCCTGAAATCGGAGTAGGACACACAGTACAGGTGATGCTGCTGGCATGGACACTGATACTTCAGCCGGTAGTCTGAGCTCTGCGGAGACTTCTTGTCGCTCTGATCTCAGGTTGCTTCTACCAACTGTTCCGTCAGACCTTCTGGCCCTCTGATTTGAGAGGTCGGGTCCGACACTGATGCCATGTTCCCGGGCTCCCATTAATTCTTGATTGGAGGTTACATGTCCGTATGCGGCGCTGTGTGTGTGTTTGAGGACTATTCAGTAGGTCATCGGCTGTAAGCTCTGGATTCTTAGTTACACCAAAGACAGATGCAGTTAGCCTTTCTTGCATCATTTTCAAAGGTTTGTTTGAGCATAGAGTATCGGTTAGCGATTAACACATTGTTGCATGTGTTTTACTCATGCTTGATGTGTTTTTACTGGGCTTTTGCATGGGAATCTGGGAACGGATCCATTCAGTGACTCCAAACTGAACACTCTGGTTTCTGTCATCAGGATGATGAACGACTCTGTGAACAGAACCATATGATTCCATTCAAATGACTGTTACCTGCAGTATAAAGGTACCATGGTGCATGAATATGGACATCATTCAGTACTGTGGTAAGACATATTCAAGGATGTCATTTTATGGTCCTGTCAAACTCTCAGAACAAGCCGGAATAGCTTTTAGTCAAGACCGACTTGGCAAAGTCACAGTCTCTTCCATAATGTATATTAGGGATGGGAGACTTTACTGTCCTACGGAGTTTAGTTCTATTCCAGATCAAAGACACCTTTCTGTAATTTTCAAGCAAACCTTTGTCGGGTCAGAGTCCACCTTGTCGAGTCCAAGTCCTTATCCAATCGAGTTCGATACATTTATTAATGTCTTCATGTCGTTACTGATATTTTATCTTTCATGTCCAAAATGTCTGAGTCTGTGTCTGTAATTATCCAAACACACCTGCCTGTAATTTTCAAGCAATCCTGAAGACTTAGGTTTGATTTCTCAGATGTATTTGATTAGGGATTGAGTTAAAGAGAGTTCTCGACCCCTAGTTTTACTATCTGATACCATCGTTAAACCATGGTTTTCTAAGGTTTATGCTTAGGCAAAACGTCTGCCACTAGTCATATGTAAATTTGGGGTACTCGAGTCGAGTACCAAGTCTGGACACGAGTGCAATTATGAATGAATTCGAATGACTCAAAACATATTCAGGTGAATTTAAACTTACTGGACTTAGACCCAACACTAGTCTATATGCTGGAAAGAATACTGCCCTACTGTTTTGGGAGCAGTTTTTTCATCGTGCACATGACAAGGTGAGATATCTCGCTGTCTCGTGTTTGATAAGTTTTGGGCATTTTCATTTTGGGCAAAGTCGTTTGTCCGGCTGCAGCCGCTCCATGTGGCTCAGGGTCTCTGCCAAAGTCTCTCTGCGATGCCTCGGGCTGCCACTCATTCATTTTAGCCAATCAGCTTTGGCAGAGCGCTCACCTCATGGCCTGAGACAGGGCCTGTCTCTGTCAGTGTAGGTAACACTGTGAAATCAAAGAGGTGCTATGAAAATGACATTCTAGGGGACACAAGAGGGCATCCGCGGCTCCTGCAGCGAGAAGGAGAATAGATCGGGGGCCCGTGTGGAGCGCAGGAGCCGAATAGGGCTGTAAAGAGGAAGTAGTGCTGCCAGAGCATGTTTTGCCATATGCCGTGGTTCGTAGGAGTGTGTGCTGACCAGGGAGAAGACAGCTGTTCAGGAGAGCTTTGTGTGCCAGCGCCTCTCCGAGGGGTGCTATGAAATCTGCATCAAATGCATGAGCAGTCTTGAATGACCCAGGTGAGCAAACACGAGATACTTTTTAATGTAATTTCTTCCTCTGAGGTACACTTAGTGAAGTTAGTAAACTTCTTGTGGAAAAAAAACTTAATTTATCTTTAGTTATAATTCAGTTTTTTCCACCCTCTCTCTGCCCTGGGAATTAAATGCGAGATAACCACTTTCGTTTGGATGACCAGGAGGCACAGTAAGTGTGTAAACCAAGGGAGGTAGCGGTCGCGACCCAATTGACCACACTAATTTTAAGTTGATTAACACAATCCATTATCAGTCGGTGACAACAAATGTCGCTCACACAGCGCATCCCTCACTCCTTAATGGATGCCAGGATGTCTCGTGCGGACCACAAGGCGCTATGGTCACCATGCCACCTAATCAGATATTCAGACTGGTTTTGCAGACACAGAAGCCCCAGAATGGTGAAGAAGGATAAGCCCACTCTTTGGTCCCAAGGAAAAGCGAGTAGACTGGACTGTGTTCTAAGGTTAAGTCATGAGAGAAAAACACGTTCTTTGCAAGAAACACACATATTTCTAAGGCCATATGAGTATAATTATTGTACTTGTGTGGTATTTTGTCTTGATATTCTTAGACTCTTTAGTATTTTTTTTGCTTGTGAGGGGAACAGATCCTCCCTTTTCCCTATATGTAATCTTACCTTGTTTAGTATCTATGAATTTGCGTTCTTATGATCGAAACAAGCGTGTATAATATGGGGTAAGTAGGCCATCATAGATAGCGGCCTCGAGAACGTTAATAATTTCGATTTAGTCCATTTGCAAAAAAATTACCAGATGCTTCGAGAACAAAGGGGCGTCGTAAAACCCCGTCAGCAATTAGCAGCAGACTCACCGCTCATGCAAATATCCATTATTGCCATGGACAAGAGCAATTTGAATTAAGAGGCGGGAGAGCACTTCTACGACCTTAAAGGCCCCGGCCAGGACACAAGCCAGCCAGCAGAAGGACGTGATGAGTTCGAGTCTTAAGCTAAGAAGAATGTGAAAAAGAAAAACGCATAGGATATACAAAGACGGCAGAGATGACGCAGACTTCGAGGGCGACGTCGCAGAAGCTCCATTTCAATTCGATCAAAGAGCGTGACCATCATGACTCAAACTGAAGTCCTTTCTCATAAAGACCATATCAGCAGAGAGTGTCTGTGGGGTGACAGCCGAACGCCGGCTAGAAGAGTCGAGCGCATCAGGAATTTTTGTTCATACAGACGTGCAAGTATCAAACTTAGTCGATTTAGTTGATGCATTAAGTATCAGTTACACCATTTTACAAAGGTGTGTTTGAACTCAGAATCTGACGGATCCCTGAAGGCTTTGATCTGTTGAATATACATGCAAAGTGGTCCATAAAATCCATTCTTTATGCCTCTTCCTATGCTGAGTTAAACTTTAACCCTATACCAACTGTGTGTGTGTGTGTGTGTATATGTGTTGTTAGACCGGCTTAAGGGTGTTATGTCGTATGTTTAGACTAGTTTAAGTGTTTATGTAGTTAATAAACCTTACTTGTATCACACTTGATGTTGTTCATTGTTTGCTCATAACTGGATTCACTTATTCATGCAGATTTATGCTACAAGCTTTTTGTACAGTAAGGAAGTTATTTCCCTTTACCAGGAAATTAACGTTCTTAGAATGACAAGACAGTTGACCCTGAGAGGTCAACTAAATATCTACAGTGGATCTAAAATATGAATAGTTAATTATACTAGTTATGGTTAATTATTCATATTTCCCATGAGCTGATTCGCTACAGATTGGTGGAGAAAATGCGGGCATGATAAAACGAAAGTTATGAGTTTAAACACTGGCAACTTAAAAGTGTGTGCTTGATAGCCCAGGTTAAAATAGGACGTGACTTCAGATGCCCGGTGGTGCCCCTATTTGCTGGCTTGTTGAGATGCATATAAAGTGGGGGTTTGAATTGGTACCACTATTATAATTGTGAGAGTCTTTATGCATTTCATGCTTAATGATATCAGTGTAAGGTTAAACTGATTTTAGCAAAGAAACCCTAATTTCAGTATTAAAGCATAAATCTGTCTTGACAAAAGCGTAAGTCTGAATCTCAGCTCAGCGGCATGTCCAAACTGTACCATAATGTAATATGCTTTAGTGAAGAAATCACAAAATTGCAGTATTGTTTAAATTGTTTCTTTGAAGAAGAAATCTCAGTACAGTTATATCAAGGTAGATGTGAGCGCTGCTCCCTTTCTACAGCATAAAGGCCTTATAGGTTTATAATTAGATTGAAGCAATTCATCTACACTTTGCCTGTATATATATAAGCCGAGCAACCTAGTGGTCATTACTGTGTTTCACTCGCTAAGTGAAATTAAAGGTGTAATACTGTAATTTAGTACTCATATGTGAGGCAAACAAAACTACATATATGTTTAAACCGGTTTTAACTTACAGTAAACACGTTTTGTAATTCATTAAAGAAGGGCAAGAAGTTTATTGTTGCATTAGAGAAGCACTCACCGAAGTGGTAATGTAATGCAACAAGTCTTGAAGGTTGAAAGCATCACGTTCTAAAACTATGACTGTTTAACGTAGACAGACATTAAACTGCGTTAATTAAATTGGCATGCATTGGTTACCGTGACAACAACTTGTCACAGGAAGTGCTAACGTCACATAGCACAACACGCCATGTTTGTAAACAAACCATTTGAAGCAGCTAAGCTAACACGACTTAGCATAGTTTCATTTTAGGCTAAGCTACCAAATAGCTTTAACAATTAGGGGTTAACACTCTTTAATTGAAGCTTTTAAATACAGATGTGTGTGTGCAGTGTGAAGCAATTTGAATTTAACCTAATCCCTCGTTTCTGATTTTTCCATTTCTCTTCCTTCTTTTTCTTCTTTTTCTATGTTTCTCAATCTTCAATTCGTCTCAGCGAATTTAACTATCTAGATGTATCCTTCCTGAATGCTATTGCTTAGTTACTAGTTAATTAAATCTAAATTTAATTAAATCTTAACTGTCTATCGAGGAAAGACTCATTAAGGTATTGGGGTGCTGTTAGTAACACACTAATCACTAGTGCTGCTATTTGTTCCTAATACCAGAATGATTACCGTGTTTTGTTAATAGCAGTCAGCTAATGTTAAAATCCATTTACATGTTATGCCCCCTTGATGTTCTCTCTGAACCTCAAAAGGAACCAGAGACATTTCTATTTTTGATTTGTTTATTTCCAAAAAAAAAAAATAAATAATAAGCATAATCTGAATAGAAATGCTCTCCTTTTCCTTCTGCTTTTCCCTTTTCTCCTTCATACCTCAGAGATTAAGCCTGTTGGGGAACCGTCAGCAAATTCTGAGTGATAATTTGACAATAATTTGACAGTAGTCTTAAGTCATCAATCAAAATCCTGTTTACGCCCTTTTCAGCAAAACATATGCTGACCCAAAACTATTTTAGCATTCACACTCTGTTTTGATCTTGTAGTAGTCTCTAGCCCTTACTCTCAACACCAGTGTGTCAAAACGTTGCAGATGCTCAGACTAACTGCCCAGAATGCAGAACAGAGAGGGCTGGCCAGGCGTCGTGAGGAACACCCCCTTTACCCAGGCCCGACGACCACCTACTGAGCCGAAAGCGGCTGGACGCGGAGAGGGGTGTGCCTCAGACTCAGGACTCGGGCGAGAGTTGTGGCTACAAAAAGCTCGCCAAGGTCATCACCCTCCGTGGCCCACAACCTCATGGGTCTGAAACATGAGGTAAATGATTTCAAGCAACAGATCACCGCGGTAGCCCACAAGGACCCCAGCAAAATGGAGCTACAGGATGAAATCAATAGATTTAAAAAGGCTCTAACAGCTGCTGAACAGCAAGAGCACCTAGAAAAGTTAGCCAGAAAGGACCTGGAAAAGAAAACTTTCCCACACAAAATTACTATTAAAACAGCAAATTCTGAGCTCTTAGACAAAATTGCCAGAATTGAGACTCTGATCCAGCAGCTGAACAACACTCAAGACAAACTTGACATGGTCCAAAGAGAACTCAGGTACTCCTACAGGCGGCGAAAAGAGACGCAGTGGGAGAGACACCCTACTCCCGCATCCTCATTCAGCCGTGCAAACTCCCTCATATGCAACAAGCTAAGAAGGGGAGAGCCAACACTTTCTGCTTAACAACAGACAGAACCAAAACTTTAATACTTCCAAGCATCCCCGCAGCAGAGCATGATGTGACCCCCAGAAACTTTGAAAAGCTAGCCAGAAAAATCCCGGCATTCACATTGCTGGGAAACAATAGTTTCCTACTTTAGGCAGTCACGGAAAAAAGCCCAACCGATAATTTAGAACGGTGGCGTCATTTTTAAACATTGCTTGCAAGCAGACCAAATAATCAACCTTATGTGTCTGTTTCATAAATTAGTAACTTCTTCTCCATGCCCATACCAGTTCCTGATCAAAAACAGATAAAACTATAGTTTGAATGCGCCTTCCTACAAACAGTAAGAAATTTTCAGTGCTATAATGTGTTTAAATAATACGATAAGAAACTAACCTGATTTTAACAAAGAAATCCTAATTTCTGTTGTTAGTAGAGCACAAGTCTATTTTCAGACGACGAAATCTCAGGATTAGCAGCTCATAAAAATGGTACCAGAATAAATCGGTCTGATTTTGGGCGAAGAAATCCCCTTCTTCCGTACTGTGTAGGTGATCTGAGCGATGATACTCATTTCATTAATTTAAGGCCTTATAATGTGTTATGTATCATTGTATTCATATCGACACACTCATGTGAAACATTTACGTAACTCTTATACATTCGCGCACCAGGTTCTGAATATAATCATATAAAACTATAGCTTGAAGGTGCCTTTCTACAGGTATTAGAAAGTTTCAGTGCGATAATGTTTTTAAATCGTACGATAAGAAACTAACCTGATTTTAGCGCAGAAATCCTAATCTCTGTTGTTAGTGGAAAATAAGTCTATTTTCTGACGACGCAATCTCAGATTAGCAGCTAATATAAATGGTACCAGAATAAATCGGACTGATCTTGGGCGAAGAAATCCCCTTATTCAGCACTGTGTAGGTGATCTGAGCAAACTCCTCATTTCATTAATTTAAGGCCTTAATATGTGTTACGTATCATTGTATTTCAATTTGACTCGCTCATGTGAAACATTTTTACCGTGTTTAAAAAAAAAAAATATATTTAAAATGGTGTTATTCTTGCGTAGCTAACTACGAATCCACCATTGCCTGTGAAGTGAATGTGCTGTTTTGAGTAATGAATGAATTTGTATGGGACATGCATGAGTTTCCCATGCATGCTCACAGCAGTGCAAGTCTGCTCCACCTGCACCTGTTGTGAGCTTGCATTGGTCTTCTAGCAACACGTGACCCCGGAAGTGTTAGCAGACTCTTCCGGTTAATCTGACATCAGCATTCACTTCACAGACCTGTGTGTTAACAAAGAATTGCGTGTAACTAACGCTAAACTCTTAAGCTAAGCCCTTTACCTCAAATGCTAGCTGTTAACGTCTGACTAACACTTAGATAGGCGTGTAAAGTATAACTTTCTAACCACACCTCTCTCTCACTCTCTCTCTCGTCACTCATGGTGTCACTTCATGTGATGCCAAGTCACAGGTCCCTGTGGGACCAAACCCACATACGGGTTTACTTGTGATTGTTATTTTTTTTGACTTTATTACTCTTTAATTTATTGCTTGATAACATGTTAGCAAAAGTACCAATTCAGTCTAATTGATTGTATAATTTAATTAATTAAATCAAATTTTATTTTTTTTATTTTATTTTTTTTATACTTTTTGTGTTTTATTTTATTTTATTTATTTACTTTCCCCTTTTAATTTCCTACAGCTCTTAGGACCCCTTTTTTTTTTATTCATTTTTTTTTTTGTTGTTTGTTGTGTTTTACTTTTACCTTATTTTAGTATTTTCACCATCACCATCGTCGCTTTTGGATAGGATTACAGTAGTTCTAGCAACTGTCGTTTTCTTAACGAGTTATACAGGTTATTAGTAACATAATCCCTGTTTCCTCTCTACTTCACCTCACGCCTCAGTGCCAGGCCTAATAAGTTGAAGGGCAGCTACCATTGCAACAAAATGTAGGCTAACATAAAACTAGAAACAATTCACACTGTTTCTTTTTCTTTTGACGAGGTATTTGGTGGGTCCCTGCTAGTTTAGCTAACAGCCTAACCCTAGGGTTATGAAGTCTATTGCAGCATCACACACAAGTGAAACCTGCTTAGCCATATCTCTTAGAAAAAAACTAAAATAGGTAAAAATGTTCTTTTTTTTTGTTGGAGTTCAGCTTATTTTATTTGCACAGTTCTCGTACATAGGGCTGACCAAATCACTGTTGAGACCATCAGTAGTATAGGCCCGGTCATCAGGGCTGGACCCCTGCTTACGGCCCACCTCAAACAAAGTTAACTCAAACTCTCCTTGTTGTTCCACGAAACACAAAATCATAAGAACCTACCTAACTAGCTGCCTCCAACCAGCTAGTCATACCTTACACGGCCTACACTGCCGTTCCCCTTAGAGATAGTTTAACTCCTCTGTACGTACCTGCATTTGCCTTGTGTCTCTCTCTCTCTGGTGTTCCCACAAGTGTGCCAGTATGTCGCAGACATTCCACAGACATCCAGCCCTGGCAGCTCACCAGGACCACCTGGACACTCAGTAGAGCACTGTACTGGACATCATTCAGCTCAAAGCAGCCAACGAACTGCAATGGCAAAGAAAGAAATAGCGAGACTGCGACATAAGTGAACACATGACCAGCATCATCCTCTCCTCGGCCAACACCCTCAAGGGCCTCAGACAGGAGATAAATGAGCTGAAAGAAACTGCCAGCACAGGAATTCGCAGAGAACTGCACACCTGCTCACGAGAAGAAAGCCAGGAACGGATGTCAAAGAACTCACGCGAATGGTGCTGACAGAAAGAAATCACCAGTAGTGACAGAGGCTCTAACAGCTGCTCACAGGTCCAAGCGCGCTGGAAAAAAGGCCATCACACAGGACTGAAAATGAGAACTGTTCACACAAAGTCACCTTCAAACAAATTGGTGGGAACCCAATGAGAGAGAGCACCACCATCTTAGAGCCTTACAAGGCCACCTGCAGACAGATCAGAGCTCCGCGGTCCAAGAACACCCTGACTCAGCCAATTAGAAAGGAGCTAACATGGTCAGAAAGCATTTAAACAGTCCAACGATGCGCATAGAACCTAAGCACAAGACAGCAGGTTCACAACACACGTCGCCAGCAGTGCAATCCCTCCATGCCTGTGCACAGCTAGAAAGGGGGAAAGGGAGCCAAGCCTTCTGAGTGAACTCACAAAGTCAGCTCCCTGAAAACCTTGCAGCGCAAAAAAAAAATTCAGGCGAAACCGAAGCAACGCAACCAAGGTGAATTCTGCTTGACACTTTACAAGTCAGCTCCCTGAAAACCTCTGGAGCTGCAACAAAAAAAAAAAAATTTTTAGGCGAACCGAAGCAACGCAACGAGGTGACTTCAGTGTCACAAATGAACTGAAATATGCTGGCAGACCACAAGGCGAACAGATAGGGAAAAAACGAAACAGAACTTCCCCTAGCCAGCAGGCCCACCCCCTCAGCCAAAAGTCAGAACCTGCGAGGGGGGGGCGAGAGCCAACTGTTCACACGTCACCAACCAGCAGACACAAAGGGGTGGGGCAGGGACTTTTCCAGAGAATCACTGCAGACACACACACCGTGTGACCCCACAGACCCCAACGAGCTGGCAGAGACAACACATCTGGCAACCTAAAAACTCTCAGACCCAGAGTCTGAACACGAACTGATCGCTGCCCCAGACACCAAGCAGGGCCGGCGTGAAAACTCCCCATGCTTACTACCACAGACTTGGACAAACTTACTCCAAGCTCACGATTACCCTGGGATGGCGGAGGACACCAGCTGCAAGAAGTCATTTAGGCATTAGGGCCTGCCGCACAATGACTAATCAACAGCTGCGTAACCTGACAAAGAAGGCCTTTAACAAGCACAAGGCCACCACTAAAGGTGTTTGTCAAACCCCAATGATTCTGAACTTCACAACTCAGAATACAAAGCTGGCACCAGAAGGCACCCAGCATTGCCAAAATGCAAAAACCCTTCTACAGAAAGCCCCTAGCCAGAATAGGACGGAGCCATCACCATGGCAACAGACCCAGGTTCCATACCAACCACTGGGAAAAGGCGTCCTCTTCCTGCAAACACCACGGTATGTCCAAAAGCAGTCCACTACAACATCCTCCTCCACACCCTTCACCTGGGTGCTGAATGGAGGCTACACAAGGACAGCTGGGCACGCCTTCTTCTGGGTTACAGGAGCTGCTGACATTCGCAAAAGAGCTCCTTGAACAAAACGCAACTAAGGAGTAGTGAGAAGGACAAACATCTGACTCCTTGCCTGCTGCAACACAACATCAGACTCCTCCAAGGGAGGAGCATCACTTGAAACCGGTCGACACCCCAGAAGCAGCCAGAAAACGTTGGATTGAGCAACGGGCCCACAAGCCCAACAGCGAAAGCTCTACCAACAAAACTCAGGCAAGCTCAAGTCGGTGCCAACACAAGAGCCAAGTGACACCGCAAACATCAGATTTCTAGTGACGTTCGGGCAGAACTGAGAGCTAACAACCACCTGCTGCTCTACTGCCATCATCACTAGGTCAGTCTGAAACGCTCTGCACACTACAAAATCTCCATAACAATTACATGCAATCCCTGGAACCACCTGCACTCTCACAAGTGAGAGTCTAACCCAGCTGTCCCACAACATGGGTACCACAGATAGCCTACTGGCCAACAACATCAACAAAAACATCCTACCAGGACTAACTCACTTCAGGATGACAGGAGACACAGCCTCGACACCTGCTGCATAAGATCGAGGACCCACACCTTGCTACAGCATACATCACCACAGCACACCATGTTGACACAGCAGTCACCACTTCGTGGCACCACAAACACCAGCCCTATCTGGAGGGACCAACAGCCAAAGAGCCGCCACTGGGTCCCAGCCGTGAGTGGCAAGTGTGTGTTAGATTGTTCTGCACCCTTGACGTCGCTCGCTGTTGTCTATTCTACGGACAACAACGCTCGAAAGGGGGGAGATATGTAGCGTCTCGACCAATCTGACACACTAAGTTTTATTTTGGATTTAACAAATCAATTATTAATTAGGTTAACAAATCGTCAGAACACACACAGTCCCCTCACTCAATTAACTGGATGCAAGGATGTCTGCTGAACACCAGGCGCTATGGTCACCATGAAAACTAATCATGATATCACTGGTTTTATGACCCCCCAGGAATGTGCGAAGGATAGCCCACTCTTTGTCCCAAGGAAAAGAAGAGTAGAAATGGACTGTGTTCTAGTTAATTCATAGAGAAACCGTTATTTGAATGAACACACATTTTTCTTCAGGCCATTGAGTATATTATTGGCATTGTGTATTTTGTCTTTGATATTCTTAGACTATTTAGTATGCTTGTGAGGGGACCCATTCATGATCCTCCATTTTCACTATATGTAATCTTACCTTGATTAGTATCTATGAATTTGCCTTCTTACGATCGAAACAAGCGTGTATATTATATAATGGTACATAGGCAATATATATTAGGGCCCAGAGAATCGTCATAGTTTGCGATTTAAGTCCATTTGCAAATTACCATGCTTAGAGTACAAAGGGGTCGTAAACCCTCCAGCATTTGCCACCTCCCGCTTGGAATTTCCATGTTTCTCATTGGACAACCCCATCTTGAAAGGCGGAGATCTTCTCCGACCTTAAAGGCCCGGCTCCAGGGGCCCGCCCCAGTCGGTGGTTCGGTCAGAAGAAAAGATGAAGATGTGAGAAAAACGCTACAGGATACCAAAGCATCTGTGCCAGGACTTTTCTTCGGCCTAGTCCTTTCCATACATCAAGTGACACTGACTCAAACTGGTTCTTTTAAAATGCAACCCCAAACTTCAGCTAGGACTCTTGGGGCCAGTCAATGATGCATGAGGAATACTGGCTGTGCATACAGAGTGACACAGTTATCAAAACTTAGTGATTTAATTGATGCATTAGGTATCATTTGCACCTTTTTACAAAGGTGTTTTTGAACTCAGAATCTGACGTATCCCTTAAGGCTTTGATCTGTTGAATATACATCCAAAGTGTTCCATAAAATCCATTCTTTTTGCCTCTTTCTATGCTGAGTTAAACTATAACCCTTTCCTATACCAACTGTGTGTGTGTGTGTGTGTATGTGTATGTTAGACCGGCTTAATGTGTTTATGTAGTATGTTAGACTAGTTTAAGTGTTTATGTAGTTAATAAAACCTTACTTGTATCACACTTGACGTGTTCATTGTTTACTCATAACCGGAGTCAATAATCATGCAGATTTACGTTACAAACTTATAGAATTGTACAGTAAGAAAGTTATTTCCTTTAACCAGGAAATTAACGTTCTTAGAATTGACAAGACGGTTGACCCTGAGTGGTCAGCTAAATATCTACAGCGGATCTAAAATATTCATAATTAAATAACTAGTTATGGTTAATTATTCATATTTCCCCATGAGCTGATCCGCTACACAAGCCAGTCACAGTCTGATGCCCAGACATAAATCAAAATGTGTAAGACGTGTTTGCACTGGCTTGTTGTGAAATTTCAATTCTCGCAATTTCTCATTTATTCTCATCAATAATGAAATCAAATTCCCTGGAGAAATTCTAGCTGGGTAGTGTTGGGTGCTGGGTTTTGTTCAAGCAAACTGCAGACAGTGAGATTTGATTTGGTTTTGTGGTCTGAAAATAATATGGACCTTTTGTTTCTTTTAAGCTTTTTCAGGCTTTCATACTGTACGTATATGCAGACACTTATTCTTTGAAAGACGGTTTGGATCACATATAGATGTTTTAAGAAAAACATGCCCCTTTGTGGAGTGGGATTGCAGACATGTTATTAAATACCAGTGATTGATAGCAGGAAAGACACAGTGTTAAAGTTATGAAGAGCCATCTTGCTCAGCACGGGTTCTGTTTTCTGTTGGACACAATGCATCTTGGGAGCATGAAGTAAGTTGTAAATGAAGGCAAGAAGGTAGAGGCCAATTGCAATTCAACATGCTTGAAAGATGGAAGACCAAGCTGACCTTAGTTAATATATATTTTACAAGGTCACTTTGAACTCACAGTGACAATGAGAGATTGCTTTGCCTTAAATGGAGTCCAAAAAGTGAACGTTAAGAATCGACGGCAGAAGATTAATACTTTAGTGTTTGAGATTTATAACAAACGCAAACCATGGAATTGAATATTAACACTGCCCTGTTGAAAAAAAAACAGCATATGCTGGTTAGGTATGTTTTGAAGCATGGCTGCTGGTCTGAGCTGGTTTAAGCTGGTCCTTAGCTGGTCATGTGAGTGGAACAAGCTGTCCTAGCTGTCATGGCTGGTTCCTAAGAACTAAGCTCCCTGCTACAGACCAGTCTAGGGACCAGCACCAGTAGAACAGCACTGGACCAGCCTTAATCCGCTCATGACCAGATAAGGCCAGCTTAAACCAGCTCAAATCCAGCAACCATTCTTCTAACATACTAGCAAAGCATATTGCTGTTTTTTTTCAACAACGGGGGTGGGTGCTGTGCAAAAACACTATTTAAAAAAAAAAAAAATTTAAAAAAAAAATCCTCATGTTTCCTTCTCGTTTATACGGCCACGTAGATGAATTGAAAGAAAATTTCGTAAATGACCTCAAGCCAGACTTACAAAAGAAATTTATTTCGCTACGATGCAGCATAGCACCACAATGAGTGCAGGTCGCCCTACGCAACGGTTGCCTCTACCTGCTAGACAGGTGGTCAGTTATGAGACCCTTAAACCGAATCCGTCAGCATCCACCAGAAAAGACCGAGGCACACTTTAGCTTGTGTACCAATGCCGCAGGTATCTGAAACCTATTTGGTTTTCTTCCATCCCAGACTCCAGATAAGGAAGGAGGTCTTCCGCAAACAAGTGGGCACAAAACGAGTGTGGCCTGCGGGTCCGTGTCAGGACTGAAACGGAGACTACGAATGTCCGGGAACCAGATCCAAGAAGAGAAACTATACAAGAGTGTACACCTTAACTACGTGCGGAAGTCCATGAGCAACGTCATCAAGCTCCAGACCGGCAGCTTCAGCAATGTACGCAAGGACGCTGTCCGAAATCGTCACTTAAAAAGTGAGCGCACTTTAATCTGCTCTCTGATGCTTCCGCAGTCTCGAACTGCACAATTGTCATAATAGCATTTGGTACCTTGTCTCAATAGCGTTGGAGGGGACATTAGGTTGAATTACTGTGGGATCATCGTGCATGGAATCATTTAATGTGCTCTTGCCCGAATAAAGAATGAAGAAATGTCATCGAAGTCAGAAATTGCTGTATGAAGGGCCTTGTACATAATGTGAACGTGTCGGATTCAGGCTGAGTATCATTTCTGAACAGAGACGGGGCGAACCCCGGCGGTTCACAGACCGAGAGGCAGGGACGAGAATGGTGAAGAAGTAAACGAACCCAATGGACTGCAACGGGCCGCTCAGGAACATTGCCCGTGGCCTACCGCGAATTTTCCTGCAAGACCGGGAGCCCACCTGGAGACTGAGAACAAATTTGACTGAGCTGACCGCATATGTGTGTGGAAATTGAGGCGCCTGTCAGAACCTAGGCTGAGAAATGTCTTCACGCTTCATCATGTCGTATTTCACAAATTTGTATATAATGTTTTGCATCAGGAAGCGCACCCACTGTAATGTGAATCATCTTTAAAATCATCTTTAAAGTTGTCCAAATGAAGTTCTTAGCAATGCATATTGCTAATCAAACATTAAGTTTTGATATATTTACAGTAGGAAATTTACTAAATATCTTCATGGAACATTATCTTTACTTAATATCCTAATGATTTTGGGCATAAAAGAAAAAATTATAATTTTGACCCATGCAATGTATTGTTCGCTATTGCTACAAATATACCTGTGCTGCTTAAGACTGCTTTTGTGCTCCAGGCTCACATTTACTGATTTTGCTAAGGATGTGCAAAGCCATGTATTTTCAAAACTGACTGTTTGAACAACTAGTTTGATCAGGTTTTCATCTGTACCTAGTTGCTGTTAAAATACATTGCAAGGTGCGTTTGTGCAGGACTCACTGGCCCAGGTGCTCTGAGATCACAGGAAGATACTGGGAATTGGAGGAGAAGTTGCATCAGATACGCATGCGAGGATGTGAAAGAGAGGCATGCTTTAAAAACACGTCCTCAAATGATCGTACATCTTCACGCACAGGGACAGAAGAAGCGTCTATACTGCTGCATTATTTAACCTCCTCCTTTTATCCCGCTGTTTCTTTGCTCTGGCGTTCGTTCTCTGTCTCTGGAGCATCGCTCAGTAATTGTCAGTTTGTTGAAGGCTTCATACAGAAAGCAACATCTGCGGTAAAACAGAAAAACAGCATGAATGGAGGAACATTCGTGAAGTCCTGACTGCAGAATCAACCCGCTGCTGTCCTTCTCTGGAATTGCAGAAATGCCACTTCGAATTGGTTTGTTTTATAGCATTTTTAAAACTCCAGCATTCTGTTGATGACACAGGTTTGGTGTGTTTGATCTCAGCGTTCTGTTACGGGACACGTGAGCCATTCCTTTCCCTAATAAACAGCCGAAACCTAAGAATCCGTAAACAAATCCATTAGTCTTAGATGTCTAATGTTACCACGTCACCTTCCGCTGCTGTCGTGTTTTATTGATGAGGCTCTTCCTCTCCCCCTGATGAGTTAAGTGAGACTGGGCTGTCTTTGCGTTTCTCAGAAATACTTGGACGTCTAGTCAAGCAGATATCATCTCTCGCTTTAGTGTCTAGACCGGCCCCCATTTCCATAACGTCTGTGATTGCGTCAAATTCACTCTCCTGCCAAGACCCTAGTGCAAAACAAGTGTGCGTCATGATACGCTATCAAAAAGTCTTTAAGTTGCACATGAAAAACATACCAATAGCATGAAAATCCCTGAGACTGGTTAACCCGCTTTGATCTACTAGGGTGAGTCGCACAAAAATGGTTTGCATTTCACCAAAAAAACGACACACACACACAAAATAGCAACATTAGATGTGAGCAAGAAAGACGACAAATACACAAACTCTTTTTTCACATGTTTTTGCATTAACACATTTTTTATTTTGTAAATAAAATTTTATATTTTATAATTGTGTACAACTTCTCCAGACATGTATTTATGTAATACGGAGAAGAAATATAATAATATATGTGTGTGTAGATCAGAGGTCGCGTTAACCGAAAATTCTCCGTCATTGACAGAATTTTTTTAGCAATGACGGAAAAATCTGAAGGCCGTTCATCACTTCGACAGATTACACTGAGGGTGATCTATTGTAACTTGTAACTGTAATTCCCGCACCTGTCCAGTTGGTGGCGAGTGCGCTGCAGTGTGGCAGAAGAGCACGGGATCATCAGATACAGAACAAAAATAAAACTGTCACCAGTCTTTTGCCATGCGTTTGATTATGCACAGGCGAGTACACAGTTTAAGCTACAGCGATCTATCACATTAAAGAGCGCTAAAACGGTATTTATTGCTTGTGTTTCCTAATGAAATGGACAAAATTTGAAATCTGAGACTTTGTTTCATTTCAAAAGTAACAACGCACAAAGCTTAGCCTATTGTGATTTATTGGATGGGAGGCGCACTATATGTAAGGTTCATTCAACTGAAAACAGAATTGATTGGGATTTAAGAATCGATACTGATTCATAAAAATGAGAATGTATTGAACATCGAGAAATAATTTTTTTTTTTTTTTTACCCAGACCGAGAAATGTTAGTTGTTTTCAGTGGACTCTGCTGTCACTGCGGTGAGTGTTGAACATGAAAAATGACGCACAGTCTCTCTTCATCTGTTCTCTTCATAAATACATAAATAAACCTATTTGCTCGTCCTGTAGCTTCATATAAAAAGAATGTGAACAAAAACTAAACGCAATTAAATGTGTCATTCTAATTAAAATATGACATACATACCCTACCCACTACAAAAAAATAAATCAAATCATATCATTCGTCTTATATAGGACTCTAATTATATATATTCAATTTTCCTTTTTTCTATTAAAATCATATATATCTCTACCAGAGGGGTGCGTTAGGCGCTTACATTGCCTCAATTCGTCATTTTGACCGGTCCCTGCCAATTCCATCCTCATCTCTTATTCCCCCGTCTTTAATTCACACACAACTTTACTTAGAATGCCCCATTTAATGCTTTTATTTTTAATAATGATGACTTACCGGCGCGCACCCTCGGTGGAACTTTAGGTATTTATGCGCGAACACGATAGAAGAGCGATCGCACGCGTCTTTCTTCATGTTCCACAACAACCGCAGAGTAGTAAAGGCCACTTGAAACCAACACTAAACATGCTCGGGCGTGCGGTAAAAAGACAAGAAGAAAAAAAATGCTTTCTCCTATTCAATAATTTCTCCATGCTTTATGAAACAGTATCGATTCTTAAATCCAATCAATTCTGTTTCAGTTGATGAATGCACAGTCGTAGTCCGCCTCCCATCCAGTTCATTCACTAGGCTAAGCTTGTGCATTGTTACTTTTGATATGACAACCACCAGTCTCCGCTTTCACATTTGTCACCCTTGTATAGGAAAACAAGCAAACTCCCCCCAGTTGTATTTGCCAATTTAAACCATTCTCTATATTTTTGGGCAAATTTGCTTAACTGACATGACCAGTAATATAATTTTGAACAAACATACACCAGCAAAACTTAACAATAACGAACTTAATAAATATAATATACATTTTTTTTTATTTCATAATTTGGACGATAATATATATATATATATTATAATAGGCACACACACGCACACACACAAACCCAACAGCATTTCTCTATACACGATACACACTATTATATATATATATATACACACACACACTTTATATAAAATAAACTGAATTTACTTCCCACTAGCGCCAATTACCTTACATTACCTAACTTTTCCCTCTAGGCTTTGCCGGTCTTAAGCAGTCTATTGGCTGGTTTTAGGAGGGTTTAGGCACTTTTCAACTGGTCCGTCTGAACCTGGTCAGATTTTTCAGCAGGAAAATGAAACCTTCATATGAATAATTTTGTCTTTTGGTGCATGAGAAATCATCTCCACCACTGCATAATTACCGCAGGAGCCCTTTGAATTCCTCCTAATGAGCTCTCACTTGTTTCACTGGAGCATCTGAAAGAGAGATTAGAGGAATCAGGAGAGCTGACCGAATCCTGTGTGTTTTGCGACAGTGTTCTCATTTACTGCTGCAATGGGCTGCAGGCGTGGGCTTGCGGTTTGCAGAGGCCTCTGCACTAACCCTTCCTCTGGAGCGGAGCGGAGCGAGGTGAATTAATGCAGTCCTGTGTCCACAGGTGCCCGACGCCATCCTGAAATGCCAGCGTGCTGGAATCACTGTGCGTATGGTGACAGGAGACAACATCAACACGGCACGAGCCATCGCTATCAAATGTGGCATCATACACCCCGGAGAAGACTTCCTGTGCATCGACGGCAAGGAGTTCAACAGGAGGATCAGGAATGAGAAGGGAGAGGTACAGTACTGCACACTTAGTGCAGGACACTGAGTATACAGCAAATAGTAACAGCATTTGCTGCATAATATCAAGAAAATGAGTTTGACTGGTCCAGTGCAATAAATGTTAAAATACTGTCAAAAATACCATGAGACACAAACATTTATATTAAAGACCTCATGAAATGGCTTACAAGCAAAGTTTACTCTTCTGTGTATACTCTGTTCAAAAGTTTGGGTTTGGTAAGATTTTTATAATGTTTTCGAACGAAGTCTCTTCTGCTCATCAAGACTGCATTTATTTGATAAAAAATTACGATTTCAAATAACTGTTTTCTGTGTGAATAAATACCAATTTCTGGCATGAAACTCCGACAAAACACTTCACACGGCACAGCTGATTGGTTCTCTCCTGTATCGGTGGCCAATGAGCTCGCTGCTCAACATCAATACGCGGCTAGTAGGTTCCCGTTGCCGTTCACGTCACTCAGAAAACCCCAACCTCCCAGCTCCACCTGCATAGATCTGCTACGTGGTTATTTCACATGTGTTACATGTGCAGCAGCAGCATTTCCTACATACTCACAGCAGCATGTCTGTGCAGTAGCTAGTCTCGGATCTACTGCTCAGATCGATTCCAACCACACCAAACACATTAACCTTGTCATGTACATTACTATGCTTAACTCTCCGAGAGTTGTCATGACAGAAATAGTACATTTTAATTTATTTCTGTGATCAAAGCTGTATTTTCAGCATCATTACTCCAGTCTTCAGTGTCACATGATCTTCAGAAATCAGTATAATATGCTGATTTGCTGCTCAAGAAACATTTCTGATTATTATCAATGTTGAAAACAGTTGTGCTGAACAATATAGCTGGAAACTGTGATACATGTTATTTTCCAGGATTCTTACAGCAAACAGCATTTATTTGACACGGATCGTTTTTCTGTTGTTTTGAACTTTCTCTATTTAATGCATTCTATCATTTTTTTAAAAATAATAATAATCATAATAATCTTTCTGACCCCAAACTTTTGAACAGTACTACATTTCCATATGAAACCAGTATGCTTTAATTATGCAGGTTATGAAGCATGATTTGATGCATCCACAGTATCTGGTGGCAGCTGGTATTTTTGGGAGATGAACAGAAATCTGTGCAGCGCAGGATGAGTCAGCAGTGTTTTTCCTGTTTTTCTAGAAGAGAAAGACAGTGTCACATCACACATGAGTTTACTTTAGATAAAGCCCCTTGCTACTGCATAGCAAACTACAGTTTGAGAGAATCATTCCTCCTAACTTTGGTGGGAGGATATGAGAGATGCGCCACAATGATTATAACTAGGAAAAATGACAAAGTATCTGTCATCGTCTAGAGACTGGAAGTTATTTCTTCTGTATTGCTTAAAATCTATGTTTTCTCTGCTGGTTTGAAATGTGTCTGTCTTCTACGTTATTTTGATAAGATGTCTAAGTTTTATGAAGTCTGTAACTATCTGTAAATCAGTGCTTTCAAACCTCAACCACAGACATGCATCATCTTTTAAAGAGCTTTTAAAGCCTCAGGAATGTCGATTTTCATTCAAATGCATTACTGCACACATGATTTTGGCATTAAAGAACGAGCTGAGATGATTGTCCAAAGCATTGCTTCATATAACTGTCTGTACTCTGATCATTTATGGGGCTTTTTTACGATGTTGTGATTGCATTAGTCGCATGTGTACTCTCTGCTAGCAATGCACTGCTGTTATTGATGCAGACAGTTATTGAACACATTTGAAAGCTGGCCGTTCTAAAAAACACCCCACATGTGAATGATGGACGCCGTGTGATTTAATACACAGTCAAATCATTTATATGTAAATGCGACGTCTTTTCTGATGAATGTTTACACTCATTGCAACAAGAAAGATATCTTAGAGCTGGATTTGATTTTTTCACGATGTATACTCGTGGCTGTTTTATGGATTCCATCAGATGGGTGTATAGACAGTTTTTGGCAGCTGTAATGAGCGTCTTTGTCATGATGGATGCACGTCTGTCTCATGTCTCTGGCAGGTTGAGCAGGAGCGCATTGATAAAGTGTGGCCTAAACTGCGAGTGCTTGCCAGATCCTCACCGACGGACAAACACACGCTGGTCAAAGGTGAGGGAACCTGCATGAGTATCAGTCACAATCCCCAACGCCAACCCCCGCACCAGGACAACAGACTAAGCATTGCTTTATTCACGTATTCACATATACGGAAAGTTGTGAAGGGACATAACTAGAGGCCTGAAGATCTTACAAAAATGATGATTACTCTAACATACACTGAAAACAATTTTGAAGTTTAGAGTAACTTTTACAAGGAAATACTATAAAATGGTTTCACCACCTCATAATTTTTACCGTGGACATATACAATTATAACCCACCCTTTTACCCTCGGAACACCCAGAGATTGTGATCTACCAACCACAGGCCAAAAGTACAACCCACCCTGTCAATTAGCTCCCAGGCAGACACAGGACAACCCACCACATTTTTTAGATGAACAATAGTCGACATACTGTGGCCACAACCTGTCACATTGACACACAGCAGCAGAGTGCTCTGGCCCAATCCGATCCGCCGGTCACTCAAGACACACTTGCGCGTCACGGCTGAAGTTACAGGATAATTAACATGCTGTAAGTAAATGTTGCGCTGGTAAACTACATCCTAGTGATCAAACCCCATAGTCTCTTCCAGGCGGTGTTATCCTGATTGTCCCTGATGTTTTGCTATGCATAGCTTAAGGCTGCAAATATGGCTGTTGTCGATAAGTGTTGACAATCAGTACAGCGAGAAGCATTTGTGTCCAACCAACATTTTATAGATGAAGTGCCACCACATAAAACACACCTTCTGCTGTTACGTAATTTGCCCCCCCAGTTGGTATATACATTTAAACTTAATTCTTCCTTATCAGTTATTTTTTATAGAATCTCACAGCTCATTTTTTACAAAATAAATTGTCAGGTAATCACGAATCCCTTACCTTTACCTGTTAGGTAATATAATCAGCTACTTTTTGATTACTTTTAGGTTACTTTTTACCTAAAGGCTGGAATACACTAAGGGACATTTTAAAAATCGAACAATAGGATTCATACACTTACAGTCTGCAAACGACAGTAACAAAAGGCAAACTGGCCATCAACCACTCCACGACTGTAGATCCACACTACCAGACTTTCAATTCATCAGACAAACATGCAGTCTTGATCTCCCACCCCACTCAAAAAGACCCAACCTCGACCAGGGAGTTAGAGTCTGCCGCTTAAACCCATAGCTGACCCACCCCAACAAAACGCAGACCAAGGGCAAACACAGACAATTACACACGAGATACGTGAGAATTTTGTATTGAGTGCAGAACTCAGTAAAACAAGTCCCTGAATCTGCCGAATGGCATCTTGACCCTCCCCTCTCCAGGTGTACACAACGCCGCCACCGGCCAAACTTGGCAAACCCGCGACGCCGACACCCCGAACTCGCCGAGTGTATTCACCCACACGACCTACAACTTGTACATCACATTGATTTAATAGATAATACTGTACCATAAAATATGTAAATGCAAAAAAAAAAAAAACAACAACGGGTTAACCTGCGTATCATGTTGTCATTTTAGAAAGGAAAATGCAAAAGATGAAAAATAATGATTAATTTATTGCTACTGTGTGTATATGTAATCAAGTAATCAATAAAACAAGTAACTGTAGTCTGATTACAAGCAATTTAAAGCATTTTCTGGATGGAATCGGAGAAAGTTTTTTCACATACATATACGTTATATGTGACTCTGGAGCACAAAAGCAGTGTTAAGTCGTTGGGGTTTATTTGTAGCAATAGCCAAAAGTACATTGTGTGGGTAAAAATTATAGATTTTTCTTTTATGCTAAAACTCATTAGGATATTAAGTAAAGATCATGTAAATTAAGATATTTTGTAAATTTCCTACCGTAAATATATAAAAACTTAATTTTTGATTAGTAATATGCATTGCTAAGAACTTCATTTGAACAACTTTAAAGATGATTTTCTCAATATTTAAATTTTTTGCACCCTCAGATGCCAGATTTTCAAATAGTTGTATCTCAGCCAAATATTGTCATATCCTAACAAACCATACATCAATGCTTATTTATTCAGCTTTCAGATGATGTATAAATCTCAATTGAAATTGACCCTCATGACTGGTTTTGTGGTCCAGGGTCACATATATAATTATTAAGTATTTCCAATTGAAATTAAGTGGTATATAACTCTTCATATTGCACAATGAAATTTGAGAAAGACTTGAGAAAGCTTGTGGTCTGATAAAATGTCTCAGATTTTTTTCTTTTTTTTTGGGGCAGAAGTGTCTTCCGGTGCAGTAAATGAAAAAGACAGCGTTCACAGAATGACTCAGTAATGTGTGATCTCTTGTCTCTCAGGTATTATTGATAGCACTCTGGTGGAGCAGCGGCAGGTGGTTGCTGTAACTGGGGATGGAACCAACGACGGACCGGCCCTCAAGAAGGCAGATGTCGGCTTTGCCATGGTGAGAACCGATCGAACCGCATCCTAATTCCAGTCTTTGAGCTGCTCAAACACAGGCTGTCTTCATTTCAGCAGCTCGCACAATCACGCTCAAACGCAGGCCCAGAGCGCCCCCTAGTGTGAGCCGGTGACTCTTACTCCTGGTTTTTGACATCTATCAGTTGACTCGCTCGCATGAGGTAGAAAAACAGCTTGAGTCAGCACCGCCCCGCCATTTCTATTTCCATAAGTTCAGCCGTGTCAGAGGAGAGCATATTCTTGTGTTCCTGCTGACATGAGCTGCCTGTGGGAGGCTTCCTCTCTGTGGTATTTACCATGATTTTACTGTCAGACCTGTCTTAAGGGAGAACAGTCCCTCAGGCTAGTCTTTAAAAAACCCAAACACAGCGTGAGCAGAAACAGCTTCTCAGAAACAAACTCTTTACTCAGACACCAACAAGATTTTACCATTTATGATCACTCACTGTCCACATGAGGGTGTGGTCCCACTTCAGTCTGGTTTAATTCAAACGGAAAGTGAATGTGCTTATATCGTCCCCTTGGAATTATAAGCTTCTATCTGCATTCCGAGTCGTTTTGAGATATTGAGCTTCAAAGTTTTTGCATTCCATTCGACTGTGTAGATAGAACCTTTTTGCTTTTTAAATAAAAAGTCCCAAAATGTACACACCATAAAAACATCTATCACATAAGAATATGTGAATAACTCAATTTTGACAAAAAATGTCAGAGAGAACCTTATAATTCCAAGGGGACGAATGGCATTAAAATAATGTCAACAATGCAAACAAAGTCCGTAAAAGTTCCTATAATGTTTTCTTCATGCAAAATAGAATTAGTTTCTTTTTCTTTCTTTCTTTGTTTCTTTCTTTTGTTTCTCTTGATGTTACTCTAAAAATATGACCTTGACAGATTTTATGAGGTGTAATTTTAGTAATGCATAACATGTATGTGACCCTGGAGCACAAAAGCAGTGTTAAGTCGCTGGGGTATATTTGTAGCAATAGCCAACAATATTGTATGGGTCAAAATTATTGATTTTTCTTTTATGCCAAAAATCATTAGGATATTAAGTAAAGATCATGTTCCATGAAGATATTTTGTAAATTTCCTACCATAAATATATCAAAACTTAATTTTTGATTAGTAATATGCATTGCTAAGAACTTCATTTGCACAACTTTAAAGATGATTTTCTCAATATTTAGATTTTTTTGCACCCTCAGATTCCAGATTTTCAAATTGTTGTATCTCGGCCAAATATTGTCTTATCCTAACAAACCATACACCAATGGAAAGCACATTTATTCAGCTTTCAGACGATTTATAAATCTCAATTTCGAAAAATTGACCCTTATAATGGTTTTGTGCTCCAGGGTCACATATGGTTCTGTCTAAGCCGATCACGGTGATTTTAATGAATGAATAAATGATTTTGATTTTCTGAACGTTTTTGGCACTTGATGCAATTTGAAGCAAAGGATTGATGTGAACTGTCTTAACAGGGAATCGCAGGGACAGATGTGGCCAAAGAGGCGTCTGACATCATCCTAACGGATGATAACTTCTCCAGCATCGTGAAGGCCGTGATGTGGGGACGCAACGTCTACGACAGCATCTCGAAGTTCCTCCAGTTCCAGCTGACCGTTAACGTGGTGGCTGTGATCGTTGCCTTTACCGGAGCCTGTATAACCCAGGTTTGTGCCTCTGTGCTCACAGTGGGCCTATAAATGAGCATTTACTGTATTGCTGAGTGTGTAGTGCTGTTTGCTAAAGCAAGCGTCAGTATTACCATTGCTCAAACCTGGCACGAGTGATTTGAGCAAGCCTCTAAACTTGAGTAAGAAACTTCAGCATGTGTTAACGTTCAAACATTTGGGGTTGGTAAAATGTGCACCTGTCTATCAAGCATCTCACTTTTTTACCGACAGTTGATAAAAGAGGTGAAAATCAATCTGACTTGCATTGAAGGAGGGACCTGAGCCATGTCTAGAGACCAGAAGATCACAGAGACTTGAGGGTGGGATCAGAGCACCTTAGCAACCTCAAACTAACTCCCTGGCAACCATCCAACACACTAGCATTGTAGCAGAGAGTTTTGTACAGGCTACTCACATTGTCTTTATGAAATACACAAAACCACTTACTAATTTAAAACCATTGCTACCATAACGAGTCTGTGTATATATATATATATATTTAATGTATTTATATATATATATGTATATGTGTGTGTGTTGTGTGATGATAAAGTATTGATATTAAAACACGAATCTAACACTTGCACTCTCTATTCAATTTCTATTCTACTTTTTTTTAAATAAAAAATGACCATCTAACACTAGCATTCTCTATTCTTTTTCAAATCATTTTACTTGTTTTATTTTTTATTAAAAAAAGACCCTCTAACACTACCGTTTCCTATTTTTTTTCTATTCTATCTACTTGTTTTCTTTTTATTTATATATATACCCTTGCATATTGTGTTAGGCTAACCTAGACTTGTCACAGCACATATTGTTCTTTTGTTGGATTTGATTGCTTCCGTTGTCCTCATTTTAAGTCGCTTTGGATAAAATCATCTGATAAATGTAATGTAAGTGTTAGATGTCTTTTATGTGGACATGATAGATAAGACTACTATGAAATCTCAAATTAGACTACGCAGAGACATGTACCATGTGGCAATGGCAAAGAATCTATATTAGATTA
This sequence comes from Sinocyclocheilus anophthalmus, assembly GCA_018155175.1. NCBI lineage: Eukaryota > Metazoa > Chordata > Actinopteri > Cypriniformes > Cyprinidae > Sinocyclocheilus > Sinocyclocheilus anophthalmus. The sequence goes on along the minus strand of JADLZN010004030.1, from coordinate 50,769 downwards.
CTAGGCCAAGGCCAAAGACTTCATCCCTGTGACCTAAAATAGCATTGTTTCATTTCCTAGAGGATCTCTGACCTAATAAATGATGCAGCACTTCTGAGAGAAAGAGGCTAGACTGGGTGAAGTTATTAACATCCAGAGAGCTTTAGATGAACGAGGGCACTCAATCGTACACTGGGTTAACGACTTTCAGGGTCTTCTTACTAATATTTTGATACACGAGGACGATGCTAGCAGTGTTGGGGTTACGCAAGTTACGTAATCAGATTACTTCAAGTAACTAGTAAAGTAAAACATTACTTTTCAAAATTTAGAAGGAAATATCGTTACTTTTTTTCGAATTTATTGACTGACAGCTCTCCTGTCCCCATGTTGAGAGAAATCAGAAGATGTTACTCTAGTTCTAAAATAAATATGAATATGCATAATTTCATCTCACTCACAAAAAAAACAAAACAGATTCAGTATTCATCAAAATGAATAAAAACAGTCAAATGCAAACTCAGAATATGACGCAAACCTGCACTAATTAAATATGTTAAATAACACAAACATCCTTTATGTATTTAATCCCATTCTATTTGTTACGGAGTGAACACAGGAAGCGTGCGGATCCATCTGCAAGGCTTTATTAACAGAGACGTGGTCAAAACAGGCATAGGTCAGACAATGGCAAAAAGGTATATTGATGGCAAGGCAAGAGGAATAATCCAGGTACAAGGCAGATTCCAATTGGCGAGGACTCGAGGAATAATCCAGGTACACAGGCTGTGATAAGAACACGGAGAAAACAAGGAAAACAAGACACTAGGCTCGGTAATGCAGCTATCGCTAGATGAGTGATAAACGCAGAACAATACACAGCGATCTGAACAGGAACTGAGAGAGTGTTAAATAGAGTGTGTAATGGCTCTCAGGTGAGCGTGTGATTAGAGACGGCTGTGTGATCAGTGAATTCAGCTGTGTAAGTGCAATGGAGGATGCGAACTGTGTCAGGCAGTGACATGTAACAGTCTGTGTAGTGTGAGAGTCAATGTAATGGTAGAATGACCTCTAGTAGCAATCGGCCAGAAGGCCACGGACCAGATTCGTGACACTATTAACCGATGTCTTTGCTTCTGAGCTTCGATGATCCAGTTCAACCATACTAATAAGCCAAAATTACTCTAGACAAACATTTGTGTGTCTTTGTTTATTGCTGAAGTGTGTTGAAATGTCTTCTTCTGCATTCTACTGTACGGACGTAAATTTACTTTCCCTTCAGCCTGAGGCTTATTCATTTCACTTTTGGTGTGAAAAGGCTTTTATATTTGCCAAAAATATAACTTTTTTATTTTAAAAACAAACAAGCAAGCCCTGTCCAGATTTAAAAAGTATCGCAAAAGTAACGTAACGCATTACTTTCCATAAAAAGTAACTAAGTAATGTAACTAGTTACCTTTTTATGGAGTAACGCAATATTGTAATGCATTACTTTTAAAAGTAACTTTCCCCAACACTGAATGCTTGTATAACTTCTAGCTCAGTTCATTATGTTTTGTTGGTCTCACGAGTTGTGATGAGCAAGTCCAGTTTAACCAGACTGTATGTTCTTCCAGGATTCTCCTCTGAAAGCAGTGCAGATGTTGTGGGTGAACCTGATCATGGACACGTTTGCATCTCTGGCTCTGGCCACTGAACCGCCCAATGAGGCTCTGTTGATGAGGAAACCCTACGGCCGAAACAAACCCCTGATCTCCAGCACCATGACCAAGAACATCCTGGGCCATGGCGTGTACCAGCTCATCATCATCTTCACACTGCTGTTTGCGGGTGCATTACCTTAAACTGTAGATCTGCGACGCATGCGAAGCAAATATGCTTATGCTTTTATGCCTTGAAAATGCCTATTAAATCAATTTTTTCAAATGGTTTTACACAAATAGTTGAAGAAACATCGGTAACACTTTACTTACTTAAAAACTACTTTACGTCTTAAAGCTTTATGTGTAATGCATTATAAAAGTAGTTTTTATGCATTAATTATGGCTTGTAATGCACCTTGTAATGCATTGTACAATCTTATGAATAACTGTAACCACAGTTAATACATTATAACACTTATCAATTCATTGTTACACTATGCATTTTAAATTCGGTTATAATTATTTACGAAAAGATGCAATGTATTACAACGCACATTATAATGCATTATACCATTTAATAACCCTTTTATAATGCATTATACTGTAAAGGCTTTCAGTAAAGTGTTACCGAAACATCTAGTCCATGTGGGATCTTCAGTCCTGTCTTCTTACGCTGTGTTTGTGATCCAGGCGAGCAGATCTTTGACATCGACAGTGGCAGAAACGCGCCGCTGCATTCTCCTCCATCTGAGCACTACACCATCATCTTCAACACCTTCGTCATGATGCAGCTCTTCAACGAGATCAATGCCCGCAAGATCCATGGAGAGAGGAACGTGTTTGACGGCATTTTCAGAAACCCCATCTTCTGCTCCATTGTTCTGGGCACTTTCGCCATTCAGGTAGCAACAAATCAAATGTTGAACAGGGGTATGTTTCCTAGCAGTGTGTTTTGGAGTTACAGCTCAGGACCTGTGCTCAGAAGCACAGTTTCTAGTTAGTATGACATTTGGACTTGAGTAGACCATGCTCTTGGGGAAAATAACAAGCCAGCATGTAGAACGATCTGTTTTGGTCATTCCATATATAATTATACAAATGCAACTCTCTGATTGAATTAGCTGCTGATCCACTACAGTAGAGTAATATTACATCACATTGCATTACATTATATCATTGAATATATACAGTATTAATATATGATATTATATATATATCTATTATATATATATATTTTTGTCATGGTGAGCATAGATGTTTATAGAGTAAATGTTGCACAACTAACAGGAGACAAAATGTCAATCAGTGGTATATACCTCTCACTAAGTTTAGTTTCAAGTTTGTTCACGCCTGTATTTATTCATTTATTTTTGGTTCTTTGACCCAGTAATAATTCAGTCTTCATTAAAAGGTTTTAAATAAGTGTATCTATAGCGCAGCACTCCTTATGTTTCCATTTTGACATGATTTCAGATCGTGATTGTTCAGTTTGGAGGGAAACCGTTCAGTTGTTCTCCTCTGGACCTGGAGAAGTGGATGTGGTGTGTGTTCCTGGGGATGGGAGAGCTGGTCTGGGGACAGGTAATGCCACTATTTTTCTTTCTTATTTCATACAAGGTCTTCATTAAAGGGATAGTTCACATTATCATTCTGTCATTACTCCCCCTCATGTTGTTCCAAACCTGGGTCTGTACGACTCTCTTTCTTCCATTAAACACAAAAGATGTTGTTTTGAAAAGCATCTCAAGGTTTTTTTTGTTTTTTTCTTAAGGTCAGTGAGGTCTAGTGTTGTGTTGTACCCTCTCGATATTTATTGTATGGAAAAAATAAATATCTTCTTTATGTTCTACTGAAAAAATAAAAAGTTGGAGGAACAACATGAAAGAGAGTAAATAATGACAGAATGTTTAATCCCTTTAATCACTGTAGAATTTTTAAATAAATGGAATTTACCATTGGCTAGTATGCTCTTTTGTCAATGTTGAGAGGCTGACAGATTGCTTTACTGAAGCAAGTTCTTAAAGGGTTAGTTCACCCAAAAATGAAAATTAGGCTGTGTTTTACTCAACCTGAGGCATCTAGGTGTATTTGACTTTCTTCTTTCAGACGAATCCAGTCGTAGTTATATTAAAAATTGTCTTTGATCTTTCAAGCTGTTTAATGCCACTCAGCGGGTGTTGCATTGCTTCAGTCCAAAAGAAGTTAAATAAAAATCGCCCATCCATAAAAAAAAGTGCCTCACACGGCTCTGGGGGTGAACAAAGGCCTCCTGTAATTAATCGATGAGTTTTTGTAAGAAAAATATCCATATTCAAAACATAATAATCACTTTAATCTAGCTTGTGCTCACTGTTGCACATAGAAGCAGCTCCGGGGGGATGACGTACGAGTTCAGTGTTGCTCATGCGCTGGTGAGTCTCGTGAAAAACCAACGTTTGTTTACAGGAGCAAAAGAAGCAAAGTTTCCTTACTTTAGCAAAGGAAAACCAGTCTCCTCTTGGCTTATATCCAAATCCTCTGACATTCTTCTTTACACATCCTCGTTTTGTACTTCTAATTCTTGACCGTTGTTTTGTTTTGATCTCTCTGCTGCGCTTCCGCGTTCGTCACTTCTGAGCAGCGCATGCGCAAAGCTTACCTCATACGTCATCAGCCCGGAGCTGCTTCCGTTTACAACAGTGAGCGCAAGCTAGAGTCAAGTGATTATTACGTTTTGAATATGAATATTTTTCTTACAAAAACGCATCGATTCGCTAAAGAAGGCCTTTGTTCACCCCCCGGAGCCGTGAGAGACACTTTTTTTTATGGATGGGCGATTTTTATTTAACTTCTTTTGGACTGAAGCAATGCAACACCCGCTGAGTGCAACGATAGAGCATGAAAGATCAAAGACAACCCCACCCCCCCAATTTCAATATAACTCAGACTGGATTCGTCTGAAAGAAGAAAGTCATATACACCTAGGATGCCTCGGGGGTGATTAAAACGCAGCCTAATTTTCTTTTTTGGGTGAACTAACCCTTTAAGAACTTGCTTCAGATTTTAGTATCACTTAATTGGGAATATTTTCAGGGTCACAGCCAAAATATCGCCTTCAAAGATTTTCAGATTTTCCATGGATGAAAAATAGTGACACGGAAAACTCACTGTTTGGTCAGTTTCTATATGAAGGAATTGTGAGCAATATAGCCTACTGTATGTATCTCATTGGTAGTGTTCTTTTTGCCATCCGAATTGTCAACAGTATCTGCCAGCATAACTATACAGCTGTCCTGATCTTCTACAAGCAGTACACATGGCTTGTTCCTCACCTGGATCTGTGAGGATGGAGCTCTGTTTTGTGTGCTATAGTGTTCTAATATCCATACACGTGTGTCCTGCTCTGGGTCAGGTTATCTCAACAATCCCAAACAGCAAGCTGAGGTTCCTCAGAGGGGCTGGTCAGCTGTCAAAGAAGGATGAAATGCACGAGGAGGAGATGAACGAGGACCAGGAGGAGATCGATCACGCTGAGAGGGAGCTGCGGCGAGGGCAGATCCTCTGGTTCAGAGGCCTCAACAGAATCCAGACTCAGGTTAGCACCTCTGACAGCCTTTGGGAAGCTACGAAAGTTTCCGCATGAAATATTCAGTATGAATTCTGCGAATGGCATCTGTGGGAATTAGCTATACTTCTGCTGGAACATCAGTTGTGTTTGTAATTATGTACTTGAGATTCAACCATCTGCATGGCTGGCAGTGTGTTTTACGGACAGATTTAGAACAATGCAGAGGTTGAACCGCAGCTCTGCCAAATGCCATTACTGGCACAAACATCAGCGCTGATCACAAGACTTCAGTACTGTTGCATTGATCATGGCCTGTCAGTACACCTTTCATGAAAAACACTTTTTTTATTCCAACTGAACAGTCATTTATTGAATAGCGTTTTGCATAATTAGATCTACATTACAATGACAACCTCAAGATAAAACTTAAGTATGATTCTGGGTGCTGTAAATTTTTAGGAACAACATAATTGCATTTCTAAACCTGTGCCCACACTGGAAACGTTTTTTTTTTAAGTTAGTTAGAACTACTTTTTCACTGAGCAAAGCCAATATGTTTACATCGCCCCCACTCAGATCATTCATACGCCATTCCTGCAATAATATTTCACTCCAATCTAAAATCATGTCCTTAAGCAATATCACAATCACAAGCACGACGTTGTTCTGAATAGCATCCCGGCTGTGATTTGGGCAGGAGTCCTGATATTCAGACCAATAGCACCGTTGTGAGTGTCGTGATGCTTTTATACAACAGTTTAATGATGTTTGAGACAAAGTTGTCCAGTTTATTACATTGTTGAAAACTCAACCATCTCCAGACTCAACCATCAAAGCAACACACAGACTGGATTAGTGTATATGAGTGGAGTGACAGAGATTGGCCCTACCTGCTCAAAGACTTTTGTAACTTTACTTCCGCTCCACTGCTTCTCGGTCCAGGCAAAATAAGTACAGCTCCACTCACATACACTGAGCTGGAACACTACGAACACAGACAAGTAGCGAACAGTGAAAAACATCCCATATTCTAAATATCTGCACTAACGGAATGCCATCTGTCCACTCAGATTAGAGGAGCAGCACTAACTGTTGTATAATGCGCTGCATGCGACAGAGTTTTGGTAGTGGCATGCAGATAATTTACGGTGAATTGCTATGGCCTGTTGTTTGTCATGTGATATGATAACAGTACTCTTATGCAGTCCTGCGGCGAGGGTCTTTGGGCATTCATCAGGACTGCTGTCAAAGCTGCAGCAGCGGGGAGGAGGACCTTTCTAAAGCCATCAAAGCCTCAGTGCTAATTTCAGATGAAGTGTTTAATGCGTGATGAGGGCCTGTCATAGTCTTCTAAACCATGTTCATGTGATGAAGCATTGCTCCATGTATTTCTCTCCCCGTTCCTGCAGATCGAGGTAGTGAACACGTTCAAGAGCGGGACTTCCTTTCAGGGGGCTCTGAGACGCCAGTCCTCCACCACCAGTCAAAATCAGGATGTAACCCATGTTTCTAGTCCTAGTCACATGTCCTTGTGCAATGCTCTTTCCTCTCCTACCAGCACTGCTGCTCCCTCTGGGCGTGAGTGACACTCTTCTTTGGGTGTTTGTCAGGGATGCCCTTGGACTCCAGACCTGAAGTGGGCCAATCATAATGAAACCAAAAAATGACTGGATTCAAAGAGATTTGAACTCTTTTTAAAACAGTTATGCCTCCTGTTGAAAAAAGCAGCTGGTTAGGTATGTTTTGAAGCATGGCTGGCTGCTGGTTTGAGCTGGTCCTTAGTTGGTCATGAGTTGGTTTAAGCTGGTTATGAGCTGGTCCTGAGCAGGAGCTAGCTAGTTGCTTAGGACCAGCACATGACCAGCTTAAACCAGCTCAGGACCAGCTTATAACTAGCTCAGGACCAGTTTACACCAGCTCATGACAACTAAGGACCAGCTTAATCCAGTGCAAACCAGCTGCCAATGCTTCAAAACATACCTAACCTGCATATGTTGGTTTTTTCAACAGGGGTATAACAAATCTGGAGCCAGAACATTGCAAAATATGAGATGCGGACCCTACCTAAATATATCCATGTAGGTCATGAAAGTTCAAAGTGCAAAGTATTACTTTTCAGACTGAACACTGAACAGTAAACATTATGAAAAAGGCATCACAGGGAAGTAGCTCTGCAGCAGAGATTCTAGAAAGAAGCTCTGTTCTGCAATCTGTTGTAAATATAATGCTGCATTAATCTTATGTGAGGGTTACCATAATTATGAGACAACAGCTACTCAGAGCTGTTCATATTCTCTGAGTCAGAAATGATTTGTTTCTATGGCAACAGCAAAATGGATCCATGTACAGCTTTATTATTGACAACAAAATCCTTAAAGGGGACATCGGATGCAAAATTTACTTTTATGTTGTATTTGCATATAAATATGTCTTAGCAGTGTGTGGACACAACCACCCTACAATGATAAAAATCAAGTCAATCCTCTTTTTTATCCCAAAAAACCTAAACAGTCTCATTAGCAGCCGTTGTGATTTCTGGCAGTTATTGACATCATACTGCTCGGGTCCCGCCCACGGCCACTGACAGACTGTCCTGTATTAGCATATTTCCGCCCTCAGCCATGTCTTGTAGGCAATGCAGGTGTTTAAGAGTCTTTATTTTCTCCTGACATACTGTATGAGCCACTGAGGACACGGTTAATTTTGTTTTTGATGGTAATGTGCCACTGAACACACAAAAAAACGGGTGAGGAATAGCTCATTAAGCTTAAGAAAATGCACCGAAACATGGCGCCGTATACAGAAATATTTATGGGGGGGGGGACAAGGTAAAAAGGTTATTGTTTTACACAACCATTAAGGAATTTAATAAGTTTATTTAGCAGACATTGCATGAATATCCTAAAGGATCATTATCCAATTTGTGGAAAATATCCCTTACGAAAATTATCCATGATTTTACTAAAAATACAACCAAAAAACCATGGTTACTACTGTTAAACCATGGTAACTACAGATTAACCATGGTTTTACTACACTAACTATAGTTTAACCATGATATTTGTGTAAAACTGGGGTTATACAAATGGTAATCAATATGCAAAAAAAAAAACATGGTTACTACATTTTAATCGAATAACTAGGCTAATTTTTCCAAGGGGGGGCATCCGATGTCCCCTTTAATCACATGAATTCACCACGATACACTCTTACAAAGTAAATGAAAAACAAGGCACACACCACATTATGACTTGTAATAAAACGCCATAGAATTCCCAGTTTCAAATGTACAAGCTTTTGATAAAGGCATGATTTCTTGGAACCTTTTAATTACAGTAATTCTGAGTTTACAGGTCCTTGGACAATTATGAAGTATGAAGACATTTAGCACCATTTAGTGTGCCATTTCATTATGTTAATTGTGCGTTTAAAGAAATCACTGCACACTCTGGCGGATTTACATTTACATTTAGTTATTTAGCAGACACTTTTATCCAAAGCGACTTACAAATGAGGACAATGGAAGCAAACAAAATCAACAAAAGAGCAATGATATGCAAGTGCTATAACAAGTCTCAGTTAGCTTAACGCAGTACACATACCAAGGTTTTTGTTTTTTTAATTATATAATAAATAAAAAGAAAACAGATAGAATAGATTTTCACAAGGATTTGTGCTCAGGGTTCAGATAAGGGATGATAACTGGCCCCAAAAACCTCCATTTCAACCAAGGGTGGTAATACTATAACATTTGTATAGTATAATATGTTTTTATTTTTTTTAATTTAAGTTAATATTTTTGTAGTCCTACACTCTATATCAGTTACATTGCATTTACGGCTCAGATGACTGACTCAAAAACGTTCTGTGGTTCCATAAGAAATGTCAGATTTCAAATTGTGCACTACTCACACAGATTACAAATTGCAGGTACTTCACCAATGGATAGCTTTTTTTTAAGTTATATTTTTTGGGTGTTTTTTAACTTTCAATAGGACAGTGTGTCCATATGTCAGCGCACTGGCCACAGGGTTATGGCTCCGACAGCTTCAGTGTGAAGATCTGACAGACATTTCTAATCAGGCATTACCTATTGGATCCAACGGAGATTTGGCATTAAACTGGAGCTCTTAAACTATTTCTTATTCTTTAGACATAGGCAATTAGTGTAAAGTATTGTCAAAGGGCATCCCTGAAAATCTGCTTTGCTTGTGATTTCCTCTTACTCTTCATGACACTGTTTATCAGATCATCTTTAACCCACTTCTCAGAAGAACATGTGTTTCAATGTACCATGTGTTTGTTTTCCCCAGAGTGCTAAGAGCCCTGGACAAAGGGTGCAGCCTACGAAGTGAATTTCAGGTTGTGAGTCCATCCATTGTCCGTCGCAAAATTGATGTTAACTAATATTCCACCAACAAACTCACCAGGCTGGGTAAACATTCAAGTATAGCCAACTGTACCATTCCCCACTCAGCTGTAGCCTGACATGTTCTCTGAAATGCTCTAGGCTGCATTGTTGAAGTTACTCTATTGATCACGGGAGGCTGTTTTGTTCCCTTTTTTTTACTTTTCTTCTCTCCACACAGCTACGGAGACGTGTGAAGAGAGTGGCTCTTCCTCCCCATAGTCTTGTCTTATTTGTCGTCTGTGTGATGTAGATCCGAGGCCCACAGCGACCCATTATGTCTCGTGGCTTTACTCTGTTGGTCATGTAGTCTGCTGTGTGATGCTGACAGCTGCAGAATCTCACTAAACGTTAGGCCAGTCTTCATCTATGTGATTCCTTCTGACATTTGTTTTCATCTGTCATTCAGACCCGTTTGTGTTGGCTTTGCAAGTTTGCTCTTAGCTAGGTTGAAAGCGTGCTATTTGCTACCAGGACAGAAGGTAAGAATCGAGTTTGATGGTCGTTAGAGGTAGTTCACTGATTTCGATAATTTTATGTTCAGCAGGTCAGTAGTTGGTGGTATGATAGAGGCTCAGTTCCAAACCCTATCGAGCTCCTGACCTTCGCTCTGGCATCTCCCTCCAAGAGAGACAGTGGCAAAGGCTTCAGGTTACTCATTTTCAGTTGGGGCAGTTCATAGATGCGGGTACAGTTTGAGTAGGAGCGTCTGCTAGTAACCAACAGTATAGACACTTAGGGCCAGTTTTACTATAAGCTTGCACCAGCACAAACCATCTTTTGCCGTTAAAATAGTACTGTCAGGTTTTTCTAAAGATGGGCAGTGAAGAATTAGCGCTGAAAAGGTGTGGACACAGTTATTTTTGCACCTGACCTTATTGAATATGCATTTGTAGGAGTTTCCCTTTCAGACGCAAAATTTATGGGAGGAGAGTATTCAAATGAATCACGCAACGAGATTTATTAATGTTAATCGTCAGATTACTGGCATTTGCGCCATTATTTAATGCCCAAAAAAAGCATGGCTTAAACTGTTTTGCGCTTAAAAATGGCTGCAATTATTGCTGCTAGGAGGAGGCACAGAGAGAAGGGTAGAAGGGAGAGGATTTTTTTCCACACATATTCATTTATTTGGAATGCCAGAAGAACACATTATCCGAACATATCATTTGACAAGCCATGTTATTTTTAATTTGCTTTAGAAAATCAAAGAGTACTTGGAACCCTCAACTAGGAGTCACTCAATACCAGCTCTATCAAAACTTACTGCAACCCTATATTTTTTGGCCTCCGGTTATTTTCAACTTACTGTGGCTTATTTATTTCTTTATTCTTTATTTGCGACTACGCTAATTTGCGCTGCGCTTGGTATATTGCGTCGTTCAGTTATGTAAATGAGATGTTGCGTTTTTGTTCTTTAATTTGTATGTTGTTAGTAAATCCCCAGCAGAAATTTCCATGCCCATTGGCGCTGTTTTGGAATTGCGCTCTTGCGCTAATTTGCCCCGTGTACTAAAACTGGCCCTTAGAAACGTATGATTTTTTTTTCGTCTACCCCTTAAGGCAGTGCTGTCAAATTCAATGTCCTGGAGAGTTTAGCTTCAACTTGTCCCCAGCACACTTGCCTGGAAGTCTCTGGTCATCCTGAAGATCTTGATTAATTGGAACTGAAGCTAAACTCTGCAGGAGGGTGTAAGAGTGGCCCTTCAGGTGCAGGACTGGACACCCCTGCCTTAAGGTAGCATCCCAAGCCAAACAGAATCTCATAATTGACAGATATAAAATGTTCTATAGTGAACTCTGATTCCTCACTTGAAGAAGAATTGATCACAATGCTAGTCTGACATTAGCGTGTTGCTAAGCTAACAACTCAACACTTTCCAAAACTTTTCCTGGAGGGCCACTGTCCTGTAGAGTTTAGCTCCAACCCTGATTAGTCAGTTAACCTCAGCAAGGCTCCAGGGACAGGTCTGGATACCCTTGCTCTAATAAGCAGGCAAGACAGATATTGGCTATTAACTTTTTATCAATGCTCTGAAGAATTGAATAACATACAAAAAATTCTCAACCACCATCTTGGATGAAAATGAACACCAAGCTTGTTGCAATGCATTCTGGGATTGCCTTAGGACCTTAGAATTCGCCAGAAGAATTTGACATCTTGCTGTCTGGGTAGGCAGCTCACAAGGTTGTGGAACAGGACCATAGACTGTATGCATCATTAGTTTAGTGTGAGAATTATGCCTAGATTTTTGTACTTGCTTGTTCGTAATTGTACCCTTTGAAGCAGAATATTTGCTACTCCCAACTAGCACAGTACAATATTTCTAGGAAGTCTCAGTTCCACACAGTAACAACTCATTAAGTGATTCTCCTATTTTTTAGTGTAGTTCCGTGAATCTGAACAAAACTCTTCGGCCTATACTTGAGTGTTTACACAGAGACGCATGGAGTTGTTGAAAGAACAGACTTGTGTTTGTTCTGGTCTCTTTTCTTATTCCACAGTCTGTGTGCCTGTGTTCATCTCCACATGGTGTTGTCCCGAGCTGCATGTTGTGTGTAGTCGTTGAGTTGGCTTGTCAAGCTTTTGGTTCGCTTCCATCATCGTGTTGTGACTCTATGCTCTCGAAGCATAGGCTCTCCTGTCCCTGTCATGCTCTATCTAAATCTTTGTATACGACTTCTCTTTTGTTTGCCTTTGACTTTGCGTTTACCTTGAACCTCATCTTGGATCTCGATATCTAATCTACTCCTCTTACCAACTTTCCACGAGATGTGTTCAACTTGCATGACGTTTTGGTTTTCCTTTGTTTCTTACTTCTTTTGTTCCATTTTTGTTGAATTAACAATGCTTGTCTCTAGGTATACAACACTTTGGACCATACATTGTAGACTGTATTGTGTACTGTACGGGACACAAGAGCATTGCCTATGTTTTCCTTTCCAGTCTATTTATTTTACCATGAGTTTGAGTTATGTTCTTTTCGATGCAATCCTTAAACTGTGCACGGTAGAATACGTGAATTAGGGATGCTTTCCAAATGTTTTTTTCCCTCCTCCTGTTGTCACTGTGCCACTGGGGGGTCTTCCGAGCTCACTTTCCAAGCCTTTGACAGCGATCTCTTTCCTCACGCAGATACGTGTTGTGAACGCATTTCGTAGCTCCCTCTACGAAGGCTTGGAAAAACCCGAATCCAGAACCTCCATCCACAATTTCATGACTCATCCAGAGTTTAGAATAGAGGACTCCACACCTCACATTCCTCTCATAGACGACACCGACATTGACGACGAGGCAGCCAGGAAGAACTCCAGTCAGCCCTCATCTCCCAACAAGAACAACAACGCCATCGACAGTGGCATAAACCTGACGACCGACACGAGTAAATCTGCTGCTTCCTCCAGTCCCGGGAGCCCACTTCATAGTCTGGAGACATCGCTTTAGCCACCTCACGTGGGAGACCGCTCAAGAATCATCTTAGACTCTACGTTTAAAAGCGCTCCGGAGTGCACACGAACGCGGATCGTGTACTGTTGACTGTATGTGTGGTCGCGCCACATTATTTTATCGAACACATGAACGACGAATGACTCGGACGATCGCGGAGCGACTCGAAAAACAATACAAGAGCGCAAGCGCACCGCTCCCACTTCCTGAGGAAACGACTACAAGTAATTTAAATCGAATTCAGCTATTATCGTTGCTCCTGCATGAATGTACATTACCCAGGTTTTTATTTGGAAACCTTTATTTTTATTTAAATGGTTTTGATTTGATTTGATGGGATGTGCGGTGGACTGCTATTTTAAGACGGCTTCTCTGATTCACTGATCTGTGAGTATTGTGTGTGGCATGTATCTAATTGTATAGATTTATTTGGTTATTGATTAAGGTGTATCCAGGTCGCAGGACTCCGAACTTGCACAGTAGATTTGCACCTGTCGGAAAAAGAGAAACCCATTAGAATTTATTAAGCGTACATATATATTTATAGACATATTATAAATATATATTTACAGAGTTTATCTTTATTTGTTGGCATGTTGCCTTGTTCTGCTTCAATAACTACTTTAACTTATTTATGTCCTAAAGAGAATGTAATTTGTTTACAAACATGTAGATACGTCCTGGTTTCTTTGTAGGGTTTAAAACTTCTTTGTAGGGTTCAAAACCACGCAGCAGACGTAGTTGGGACAGCTCACGTTGTTCAGTACTCCTGTAATATTGGACTTTAGATGTTTTATTTCCAATTGTGCGCTGGACTTGCCTGCTATTCTGTCAAATAATGTAGATATTTTTAGAAGATAACAAAAGAAACCAAAATATAGTGGGATATATAATTCACGTGGCATCGAAGTATTAAACAAGTGTCGGGATCGACGGCTCCGAGCACCCCGAAAACATCCAATCGGTTTGGCTGGCTTCGAAGGTTTCGGCGATGAACTTGCGGTCGGCCTCAAACGTGAGCAGATATATCAGATTGGATTTAAATATCTTCTTTAGAAGTACATACTATTTAACATAAAATAGTTTCAGTTCCGTGTGACCATCAGAAGCTGCGATGGGTTTTATGTTGGAAACATGTAAACTAAGTTATATCTGGCATCTCTGTATGGAAATCAAAATTGTGTTCAAATATTGTGATTTATTGTGTTGATTCTTCTTTTTGACATTTAATTTGTATATTCCTTTTGGTTAAAGGAAATGAACCCAGCTGCTGAGCTGACGACACTTTGAACAACTGAATTATGAATTATCATGTAACGAAACGAAAAGAAGGAATGTTGCTTTTGACTCTTTTCTTAAAAAAAAAAGAAAAAAAGAAAAACCCAAACCAACAACAAAAAAAATATCTATATATCTATATATACATTTATGAATCCGTGTCTTTTAGTTATTTGCACTTACGGTATGGAATGAATTTCTGTGGTGTAAATTTAGATGTGCTTCTGTGTTCAAATCAAGCTTGTCTTCCTGCAGTCAGTAAATATACTCTAGCATCTCAACAGTATTCACTAGTCGTTAACTATTTATTGTACTCTAGAAGCGAAAGGACAAACGGGGGTCTGTCGGAAGGCACACTTATGAAGTCGCCCATGTATTCATTTATGTTCTTTGGATTTGGAAAGGCATGATGTCATACACTTAATATGCAACTCATTTTTCTCCATTGTTCTTAAATTGAACTTTTTTGACAGATTTACTCATCAAGATAAGGTGCACAAGCTTTAACTGTTAGCTCAGGCATACTCAACGAGAGAAATATATACGTAAAACTGAGACAGATTTGTATTTTTTCCCCCAGAAATCGTTTGCCCTTTATCATGTTAAAGGTATAGTTTACTCACCCACACGCCGTTCCAAAAGCACCATGAAAGCTTCAGAGAAGTGAGCCGCATGACTTCTATTCTTCTAAAGACACATGAGACAACAGAAGCAGATTAAAAATAAAGGAATTATCTACAGAAAATCACGACCTTCGTGAGAGAGCTAATGATGAACAAACTGATCTTTTCAATTGATTGGCTGATGGGTGAACTATCCCTTTAACACATGTCAAAGCCTCATTCACAATCATTCTGTGCACTGACCAAAAGAATCACCTCTGACACGTTGAAAGGTGCCGCAGGGGAGTTTGTCTGAAAGGTGCGTGGACTGCAATGACTCCAGAAGAGATCTTTTACGGTATGACTGGCCACTTCAGTTGAATTCAGTTTAGTTCTGCGCCCTGTGTTGACGGGCCTAATAACGGATGCAGTTTAAAATGTTTAACCAATAAACCAGAAGGATGACAGCATTCTAATAATCACGAATAATAATATTTCTTGCAATACATCAGCTTCTATGTACTGTACTTAGCAGCATGCGTTTTGTGGAACAAAGAGCATACGACGCCACAGGTACTTTTGGCGCACTAGCAATTTATGGGTAAATGAAAAGTGTTCATCCATCTTGTTTTTATGAATTTTATAATCTATACAATAATTGTAAATAAAACTCAATGTCTTTGTTCATTTAATACTATGCAAAAAGCTTTCTGATTGTTTCTCATCTACCCTAGAGTGTGTTGCTGGAATGTTCGTGGTCTCCAAGTCAGTAAAACTACAACAACAACAAAAAATTGTGATGTAAATGATTTTCTAGCCTGAGAACATGAACTGACTCTTGCTGCTTCACTGTCCATACCACGATTCCAGACAGGAGCGCAAGTGATACAAATGAAATGAAAGAAAAAATGACAAAAATACAAGCACTTAATAAATTCCCCCGAGGAGCATGAACCCGTGTCCCGTGAGCAGTGTGCGCGCGCGTGTGTGTGTGTGTGTGATCTTTCATCTCTAACATGTCTATCTGCTTTTAATTCATTGGGATTTCTCCATGATATCATGTGACTCCACAAGCTGTGTATACGTGGTTTCTACTGCGAATAGTTGTAGTCAGTTTGAGTTTATATTTTTGTTGTTTTTATTTGGGCTCTATTGTAATTATATTTGTTATCATATTCAGTTGAGCCACTCTTAAAAGTACATCTTATTACATTTTATAAATGCACTATTTAACCTAATATTAAACCAACACATACAGTTGCAGTTTTTAGATGCTAAAACTATAGATTTGGAACTACAGTCCTCTGTTATAGGACACACGTGTGAGCTTCACACATCAGCTTAAAATAAATAAATAAAATGCAAAAGTAAGGAAGAGTTTCATCAGGGAAAAGAGAAGTTAGTGAAGGCATTGATTGGCCATACCGACACTGATTTTTCTTGAATTTATTTTTTTTTTGTTTAGTTTTTTTTTTTTTTCAAATTAATGCCCAGGTCTGATCTTCATGTATCATGAAGATACTAACTGAACTTTTTTATTGTTTGATTTTCTGCTTTCATTTTCATTTTAGTTAAAGCTTTAGTAATTTTGTTGTGGGCTTTTGTCATTTTATTGGTTCTTAATATGTATTAGTTTCTGTAGTACTTCGCTATTGTAAAATTTGTCAAAATAATAAATAAATAAAAACATTAAAAAAAAAATACATTATGATATGTGAAGACACCCTCTAACAGTGACAGAATAGAAAGAAAGGGAATAAAAGAAAATTGTCTTGTGCCATCTCAGGGTATGCGATTTATTATTTTATGACTATTTTTCTGCCACATATTTTGGTATTTTTGTCAACCCTGTTAGTGTTACTATATACTATAGTTTTAATTAGAATTATGTGAAAATTTTAGTCTCTCTTTTCACTGGGATTGTTTCACTTTTTTTTTTTAAGTATATTTTTATATTTGTTATTAAGATGACCAAGAACATCCTAATTTTGGAGGTGACCACGTCAATTAAGAAAAATATATATTTTTACAAGAGAGATATTTAAAAAATAAAATATAGTTAAAGCTACGATGGAAAAACCTGAAAGGCTGAATTAAATATAATTTTTTTTAAATTGAGAAATTAATGACAGTAACAGGATTGATGTCATAGTCACAGGACTGACCAGAGTAACAGAGATGACAGGACACACATTCTTCAGCACACTGCACATGTTTGTTTACATAATACTGTAACGTTTTACCATTTTAAATTGCATTATTTTGTTTTGCACTTACTTGGCATAGTTAGTCAAGTCAAGTCACCTTCATTTATTTAGCGCTTTATTCAATACAGAATGTCAAAGCAGCTTTACAATGTTAAACAGGAAAATAGTGTGCTGATAATGTAGGAGGACATTAGTAAACAGTCAATTTTTCAGTTAAAGTCAGTTCATTGTTGATTTCGCATAGCATTTCTAAGAGATCTAATGTTTTAAGGGTGTTGTAATTACATCATGTGTCCATCTGTTTGTTTGAAATTTGGTTTCAATTTTACAATTAGTTTTGAGGGTCTGCAGTCACCTTGCTGCTCTTGTTTGTAATTTAATTTACATTTGCATTATTGACAATGAGCTATGGAAACAAAAATGGTTTTATTAAGACTGATAATCTTATCCCGGTCATTAACAACAACAATAGTAATAGTAACAATACTAATTAAAATTGTAACTGATGCTCATATGCTACTGAATGATATAGAAATTAGCTCAATAATACACCCAGGGTGACCTTTAAAATGTTTGAATTTTACACAGACAATCTTTAAAAAAAGGGTGACACCTAATCACCCTAACTGCCCACATGTTCAAAACCTGTTACTCTGAAACGCAACAGGGCTGACAGTAACAGGTTTGACGGTTTCAAACTAATTTTCTAATTGCTAGCTAATAGTCAAGTTCACAAAAGCACATGTTTTACACTTTAAAAAAGCATGTTACTTTTCGATTATATTAAATGTAATAAATAATTGTTTAAATGTACATTTTAATAATGGTAACAGTATTGACACCGCATGATGTCCCTCCCTCAGTCAAGCCTCATAAATCATCAGAAATAGAACATTATAGAGGAGTGAGAGAAACATGCTTGTGATTTAAGTGTAGGAATCCTGGTTGAGAGATGATGTAACCTCCTAGAAGTGATCCCACTTGAATGTACATGATTTTACAAGGGTTTTTGATGAGGGTAACAGGGCTGACATGAAATCAGGGGACACCAATACAATTATTTATATTTTATAGGAAAAAGAACTGGATGCTTGCAAAAAATTGCTTCTTAAACACCCAAATGTGATTTTTGTATTATTTTGCCTTCATTTAGCAAATTAAAAGTCCTGCTGAAAAAGAAAAATCATTGTGAGGGACAGGCCAAAATCCTTACCTTATCAGTATAAATGCTATTTACATTATTTAAAATAATATTTAATTGACTTTAATTGGATGTAATATTGATGAAATAATACGTAGTATTGTTATGTTTTTTAATAATAAAAAAATTATATTTTTGTTATGTTAATTCTATGTCTGATTATTTCTAGGGACGCAAAAGGCACCGATTACGTGGAATGACCCTTATATTATATAGTTTACATTATTTTACAATGCGTGATAAAAAAAAATAAAATCATTAGTTGATATGACAGTAAAGCTTGTTCCACACAGTCTAAGTGTACAGCCAAATTCACCCATCCAGCTCGAATCATCAACAATAATCCCAACCACATCATCCAGAAACCACTGGCTAATCTATGCTGACCAGCGGACAACACAGTGATGCAAGTTTGATCAGGTAATTGAGATCAGGCCCTTCCTGAGCGAGCAGACCGCACAACTCCTCCAGGCCCTGCTCGTTTCTAGACTGGATCACTGCAATACTCTTCTGGCTGAACTCACAACATGATCTTTCTAACCCTGCCTGGACAGCGGGATACAATTTAAAACAGTCTAGTGTTATTGCCTCCTTAAGATGAATTTCTTTGTTGTATTCCTCGTTTGCAAGATACTTTGGTTAAAAGCGTAAATGAAAGTAAACGTAAGGAAATAAGCTGTAGCATTTATTTTGTTGTCAGTAGTAGGTAGTCACTTATCAGTGGCTGTTCGTGATGAATTTTAGCCTCTGAAAAAAAGTGTAATGCGTGACTGTTGCTACAACAGACATCTCATGAAGAACCAGTCAGAAAACAGCAACTGATGATGTTGGTGTGTGTGTAAGAGAGAAAAGACTTTAAAGGGTTTAAAAGGTTTATACTGTCTCTATGATATGATCCGTTTCTTCACATTATAATTAAACTATGAAATAATCTCAAGTATGCTCTCCAGAAAGCCACCAGTGATTTCCAGCATCAGTGTGCAAAGGCTTGTGTAAATGAGGATAAACAGACAGAGACCGCCCAGTCAACATTCATGACCAAGCTTAGCCTAGAGTTTGACATAAAGTCCTCTGATGTCATGCATTCTGTCTGGATCCCTCCAGATTCATATCCTTTAACGGGATACTTATAAAGAACACCTTTTTTTTAATGACTAATTTTGCATGTCTCCCTTATCTGACATCTGACACGCGCAGTTCAGTTCATGGATCTCTCTCCTAATGAGC
Organism: Sinocyclocheilus anophthalmus; assembly: GCA_018155175.1. NCBI lineage: Eukaryota > Metazoa > Chordata > Actinopteri > Cypriniformes > Cyprinidae > Sinocyclocheilus > Sinocyclocheilus anophthalmus. Next base: position 31,229 of record JADLZN010004030.1, on the reverse strand, counting down.
TGATGATCTGAATCAGGTGTGTTAAATAAGCGACACATTAAGAATCAACCAAATCAAACATATATGTACTGTAATTTCACTGATGTCACTGTCTGTTGTTATTCATATTAAAAGCAATAGAGGGCAGAGTTGAGTACAAAACAACACTAACAGTGACTCTTCACAGCAAAGATTAAGATGCAGGCATGATGCAGTCTTTAACTGATGGGTGAAAATATAAAAATGATGCATGTGAAGTCAGATGACCAGCTCTGTAAACAGGTCTGCATTCTTTGTCAATCAAATGCGTGATGTGAGCATTAAGACATGAGTGTGTTTTACTCGGCACCATAAAGATGTCTTTATGATATGAATGAAAGGACAATTAAGATGTGTTGGAAATCACAGTTTCTTTGTAGCCCTCAAAAAAAGCCAAAGAAAATCACAATTATTGCATAATGATGATGAGGTTCAGGCTAAAACAGGAGCCCAAGCTGCATCATCCTGACGCTCTACTTTAGTGCAGCGCTACCTCTAAAGAAGGGATGTATTGTTCTTGGAAATATATTTGTTGACTTTCTTGGAAGTCATTTGTTCCTCATTTATATTTTCTTTCAATATAATCTCATAGATTTGAAAGGAAATTATTGTGGTGAAATTCTGAAGTTGCCTTGGTGAGTCTTTAATTGATATATTAAAAAAAGAAAATCCTGGGGTCAAAACCAACTTTACCCTCTCTCATATGGCAAATGTAATTTTGTTTTGATCAATGGAACAATATTTTGCTTTTCGGTAACTTTATTATCTAATGCAATTATCACACTCAGGAACTGTTGTGTGTCATGGTCATACATGATTAGTTATTTAAAGGTCATATTCATGGTCTGTTTATCCTTGCCCTGTCATATAAGAAGATATGCATTTTTCAATCATAACTCAATTTCACTTGTAAACATCATTATACTGTAATGACTGGCTGTTTTTCTGCTTTGTCTCACTTCGTGTCTTCTGAATGCTGATGACAGTTAACGATTTTATTTACATAAATACATTTTTTTGCCATAGCTATGTTAAGAGATGTCACTTGCACTGACCGAGAATAATACAACTTTAATACAAATAATGCAAGTTTAATTGCACACATGCACAGGTATCAATGAATAACAGATTAAAATGTAACCAAACATTTTCAAAAGCATGAACATTCATTCATTTAAACTTCAAAAAACAAAAAACAAACAAACTTGCAAACAATGCTATTGGGCCTCATTTATAAAATGCACAAATGTGATCTTATAGTGTGCATGCACTACAATCCAATTCAGCGTTCATATTTATAAATACAGTGTTTTATGTGGAGAAGTGCTTAGCGCCATGTCAGGGTGTAAGCAGACGCACACACTTCTCAGTTCTCGCTGCTCTCCATTCTCAAGTACAGGATTTGGACATTGACCGGTGCTCTATTGTAAGAGTGGGTGCCCCCAAAGTACTTCAGGGTACTTCATTAAGCAGGTGGATTTGAGACAAGAGAAGCTGACTGGATGGGCAGGGATGTGCTATAAAAATTGCTATTAAAGACGAGGAACACTAATTCAAGCTATAAGAGCTGGAGTGATTGGCTAAGAGTGTCACAGATCAGGGTTCCCCTTACGAAAAAGAAGTTTATTCAAGTGTGCTATTAGTATACTTCTTTTAAACAAAAAAATAAGAAAGTATACTTTTAGTCTACTTTTTATGTACACTTAAAATGACATTTAAGTATACTTGACTTATACTTAGAAAAAGTCTAAATATATTTGAGCAATAATTGTGCTCCTAGAATCTGTGTTTTCATTGTTATACTGTAGGGGGAGCTAGTACACATCTTCTGTACAGAATTTCCAAAAAACACAAGTAAAGAAGAAACCGAAAACAACAGACGCTTCATCTAACATGATCAGACAGACATAAAACAGCATCAAAACTGTGCAACGTTATGGAATAAAATGTAGACAAATGAAGAGGTAATAATAACTGTCAAGCTTTGGGGTGTTGATTTGGACTTTAGTCTACATTAGATATCATTGAATCCCAATTCCAGTTTTTTGTTCAGCTTTTGTCAAAAGTTGTTCTAGGTCTTATTTTATATTTATGAAAACTTATCACAGTCAAGTGTTTAAAAAAAGAAGCAGAATGAATGAAGCTAAATAAAAGTTTTTTGTTTAACAAGAGATACTCTGTTTTTTGATGTTTTGTATGTTCAGATATTCATGTAACAAAATATATACAAATCAATACCTAAATAGGGACATAATAGTATACTTAAAGTATGATGTAAAGTTCACTTAAAGAAAACTTATGAGTATACTTGCAGTATAAAACTACTAAACTAGTAGTTTACTGAGACTATACTTCAAGGTTTACTAAAACGGCTACAAGTATTTAATTAGTAAACTATCAGTATACCTGTAAGTTCACTTTTAGTATAGTTGCAGTACAAACTAAACATTTTGATTAAATCAAAATCAAAGTTTACTACTGTTATACTTAAAAGTATACTTTTATATACTAGTAAGTGGACCAATGAGTATTGAAATAGTACACTTACAAGTATACTACTAGTACACTGATATTTGTATACTTACTACATAAAGTATACTTAAAAAATATACTTGAACTTTACTTAAGTATACTTAATCAAATAAACTTGAAGTATACTACTTTTTGGTAAGGGTCACCAAAAAATAGACAGATCAGGGGTGTCAAACTCAGTTTCCGGAGGCCCTGCAGAGTTTAGCTTCAACCTTAATTAAACTCACCTGATCCAGCTTGTCAAGTCCTTTGGGATTATTTGAAAACTACATGTATGTGTGTTGGAGCTAAACTCTGTAGGGCTGTGGCACTACAGGAGCTGAGTTTGACCTCCCTGGCATAGGTGTACTAGTATTTCATCCTATTGAGGATATTGTAGCCATCACTAGGTTGAGACTGTCTCTTCTGACCGTCCAATCATACAAAGCCTGAAAATATAACATAGAAAAAGAAGAGAACCACAAAGACATGTGTGCCAAAGATGGCTGTTTTGCAAGTAGAGTTTCAGCTGTGCCACAGTGATATATAACCAGCATAAGCCAGGCTAAAACATTCATCTTCTCAGTTTAACATTACAGAAGGAAAATGATTAAAGAGAAACTGATGCTGGTCCAGGTTTGGGCAATTCTGCATGAAGTGAAGTAAAGCTGTAGACATGAAACTGCAACTGGCTCAGGTGACCTAGGAGGAGGCTGCGATCTAATGGACAGATTTCCAGAACCAGGCAGTGCACAGTGTCCTCCCCAGTCCCACCTTGAAGCGGAGCAAAGTGGTAAGAAAGTGTCTATGTATGCCAAATGAGGTTGGGTGTAGGAGTTCTACAGGGCAATCTGTCTATGTGGCTATAAGTGCATTGCAGGAGTGATGGCAGGAGTCAATGCCAAATGCAACATCACAGAGACCAGCGAAAAATCCTCAAGGTGACAGCAGAGTGCCACTTGAACACTGGAAGAGTCTGATTAACCACCGCTATAGGGTCGAGCAAGCAGCGTGAAGCTATTTAACAAAATGAAGAGATCTATTTCACAACATGAATACAGAAGCATTGTTGTTGCATGCAAACTGTGTTGGAGGAGATAAACAAAAAATGCCGCTTCATATTTGATTATTCCTCTATTATTCCTTTGGTACAAAAAATAATGTTACATGTTTTTAAATCCTTCAATCCACAAGCAGTTTTCTTTCTATCTCTGTCTATCAGGACCATGTGGTTGGGAAGATGTTAAAGACATCACTGATTCTTGAAACATGGGACAAAACATGTCCAGAAATTGTAACTGCTATTAGGTTTAAATGAAAATCAATTGTAAATGTTATGAGGGATTAATGATAGAATATGTTACACAATGATCCCCTTCAGTTGTATCTTATCATTATTATATCAAATCTATGACACTTATTGTCTTCTCACTACATCTAAAACAGTGTCAACAGAGAAGGGTACAATCATTCATATGCTATAAAATGGATAGAAATGTTTTTTGTTTATGATGAAAAATAGCTTGTTTTATCAAAAGCAACACTTAATAATATCTCATATCAAAGCAAGTTTGATTTATAATGACACAACGGGTGTCAAAGATGTCCAAAGTTTTTTTTTTCATGCCTATATCGTCCTGGCCTTCCCACCATTTGTTGTACAACAACACCTTCCTTCTTCAGACACATTAAAATGTATTTACAATCAGGCAATTTAGCAGGGGCAGTAATAAGCTGTCGCTTCTACGGGAGCCCTTGCCACATTGAATAACCACTTCACTCCGTCAGATACATCAAGTTGTAACTGTCAAGCAGGCTCTGGTCAGTTTTATGGTTTTAGAATATTTTCAATCCTAATGTTAATATTTCCTGTGTCACAACCATAATATGTTAACATCTTCCAGGCTCTGAGGGTGGGAAATTATGTGAATATCTCCCAAAAAATGCTTTTAGATCATTTGATTCTTTTCTGAAGCTAGCTGCCAGACAGGCGTTCCTACCATTAGCATTCTGCATCCAAAAAATGGCTACCCTACTGACCCAACCATTTTTGGATTTTTGTGGAAGCAGACACAAAGAATCCTTGACCAGAAGGGATACACAAGACAAAAAGAAAGTACACAGAGAACACAAGAAGAGATCCGCTATCACGAAACCGAGCGAAGATAAAAGAAATCAAGACAGAGACTCAAGAAAACACTGCCAAAAACATTTGTCAATATGATCGAGTATTTGTGCCCAAAGTTCGCTGATTCCCGGGCCATCCATTGACGCCAGATGCACAGCAGACATACTTTTCTGAGATGAGAGAAAATAGATAATTTGTGCTCCAATGATATATCAAAATACTTAAACGTGACTCTTGAATAAAAGCTTTATAAAAAATAACATACTCACTGATTGTTCTGCTTGTTTTAATACAGTAATTGACTGATACAATGTATTTGATAGTTAAAAGACTACCAATATTAGGTTTTATCCCACCGTCAGAAGTCCCCTCTGTTAGCATTAAACATTTGAAATATTCATTATATATTTTGTATTTGTTGTGGAATGTTGGGGGCACATGGGGAAAAGGTGTATGAATGTGACGAAAATGAGGTTTTGAAATTTTAAAAAAATCTGCTGTTAAAAGATAAAGTTAATGTTAGATTACACTGTCAAAAGGTAATAAACACATTTGTTAAAAAAATTAGAACAAGTGGGAGGTTGCATCAAAGCATAGATCAGTAGCCTTTAATATACGATACATACAGTGGGTGAAAAGGTTTTTGCCCCATTACTGTTTTTAATTTTTTTGCAATTGGCACACTAAAGGTTGATTATCAAACCAATTTGAATATTACTCAAAGATAATGCAAAGTACAATACACAATGCAGTTTTTAAATTATGATTTCATTTTTTAAGGGGAAAAAGCTGTCCAAACCTACGTGGCTCTACGGGAAAAAGGTCATAAAAGAACCCAGAACAACAACTAAAGAACTGCAGGCCTCACTTGCCTCAATAAGGTCAGTGTTCATGATTCAACAATAAGAAAGATACTGGGCAAAACGGCATCCATGGGAGAGTTCCAAGGCAAAAGCCATGCTGACCAAAAAGAACACAAAGGCTCGTCTCTTATTTGCCAAAAAATATCTTGATTATCCCCAAGACTTTTGGGCAAATATTCTGTGGACTGATGAGACAAAAGTTGAACTTTTTGGAAGGTGTGTGTCCCATAACATCTGGCGTAAAAGTAACACTGCATTCAGAAAAAGAACATCATACCAACAATAAAATATGGTGGTGATAGTGTGATGGTCTGGGGCTGCTTTCAGCTTCAGGACCTGAACGACTTGCCATAACTGACGGAACCATGAATTCTACACTCTATCAGAAAATCCTGAAGAAGAATGTCCAGCCATCAGTTTGTGACCACAAGCTCAAGCACACTTGGGTTATGTAGCAGGACAATGATCCCAAACACACCAGCAAGTTCACCTCTGAATGGCTCAAGAAAAACTAAATTAAGGTTTTGGAGTGGCCAAATCAAAGTCCGGACTTAAATCCGATTGAGATGCTTAAACAGTCCATTCATGCTCGAAAAACCTCCAATGTGACTGAATTAAAACAATTCTGCAAAGAAAGGTGGGCCAAAATTCCTCCACAGCGATACGAAAGACTCATTGCCAGTTATCGCAAAAACACTTGATTGCAGTTGTTGCTGCAAAACATGGCACAACTAGTTATTAGATTTAGGGGGCAATTACATTTTCACGTAGTGCCAGGCAGGTTTGAACAGCTTTTTTCCCCTAATAAAAGAAATCATCATTTAAAAAATGCATTTTGCATTTACTTGCATTATCTCTGTGTAATATTAAAATTTGTTTGATGATCTGAATCTTTAAGTGTGACAAATATGCAAAAAATAAAGAAAAACAGGAAGGGGGCAAAAACCTTTCCACACCACTGTAAATGGGAGTTATTTGTCTGAGTATAAGGTTTTATTTTTTCAATTTTGCACCTGTTTTGTCCCACTTCTCAAGAATCAGTGAGATGTTGTGCTAAAGTACACAAGCTTACATAAGTTTAGCCTCGGAAGACTATTAGTCTTCCCATCATGTCATGCAGCTGATCTCTTATTTAATATCGTGGACTTTGAGGTGACCCACAAACTGCATCTAGTTTTTGTATAATTGAAGTTGGTAGTAGTAAAACTCTCAGAATGCCCGCGCATTTAGAGCAGTAAAAAACGTCTCTAGGTTACGTATGTCACCATGGTTCCCTGAGTAGGGAACGCGACACTGCGTCTCTTAGGGGTACGCCTCTGGGGAACGCCTAAGTCATGAACCGGCTGAAGGATACATTGGAAAAAAACACCAAACAACACGTTGACCGCAGGTGACAGCCATGAGAACACTAACGGTGCGAATATCGTATAAATAGGACGCCGGGAGAAACAACATCATCTTCCGTCATCTGAAGCTTGCGTCCGAAGCATGGTAGGAAGTTAGAGGACGCAGTGTCTCGTTCCCTTCTTTAGGGAACCATGGTTACATAAGTAACCTGATACGTTCCCTTTCATGGGAACTTCGATCTGTGTCCTCTAGGGGTCGCTATGGGTAATGGTATACCCACGCCACCATGCTGAGTGGAGTGCATGCCAGAACCATGGCGAGTACTAAGTACCAATTCTACCATATTGCTATGGGAGTCGCCTCTGGGACGTTAAGACGGCTGTCAGTGGCATTATTCCTTATGGCCAAAGGTCTAGGCTACATACCCCAAAAAACTTACCTGTTAGGGCCAGAACTCCTGGGCCCGGGGTAGAGCTCAAGGCTTGGAATCAGGAATAGATTCCTTTAAGGGAATACGACCAAGAGCCTAGAATCATACTAAGTCTTGGCCTGTCACACAGGGGCTACCGCACGTTTCTCCTTGCATGTGCTGAAGGAACTGTCTCAACATACCCCTAGTAGCAACACCCTGTTAAAGTAGGTATCCAGAGGATACATAGGTGGAGTGGTGCCCAAGGCGGAACCGGGGTTTTAAACCACTCAGAAAGAGCACAAAGCTGCTGCGCGTAGCTCTTACCATACAAGATTTTAGAAAAGAACGCAGAGTACTAACGTGCGAACTTACCACAGTGTGGATTTTAGAAGTTACAAAGACTTCACGTGCACACTTACCATAACATGGATTTTAAAAATACCGTTCTAAGGGGTTCTCGTGGCACTCTGAAAGAGCAGCCCATAGATGGAAATGGTGCATCCCAAAACGCTATGTTTGAGAAGTCATTAACTTGATCTAAGGCTTATAATGCTGGAGTGGTTATCAGTAAATCTGTAGCTGAGGGAGCAACATCCAGCTCTCAATTGAGAGGGAGCTCGACCAACAGCATGTTCCAAAGGTGGAACAGCTAGCAATTTTTTACTTAGCTGAGGGAGCAACACACCCAGTTCTCAGTCGAGAAGGGGGCTCGACCTACAGCATGTTCCAATGCTGGAACGGCTAGCAGTAATTTACCTTAGCGAGGAAGCCACAACTCGGTGGGGGGGTTCGACGTGCAATTGTTAGAATCGAAGGGAAAGGTGTACTGCAGCTAGCCAAAAAACCTCAGCGGATCATGGAAGCAGAGGAAGGGCCTAGTTACCTGAGCTGTGGTGCCCCAGGGCTCTGGGACAACAGAAGTGAACTCAAATCTCGTGGAGAGGAGAATCGAAGTCAGAAGGAGTGCTTGCTCATAGGTAACCTTTGATCAAAAAGGGGCGCACTGTCAGACTTACCCATGAGAACACGCCCATGGAGCGAGGGCATCCAATCCTCCGAGAGATAAACGCTCGAAAGAAAGCACATGCTCACAATAACCCTCAATGGTGAGGGGAGCGATGATTCCAGAGTGTGTCGACAGAGACACAATAGTTGAGTGGAGCCCAAGGAACCGGTGTCTAACCAACTCAGAAAAAGGGAACAAGATCAAAAATGCATAACCCTTACCATACAGGATTTCATAAAGTGCGCAGAGTCTAGCGTGCACACTTACCACTATGTGAATTTTAGAAAGTGCGCAAAGAATAACGTGCACACTTACCACTTATGTGGACTTTTAGAGAGTGCGAAAAGCTTAACGTGTGCACTTACCATAGTATGAATTTAAGAGTTTTCCAAGCATCTGCTCACAGATACCCGGAAGTACTGGGCCAAACGGGAGAGGCAAGCTCAAATACAACCCTCTAAGGTGAGGGGACCACTGCCTGAGACAGCATTACACAAGAAAGTTCTCGCAAATGCCACCTATACCTCCCGCTCGATTCCTCAGCAAGAGGGGATATGATGGTGATCGGAGGAGGGCCACTAGGGTATGGATACGGACCTAACAGGGCAGCCTGAAAGCAAAAAAAACCCCGCCCGGAGTCCAGGGAAATTTTTCAGGGCCGTGCGTGGTGCCTAATGATCAAGAAGGTGCTCGCAAGAAGCCTGTGACGCCGCATATCCAGGAAGTATGAAGCCGAAACCCGGCTTATCGTACCGTCTGGACATATATCGACGCCGTGAATGAAATAAACATCTGCAAGGTCGAGACCCCATGCAGAGGAGAAAACCTTAGAACCACCTTAGAAAAGGACAGAAAAAACACACAGGTCTCGAGGAAACCTGGCAAAGAAAGCTAGTGAAGGATTTAACACACAACACCAGCGACATAAATAAAAACACACGTTTAGATATGGATCGTACTCACCCACCATGGTTGCCACGTCGGAACCCCGTCCGAAGAAGCCTCTGGTCCGGACCATCAGTAAGGTGGTCACTATGCAGCCATAGAACCAACCAAACATAATAGGTCCAGCATAGGAGACAAAAATGCAGGAAATTCCTACCTATCCTTGGTCAGGTGGAGAGATGGTGGTTAAAGGGGAATTAGGAAGGGGAAGATAAGGGCAGATGTAAGACCCTTGAAGGAAATGAGTAGATACTGAGGTATCACTCTGATCTGGACAAAATCGCTGACGCCCTGTCTGGATCACAACCCCCTTAGGGCTTTTACTTACCTTCCTTTGACCCGCGATTCTTCCTACCCTTACCCGCAGGCGGGGGAGGAGTGCGAGTCGCGACACTAGCCTTCTGTGTTCGTCTCTGATCCTCAAATCGAGACGGCCCAGGACCCCTGGGTTGTTCGGGCTCAGACCTGGACCTTCGTGAAGGCTGCTGAGCATGCCTTTGCCTCCCTGAACTTCTCGACCACCGTCTCAACGGAGGTACCAAAAATACGGAAGGCGAAACCGGAGCATCGAGAAGAAAGCCCCTTTCTTTTTTCCCGCTTAGGTTCATCCACAGATGTCCCTCCGCCACTACCATAGCCGCCATGGACCTGCCACTAGCAGAGGCGGCCTGCTTAGTAGCATGGAGAGCAAGATCAGGGTGCGGCGGACTCAGCTACCTCATCGGGAGAAAGGCCCTCACTTTTATCCAGGTCTTTCAGTAGATCAGCCTGAATCACCGCCATCGTGTGCAATGAAGCGATAGCCCGACCTGCTGCTGCTGCGTATGTCCTGGCATTTGAGCGAGATGTCAAGGAGGGAGTCTTAAAACAGGATGTCTCACCCATAGAGAGATAGCTGACAAGCGTCTCTCTATAGGGACATCTTCTCTCCAATTTAACCACCGCTTCTCGCACTTGCCCTCGATGTTGGCTAACTCGTTATGCTGGAAGGATGAGAGGGGAGGGTAAAACGCGCTCTCTTCTATTCCTTCGCAGGGGAGTGAGGATAGGAAGGCCAGCGAAGCTTCTTTGCCTCCTCAAGACATTCATGCTTTGCTGGGCCGAACCCAGCAGGCAGAGCACTGGCCCCCTGGATCGACAGTTAATGAAAATAACACATCCTCCCAGCGGCTCCTCGACGCTTCCAAAGACGGACTACGCCAGATGAGGGGAAAAACCCCTTTCAAATCATAGTCCCAGAATCCACCTGCGATTCCACGGCCTCATTCATCCGTGCTCAGCAGCGGGGGTCCTGGAATAGTGGGAAGCAGATGGCGTCCTCCTTTTACTCGAAAAGAGAGACAAAGAGGATATGGAGGGCGCGACGATTTGTTCATTTGGAAAAAACGCTCGCAGGGCACTCCGAATGCGTAGGTGTGTAATAGAAAACGAACGTACGCACAGAAACACGCGTGTACGCCTTTCTTCCAGATGTGACATTTATAAATCGCAATTGATCTTGAAATTGTGTGCAGCTGAACAGTTTCAGATCTCCGCCCTGTCTAATTAATGTCCTTGACTTATAAAAGAGCAATGTCCAAATCTTTACAAGCGACAAGAATGGCTTATATTTCCAAAAACCAGCAGCACTCAGGCAAACAAAAGTGTGTACGTCTGCTCAGACCCTGACGTGGCGCTAAGCTCTTTTCCACGTCAAAGACTGTTTTTATTAATATGAACGTTGCCGTGGATTTTAGTGTACGCACATTCTAAGATCAAATCTGTGCGTACGCACGTTTTATAAATGAGGCCCCAAGAATGCCTTATTTGCATGCAGTGATGTGCCTGGCACTGCTGATGAATATTTAGTGAGCTCCCACAGGCGGCCACAGATTAATGCAGAATGAATTCAAGTCAATGCGCAGGCTGATTTCCCGAAAGAATGGCCCTTTATCTTGGCCTGGTTGAATCATGCTGCTTTCCTTTTGCAGAATGGAGAGAGAAGTAATTGACAGTCCTTTAGAAAGTGCCAACACTGGTGCTTTTTGGAAGGGGTTGATTTTGAAATTACATTGCCCTGGGGTCTTTAAAGGCTGGGCTGGAAAATGCAGGCCTTTAGTAATTGTTCTAATGAGATCAGCATACCTATGGTTCCTGTTAGGGAAGCCCGTTTGTAGGAATGACATGGGAAACTACGAGAACGCCCCAACAACTCCCTCCCTTCCTCTCTCACTCTCCATCACACCCTACACCAACCCAAACTGAGAGGGTGAAAAACAAAGCGACAGTTACAAGACTCCTGTTGCTATTTTGCATCCAGTTTTCATTGTAGCTTCTCTTCTTTAGTGGCTACTTTTAAAACATGAGCTAAAAAGTCACACTACTGCGTTAGTGGACAATGCTAGTAACTGAGTGAGGAGAGATTTCTAGCAAATTGGTCAGTTTTAGAAAGATGCTTTAGCTTTGCTCAGGGAATTTTTTTACTTTTGATTTTACAAACTATAGCTCAGGCAACTGGTCTTGAGGGTTACAAAAGGATTTACCTGGATATCCAATTTTTTTTTTTTCATCTAACAATATGATCAATGTGTTCTTAACTGTTTTTGCAAAGCAAATAATATCCATGCAACAATTCTGAATTTTCAAGGATTTAATTACAAATACTTACATGTATCCGCTATACTTTAGCCACTGAAGTACCAACACAAAGTCTGATCCAGATTCCAGTGGCCAAGAACTGCCCAACAGAACTGGAGGTGGCTGCCTTACTGACATGTGAAGTGACCAACCATTGCTTGTTTCATTTTATTTGTAGTTTAGGGGAGGGGTCATCTAAAATAGTTGATACAACATTATGACAGTGGTTAGCTAACCACACCCAACACTTTTTATCTATGTCCATCAAACAAAATGACGGCATGAGTCGTCTCACTCGCTGAAACACCTGATTGTTTTGGCATAAATTACAGTTTATCAAAAATCAGAAAGCACAAGCTTTTGTATTAAGTTATGTATGATAAAATACCAAATATAATGACAGAAGATAAGAAAACTGTGAAATACAAGGGAAAATCTACTCAAGTGTCAAGAAATCAGACATTGACATAAACAAAGATAACACTTGCAGATGCAAACAGGGGTAAGTAATGTGTTTTTATTTGTACATTCTTTTTTAAATAAAGAAAACATCACAGAAATGTAAAAATAAGCATGATCAGTGTCATAAAGAACTGCAAATCTAATCCAATACTTGCAGATTACTGGCTAATTTCTAATGAAACTAAATCAAATAGTCACTTTGGATACCTAGTATCGGAATTACATGTGCCATAAAAACCCCTTTTTACAATAGTTAATGGAATTTAGCAAAAAATAAAAAATAAATCTGTCCCATTTATCACGGCCCAGTCAGTATCTTATCCTCCACTGATAACCACTGATGCTCAACAATTCAAGGTTTGAATAAATACTCACTTTCGCACAAACACTGATCTGGTCTTGTGGAGGTTCACATCCAAGGACTGCACTGATCTCTAGAGAACCTGTCTCAGTTTCCTTTGTTGATTCTCCATGATCCCCTAATTGTTATCTCTCTGTGTGATCTGCTATTTATTCTCTGCTTGTATACTGTCCTGAAAACACAAACCTGATTACCTGTGAGCAAAGTTACCTCCTTTTGTCACAGAAGGACAGACAGGAGACGACGAGCACGAGGTGGGGTTAAACAAAAACACAGTATTTAATAATAAATTCAAGGGAACAAACCGAAAATCCAGGGAACAGGGTAAACAGACAATCCAGCAAGGATAATGTGTGAACAATAGCAATAAACAGCAACTGAGGGAACAAAACGGGCAAACTAATACACAAGCAAATGAAGGACTAATGATTCAATTAACCAGACACAGGTGAACTAAGGCAATCAAGGGGAGACAGAAACTAGATCAATGGACTGAAACAAGGCGGGAGAACAGGGAAACGAGACGCTCCAGAGTCCAGCCAGGAAGAAGGCCCCCGGTGGAGCTGATGGAGGGAGGAGCCATGTTGTAGGCAGGCTGACACTTCCGGGGGTCCAGACGGTGCTGTAGCAGTGGGAAGAGCCCAGGGCAGAGACGGAAGAGAATCCGGAGGCCAGGCGGAGCAGATTGGTCGTCGACCAGCGCTGGCAGGGAATCTGGACGGCCCGTGGAGCCAAAGCGACGAGGACCAGGTGGCTGGAGGGAGGAGGAGCCCAATGGAGGATAAGGGACGGAGGTATGAGGTGGCAGCCGGATGAGAGAAGTTGGAGACTGACATCTCCTCGCTACTCCAATCCACATCTGGAGCCTGCGTATGAGCTGAGGACTGGGTATGATGCCGCAAGGACAGCGAATGATGGAGGACACATGAGATGAGGTGTGAGAGGGAGGCTGGGTCATTGCTTTTGAGCGGGGTCCTCCAGGAAGGTGGATGCCACCCAGCACCCACCAAATCATGATCCCGACCCCAGAAGCACGGCGTATAGGACCAACCTCTATTGTCTTGACCAGGGGTGACAGACAGTTCCATGGCTGACAGACAGCTGGGGAAACCCATGGTTCTACGGGACAGACAGACAGCTCAAGGTGGACCTACCATTCGGTAGATCAGTGTGTTGTGCATGGCCCGACCACACAAATGTGGTTGACTCCCATTACGGCAGTGCCTCTGACAGGGAAACAACATCATTATCTTCTCAGGACCTGCCAGGGAGTTCATAAATGGCCTCATTGGCCGTAACTGGACAGGCAGAGAGTTCAGAAGAAGACAGGAGAAAAACAGGCTTGTTCACATATAAATCCTTATCCTCTGAGTCCAACCTCAGCTCACCCTCAGTGGTGGAAAAGTTCCTCCGCTCCCTCGCTCTCCACATCCTCCGTGGCATGCTTCGTTGCTGGCTCACGCACCTGGTCAGACGCGGTATAAAAGCTCGGTCTCCGGGGCGATCCTCAGCTCTGTCGCTCCTCTTGGCGATGGCTCTGGGTTAGGAGTGGGGCTGGTGTCATCCACGTCAGCACAACAGAGGGTCAGGAGCGATCGACAGGATACCAGCACCCACTCCACATAGTCTGCACAAAGCGGGGTTAAACATAAACACAGTCTTTAATAATAAACCCAAGGAAGCAAACAGAAAATACAGGGAACAGGGTAAAGAGGCAATCCAGCAGGTATAACATGTGAACATAATAGCAATAACTGGCAACTGAAGGAACAAAATGGGCAAACTTATACACCGGCAAATGAAGGACTAATCACTAAATTAATTACACACGTGAACTAACTAAGGCAATCAAGGGGAGACAGAAACTAGGTGAACAGGGAAACACGGAAAACAAAGAAACCATACTTTTGACACCTTTATCAGTGTTCATCTGTTAATTGCAAAAAAAAAAAAAAACATTCTTCAGCTTTAAAATTTTAAGACTAATGTATATTCAAACTAGCTGTTGAAGTCATTGCAACTTAAATTGTATTAAACAGACAATATAAATAAATAAATAATTGAGTTGAATCTTGTATAACTTAAAAAATAAAGTTGAAATTGATAACTAATTTGATGGGTCAAAGTAATGGAAAATATAGGTTGTCATGACTTACTGATCGTATAATTCTTTACACTGTATTTTCATTTCTGCAGTGACTCCCTGTGTTCACTGTCATCCTGCCTCTGAATTTTCTGAAAAAGAAAAACAGGTTCAAAAGCTGTCACTGGGGCAGAAACTTATCAAAAAGTATTAATATTAGTACCAAATGGTAGACATGTACACTTGAGGTACTAATACCTCCTGCACCTCTGCAGCTTTTAAAAGTGAACCACCCTAGTGCTTTTTTTTCTGAAAGTTTTTCTGAAATCTGTCTAATAGTGTGAAAATAAAATATTTCACATGAGTTTTTTTTATTTATTATAGGGATATCACAATACAGTGTTGAAGAAGATCTTTAAAGCAAAAGCGTAGATGTTCAGAATGCATATCATATATGTGTATGTTACTGAGCGTACCTCTGCTGCCTTCAGAAAACAGTAATGACTAAAGCCCCTGGTGGGGTAATTAAGTGATAATATCTGTAGGGGAACGTCAAGTCTCATGAGGGAAGAGAAACACAGCAGCTGATGCCCAGACCACCTGCTGAACTCAAGCTGCCATTACTGACACATACAGAACCCCACGTCAGTACTGCTATGTACAGTATGGACACTACGCTATCTATCTAGACAGTGTTATAAAACGACATATTTATAGGACTAAATCCTTACTGAACTAATTGGCATATAGTAAGTGCTCTGCATTAAATAATTTGACCCCAAAACCGTAGACAGATAAATAAAGATTTCTGTAAATGTGCAGTGAAAACTGCAATCAATAGTCAACACTGGGATGAGAGCTAAGAATGAATGTATGGGCAACTTTTGTGCTTACCAGCCGTGTTCCAGAAGAAATCCACTGAGCTTTTCATAAAGAGGTCCCTATGGAATATTCTAGTGTTAATGCAGTAAAGAATAGGGACATTTCCAGTGACAGCTGGTAACCCTTATGCGTGCCCTTATTTGAAATCAATGTATAGTGTCTGAACATTTAAAACACGGACCTGGCCTGCTTTTCTTACAGGAAGTATGTTTGGTCCAAAATATTCACTCTCTTTATTACTAAATATGCCTCTGCAATGTCATTATAACGTGACTGAATTAAGTTTGAGACTTTGCGTGTTGCAACTGTACAGGTTTCAGGTGCCAAGAGCAAACATGGGAATCAGAGTTTGGTAAGCAAAACTCTAAATGTGTAACTAGGGGAATCCTCCAAAATTAGTTAAGAACATAACAGCATTTTTTTAATGATAATTAGTTTGTAGTTTTTGTTAATTTAAATAATAATTTGATAATAAATTTAATCTTTTTTGTAAGTGACACTGATCTATTTTGTATTTTATGATATATTTTTTTGATTTAAGTTTATTAAATTAAAAAACCTTAGACATAAACTAAATACCGTTGCGGGGTAAAAGGTTTTTTTGGTAATTTAAATAATAATAATTCAACTGTATTGGATATTGTCACGGTCACGGTGTGTGGAAACAGGCAGGGATGATGAAGACGACAATAATTCCAATAAGCACTTTAATATCCACAACAGGTAACATCCAGGCAGGTCAAGAACACACACACACACGGGGTAACATTCACAATAACCGACAAACTAGAATACAAGAGACAGGAACTGATATAGGGCAGATAACTAGGGGCAGACAGGTGAGCACAATGAGGTGATCCAACTAATAATGAGAACAGGAACAACCAAATAAGGGCACAGAGGGAGAACCCACAATCAACAGTCCACAGGGGTGTGACAGATCGCCCCCCTCCCGGAAGGCGCATCCTCGCGCTGTGGAGACAGAGGGAGGGACGGAGGGGGACTTAGGAGGAGGACAAAGAAGTGGATGTGGGATGGTGACAGGGGAAGGCAAAGGGCTGGCAGGCAGACAAGACAGGTGGAGGCTCCTTCTGGGCTTTCTCCCAGGAGGAGTACTACTAACAGTCCCGGGAGGTGACTATGAGGGAGAGCAGGGAGACGCCAGATGGAACCGTAGCATGAGGAGATAGCCAAGGTGAACCCAGGCCACAGCCATGGGGGGGATAGCGGCCCACGGTTGAGCCGATGGAGGGAGGAGCCATGGTGGAGGAAGGGCTGACAACTCCAATGGGCCGACCGATGGCGGCGGGCAGGGGGTGGAGGAGCCTGAGGCGGAGACAGAGAGCCGATGAGCCAGGGCGACGCCGAGGATCCGGAGGGCCAAGGCGGAGCAGATGGCGCCGGCGACCGAGGCGGAGACGTGGATCCGGAAGGCCACGGTGAAGCCGGAGCGACAGATGACTGAGGTGGAGCCGGAGGGAAGGAGCGCCTTGGAAAAAAAAAAAACAGAGCCCTGAGGGAGCGGCATGGATTATGTGGAATTTTCTAGAGGAGTGGAGTCCCGAGGCGGCGGATGGTCAACGACTGACCAAAGCGGAGTCGGAGGAACGATGGAGCCCGGTGGAGCTGGTGGACTGACGGGCCCTGGTGGAGACAAGGGAGCTAGAAGCCATGGTGGAGCCACTGGGTCGCAGGACTGAGGTTGAGCCTGGGCCTCGGAGGCTGAAGGCGGAGTCAAGGGATCCTCCAGACTCAACGCCAACGGAGCTGGAGATAGGCAGACCAGCGGCGAGCCCACGCCACAGATGGTGAGCTGAGGGTGAGCAGAGAGGCTGAAGGGATCCAGTGGAAATGGCGTTGAGCAAGGAAACAAGTCTATGAGAGGTGGTGGGAGAGGGAGGTTGGGTGGGGCATCTTGCCAATCCGACAGTACAGATGAAGATGCAGTGAAGATTATTTCAGTATCCAAGTCGATTAATAGTCCCGAGTCCAGTGTGAGCCCACCCTCAGCGGTGGTGCCATGGGCAGGGCTTTCCGTAACCCCTGCAATGTCCACAGCTGTCTCCACTGTCGCTTGTGCTGCCGGCTCTCGCACCTGGTCAGATACTTGGGGCTCAGGCTCCGGGGCAATCATCCGCTCTGTCGCTCCTGATGGCGATGGCTCAATGACCACGGCAGGCTCTGGCTCTCTGTTTGCGGTGGGCTCAGGCAGCTCCGTGCAGTGGGGTGGAAGTTGACTGGGCTCTGGGTCCGGAGTGGGGTTGGTGTCGTCATCTGCGATATCCACGGTGAACGGCGATTTACAGGACACCAGCACCCACTCAATGAAGGTGGCGATGCTCTCTCGAGGACCATCTCCAGACAACTGCGCTCGAGTGGTGGCGTTAAGTCCAACTTGATAGAATGTGCAGAGTCAGTTGTCTGGGTAGTGCGTGAGGTTGGCGAGGGCCACAAAGTGTGTAGTGTGGTCTTCAAGAGAGCGATCCCCCTGCTCCAGCAGGAGGACGGTAGGGCCGTTAATAATAAAAATAAAAACTGACAAAAACTGGAAAACAAACGAGGGGAAGATGCCGCTTAAGTAGTTTTTGTGGGTCGGTAATTCTGTCACGAGACGGTGTGGTGTGTGATCAGGCAGGACGAAGACGACGAAGAATTCCTCCCTAAGCACTTTATATCCACAACCACTAACATCCAAGCGGTCAGAACCCAACACACACACACATGGAGGTTTGTTTTTATGGTTTATGGGTTTTTATACTGAACAAACCGTATTTTCTATTGCCCTACACCAACCCTACCCCTAAACCTACCCCTTACAGGAAACTTTCTGCATTTTTAGATTTTCAAAAAAACTCATTCTGAATTATTTATAAGCCTTTTGAATTACGGGGACCCTGAAAATGTCCTCATAAATCACCTTCTTGTTGTAATACCTATGTCTTACCCATGTTATTATACTAATTTGTGTCCTCATAAACCACATAACAGGCACGCACACACACACACACACACCCACACACACACAACCAATGTGGTAACATTCACAATAACCGACCCACTCAAATCTCAGCGACAGGAACAGATATAGTGCAGATAATGAGGGGCAGACAGGTGAACACGATGAGGTGATTAACTAATAATAGGAACAGGAACAACTAAATAAGGACACAGAGGGAGAAACTACGATCAACAGTCCACAGGGGTGTGACAGGTATAAGTATATTTATGAATATATTCCCTTTGTGCTGTTTTTACACTTAACCAGGTGACTGTGTCATGTGACAAATTGATTGTTTAAATGGACTCTTGTTAGCCACAATGCATAAGTGTATTTGTGAGTTGTTTTTAATGTAAAGCCAAGTGAGAATAAAGGCTTTTTAATTTTCACTTTGCTTTCAAGTGCCTTGGAGGTAAATGCTTTTTGATGAAGAAAAAATTAGGAAATGAACAATTAAGAAATCCCGCATCCAAAGAGCACCGATTTATGGACTGTATACCCTAGTAGCATTTTTGCATAATTTTTTATTTGAGAATTACAATACATTTTGTCTTTGGTGCAGTTGTTGCAGGAGGACATCGTTTATGGTTTCAGTTTCTCAGCTCACACACACACCCACACACACACACACACTTTCCCTGATGTTTTACTTCCAGATCTTCCCTTTTCGGCTCACCCCACCACACATGAACAGCCTGAGAGAATGAGAGAACACAAGGGCCAGTTATTCTCCTCCCTGGAACCAACATTGCCATAGAGACTTGCGCTGTTTGTATTGCTCAACCTTGTTTTCAACTTTTCGTCTTTCTAAAGCCTTCAAAGGGGCTATTTTAAATGCTTAGCAAGGGGCCACCTTTTATGCATCATGTCACCGTGATATATGTGTGTTTTCCGTCCATCCTTTTCACAGGCTCGGTTACACAATGAAAGGAGGGTAAGTCCAAATTGTAATTGTCCCTAATTACATCTGATTGGGGGACAGAACTTTACGGCTGAGGATGTCCATTTATCTGAATCTTTATTCCAAAGTAGCCCAGCAGTGGTCAGGCAGGGGCCAGATTCTTTTAGAAGAGATCACAGAGTCAGTCACAACTGATTATTATCCAAGTCACATAACCCTATACCTAAATCTGTCAGAGTTAGGAAATAACTTATTAATCAGTCATACAGACTTCAAATTTAATAACTGGCACACTTCAAGTGATTTCTCATAATATCTTGACTGTAGCTGTAGGTATTGAACTATACAGCAACAATGAACGCACAACTACCTGTACTATCAACATGGATGCTCTGCAGATTTCCACAGAATTAGAACTGATCATAACAAACTTTTACACATCCACTGCCCTGATGTGTTTACTGTATGTTACATATATTGGCTAATTTAATTTCTCAGTGCCATTGAACACGTTATAATGTTTTGATCCATACGGCAGATTCCTCTCGCGCTGCAAATCTTCCTTAACATATTCCTTGTGAGTAATAAATGTGGACTATAAAGATTTAATTATTTTGGATTATACAATTTTTCAAAACATCTGATTCTCCAAAACCACACAGGTAATTTCCTTCACCTCATAGTGCTGTTTCCAGGACCAGACAGCCAGGATCTGAATAAGACACTGTTATCATCTCTGCTGGGAAGCACAAGTGCTGCTTGGAAGGTACAAGTACACAGCGCCTCCTGGAGGACGACGAGATGTGACACTTCTTCTCCAGGGTCTGACAAATCCATTTCATTTGAGTTGTTTATCTGTGAATTATAAATGGACCACACATATTCAGTAATAACCTATGACTGCCTATATGATAAGAAGGCTGTTTGTTGCTGCTTTGTGTTTTGAGTTTGAGCTCCGTCAAGTTTATTCTTTATCGTCTATTTTTTTTTTTTATCTTAAAATCAATTTTATACACAATCCTTTTTCAGTTTTATAACGTGTGTATATATCCCCTATCGTATTCTACAACCAAAACAATCAGAGCGCCTTGTTATCACGAGTTCCCCTTCAGGAACTCAAGCTGCTTCGAGATCGCTTTGGGAACGCCTCTGCGTGACCACACTCTGAAGCGCGTGTGAAATCAGTCCAGTGGCGTAGCGAGACGTCACAGGCGGGTGCGTAAGCACCAGAACAGTATAAAATCGGATCTGGCAAGGCAAACCACTTCTGCTCTTCATATGCGATCTGTGTATGTGTCTGTCCTATTTACTGTGCTGTCAGCACCAGCCATAATAAATAACACATCATGAAAAGTCTATGGCGAAGCGAACGCATCACAAACCTGTGCTCCTCCCTCCCACAGATATCTTGGCCGGTGGGGGCTACCACGATTTGGGATTTCGGAGGGATCTGAGATATTCCGCGGCTCTCTCTCAGGTTCTGACTGCAGTTTTCTTTTCTTCCCCCCGGATAGAGAGCCAGGCACTTCATCTGTCTTCCTCCTCCGAGGTGGATGTGATTAGTGTCGAGACAGAGGAGACTGTGTACTCGCCACCGCAGTCCTTCGCGTATGAGGAGCTCGTGGAGGTTTTGACTCATGCTGTAGCCAAATTAAATATTGAGTGGCCAGCCGAAAAAAAAGGACGCTCGTCCTAAAAGCAAATTAGACGGGCGTTTCCTGAGGGCTAGATCACAGCCTTCACGACGAGGCCTTCCGTTTTTCCCCGATGTCCATGCCGAGGTGTCAAGATCGTGGGGAAAAAACATATTCTTCCCATATCTATAGCCCCACAGTCTCTAATTATTCTAATATCGTGGGGCTGAATGAGAAGGGATATGGTGATGCCAATGGTGGAGCAGACGCTCGCGAGCTATCTCTACCCATCCTCAGCATCGTCCCTGAAGGCCCCGAAGCTTCCATCGAGTCTGGTTGGGAAAGCTTATACGGCGACAGGTCAGGCTGGCTCATGTTTGCACACCATGGCGGTGTTACATGTGTACCAGGCTGACCTGCTGAAGGACCTGGATGACAGGGAGGAGGGGGTATCCGACATGGTAGCTGAACTACGTCTGGCTACAGATTTGTCCCTCCGAGCCACCAAAGAAACAGCCAGAGCTATCGGCCGTTCAATGGCAGCAATGGTGGTCACGGAGTGGCATCTGTGGTTGAATCTGTCTGATATGCAGGATAAGGACAGATTCTTCCTCCTACACGCCCCGCTCTCGCCCTCTTGGCCTTTTCAGCGACGCAGTCAACACTGTCGCCGAGAGGTTTCAGGAGGTGAGAAAGCAAGCGGCGGCGTTTCAACGGCCCCAGCCGTCAAGCTCCTCACACCGCCAGTCACAAAAACAGAGCGTTACAACCCACACCCCTCCGCAAAAAGAACAGGGGTCAGGGCGACGCTCTCAGTCGATGTCCTCTAGACTGAAGACAGATCTGCGGACCATTATTTTGACGAAGAGGACCTCGACTAAATGGTTCCTGATTGCCAACATTGTCAGGTCCCTGAGGGGAGCCCCACCTGGGGAGGAAAGGATAATCTCAGTATACGGTGCCTGATCCTCCTCAGTGCCTTCACGGAGAGTCACTGATACCCCTGCCACCCTCAGTGCTTCAGTGAGCTCCGACGAGCGAAAATCACAGCTGCCGCCCGGCGACGGTACGGCACGAGAGAGCTCGCCCCCTCAAGTGAGGGTGCTTCAGCAGTCAGGTCGGTTGTTCCCTGCCGGTCATCCGTTTCAGGGCACCGAACTGGCTCCTCTAATGACACCTGAGGCCAGCCTCGAGAGGCTGGTTCCTTTAGTAGATTTTCTGGTAGCGTGGAAACTTCTTCCAAATATCTCAAAATGGGTCCTGCAGACTGTAGAGAAGGTTACAGAATCCAGTTCGGTTCGCAGGCCGCCTTTTTTCAACAGGGTCATCCCCACACTAGTGGGCCCCGATCAGGCTCTGGTAATGAAACAAGAAGTAGATACTCTCTTGAGGAAGGGGGCCATAGAACGTGTTCTGCCTCTCTCGAGAGTGTCCGGATTCTACAGCCGTCACTTCATCATTCCGAAGAAAGATGGGGGGTTGCGTCCTATTTTAGATCTGCACCTATTGAACCGCGCTATCAAACTTCTTCGTATCAATATGCCTCCACTATCAAGCAGGTCGTGTCTCAGATCAGGTTCGAGGACTGGTTTGTCACGATTGATCTAAAGGATGCATACTTCCATGTATCCATCCTTCCCACTCACAGGGAGTTCCTGAGGTTTGTTTTCGGGGGCGAAGCATACCAATATAGGGTTCTTCCCTTTGGCCTGTCACTCTCACCCCGCACTTTCACGAAGTGTGTGGATGCTGCTCTGGCTCCTCTGCGACTCCAGGGCATCCGCATACTCAATTATCGACGATTGGTTAATACTAGCTCAATCGGAGCAGATGGCGGCTCGGCATTGAGATGTCGTCCTCGCCCATATGAGAGAGCTGGGGTTAAGACTAAATGCCAAGAAGAGTGTTCTTTCTCCACTACAGAGAATCACTTATTTAGGCGTGGTGTGGGACTCAACCTCGATGCAGGCACGTCTGTCTCCTGCTCAAATCGAGTCAATCCTCACAACAGTCACAAGGGTAAGAGAAGGCCAGTCACTCACTATCAAACAGTTTCAGAGGCTGTTGGGCCTGATGGCAGCAGCGTCCAACGTGATACCTTTTGGCCTGCTGTACATGAGACCCTTGCAGTGGTGGCTCAGAACCAAAGGATTTTCCCTGAGGGGGAATCCGCTTCGCATGATCAAGGTCACGCGGCGAGGCTTACATGCTTAGACATGGGAAGAAACTTGGTGTTTTTGTGGAGAACTGGCGCGGTCATGAGTGGCCGCTCTGCCCAGGGTCTGTGGGAAGGCCATCATCTCTTTTGGCACATCAACTGCCTGGAGATGCTGGCCGTGTTTCGAGCTCTGACACACTTACTTCTAAAGGAAAACAGACCTGAGGGGGTATCATGTGCTTGTCCGCACAGACAACATTTCGGTGGTCTCCTACATCAATCGGCAGTTCACGCCCCTTGTACAAGCTGGCGCGCCAGATCCTTCTGTGAGCTCAGGGGAAGCTCCTTTCTCTAAGAGCAGTTTACATCCCTGGGTATCTAAATCAGGGGGCAGATATCCTGTCGAGACAGGGGCTGAGGCCCGGGGGATGGAGGCTCCACCCCGAGGTGGTGGAGCTCATTTGGAGGGAATTTGGCCAGGCGGAAGTGGATCTATTTGCGTCGCAAGAAACGACACACTGTCCGCTCTGTTTCTCCCTCACGCATCCAGCTCCAATGGGGCTGGATGCCATGGTGCAGACGTGGCCGAGGCTTTGTCTGTACGCCTTTCCTCTGATTTTTCTGCTCCTGGGAGTTCTGGAGAGAGTATGCCGGGATGGGGTCCGTCTGCTGCTAGCAGCCCCGTTCTGGCCGGCCCGAGTATGGTTCTCGGACTTGGTGTCCCTCCTCGACGGCTCTCCGCTGGAGATTCCGATCAGGAGGGACCTCCTCTCTCAGGCGGGGGGCGCCATTCTTCACCCCTGCCCTGAGTTATGGAAGCTGTGGGTGTGGCCCCTGAGGGGGCACAGCTCCTAGCATCTGGTCTCTCAACTGAGGTTGTTGAGATTATACTCCAGTCCAGAGCTCCCGCCACTAGGAAACAGTACACCTTGAAGTGGAAACTTTTCGCTTCATGGTGCGGACAGCGACTGCAGGACCCAGTCAACTGCCCAATTGGTACAGTTCTAGAGTTTCTGCAGGAGCGATTCTCCGCAGGGTTATCTCCCTCCACTCTGAAGGTATACGTGGCGGCCTTAGCTGCTTACCACGCCCTTCTGGGTGGTCAATCATTGGGTAGACACCCACTTGTCACTCGTTTCCTCCATGGCACCCTGAGGCTGAGGCCAGTACAGCGCACTAAGGTGCCCTCGTGGGACCTGGCTGTGGTTCTGGAGGGCTTATGCAATGCCCCCTTTGAACACATAGAAGAAGTTTCGGTCAAGTTGCTCAGGCTCAAGACCATCTTTCTCCTCGCTATTTCCTCACTAAAAAGGATTGGGGATCTTCAGGCATTTTCTGTTTCGTGCCTGGAATTTGCTCAAGGCATGTTTAGGGCATTCCTTTACCCGAGGGCCGGGTATGTCCCTAAGGTGCCCACTTCTTCACCAGGGCCCATAGTACTTCAGGTATTCTGTCCTCCTCCGTTCCAGGAAGTAGGCCAAGAAAGGCTTAATCTGCTCTGTCCAGTTCTAGCACTGGACGCTTAGGCACACAGAGCTGCCCCGTGGCGTAAGGCAGATCAGCTGTTTGTTTGTTTTGGTCCGCCAAAGAAAGGATCTCCGGCGACCAAGCAGACCATGAGTAGGTGGGTGGTCGAGGCCATCTCACTAGCTTACGAGTCCTCTGGCCTCCCATCTCCTTTGGGGGTCAGAGCGCACTCGACCAGGTGTATGGCGGCCTCCAAGGCTTTCAACTTGGGTGTGGCCTTGCAGGACATTTGTGCTGCGGCGGGCTGGTCCTCTCCGCACACTTTTGTCTGCTTTTACAACCTAGACCTGGCATCTACCACAGGTTTCCAAGTTCTCTTTTCGTGATGTGCTCGTAAGATACACACACAGGCAGGGACTTGGTAGTATGGCGCAGTGCATATTCTCGCGTTCCCAAAGCGCCTCGACGCAGCTCGAGTTCCTGAAGGGGAACGTCTCTAGATTACATATGTAACCATGGTTCCCAGAAGGGAAAGAGACTTTGCTTCTCTATGCCATACTCCGCATCCCTGCAGCGCTACTTCACCAAGTCGGGTTTTGCGCTCTGCCGATGCGTTGTATCTTTTCTGGGTGCTTTACTCACCTCCGCCCTTGCCACTCGCTACTCCATTGGGCTGTTTTGACATGTGCTTCGACTCGTCACGCAGAGGCGTTCCCCAAAGCGATCGCGACGCAGCGTCTCGTTCCCTCGGGGACCCTGGTTACATAGTAACCTAGAATGTTTTATTTTGATTTTCCGAATCTGCTATTAGCATATAGCTCGTTAGCATCGCTAGCGTGGTTGCTGCTAATCTTGCTTACATTGCTAATACTCTAATCACACACATTACCATTGTTTTACTCACTGTTTACTTGCTCTAATGGCAGATGTGTGTCTACCTTTGACTGCAGGTGAGGACACGTTCGAGCTGCACTCGGTGACCTACACAAGTCCGTGGTAAGTTACAGTGCACTTTCTGTCCCCCCACCTCTACTCCGTGTGTTTCTCTGCACAGGCCCGGTGCACCCAGGACGCGATCTTCCCAGATGTCCTTCACTCCGACGCCGGGACACCACGGACCCTGGGTGCAGCCGCAGCGGAAGACGCGAGCCAGGCCCCGGGCGACGACCTCTCCACCACTTCTGGTCTTTGAGATCTCCACCCGGAACCGCTTCGCTCCCCTCCGCGAGACGGAACGCGACGCTGTGATCGTCGGAGACTCCATCGTCCGGCACGTCCGTGCTACGTTAGCTGAAGGTAAAGTGCACACTCACTGTTTCCCTGGTGCTCGTGTTCTCGATGTTTCTGCGCAGATACCCGCGATCCTGAAGGGCGACGAGAGCCCCGGAGCAGTCGTGCTTCACGCCGGGGTTAACGACACCAAGCTGCGGCAGACGGAGACACTGAAGAGAGACTTCAGGAGCCTGATCGAGACGGTGCGCCGCACATCGCCCGCGACGACGATCATCGTGTCAGGACCGCTTCCCACGTATCGACGAGGACACGAAAGGTTCAGTAGACTTTTTGTCATGGTGTAAAGAACAGAAACTGCTCTTTGTTAATAATTGGAATCTTTTCTGGGAGCGTCCTAGGCTTTTTCTTGCTGATGGCCTGCACCCCAGCAGAGTCAGAGTGGAACTCCTGTCAGACAATATCTCCAGGATGCTATGCTCCATATGACTAGTAAGTCAAATCTCAAATAACTGCCCTGATGACTTTTGTTCTACCTGCTACTTGTGCTGTACAATCTATAAAGACTGTGTCTGTTCCCCGAATAGTGAGGTCAAAATATTAATTTAATGCAGGATCTAGAAAAATCTGATCGTGATTAAACCAGAAAAATGTAAAATAAATGAACAAAAACAATTTCTAAGGTTTGGGCTCCTAAACATTAGATCACTCTCACCCAAAGCAGTTATTGTAAATGAAATGATCACAGATAATAGTTTTGATGTACTCTGCTTGACTGAAACCTGGCTAAAACCTAATGATTATATTGGTCTAAATGAGTCTACTCCACCAAGCTACTGTTATAAGCATGAGCCCCGTCAGACTGGTCGTGGCGGCGGTGTTGCAACAATATATAGTGATATTCTCAATGTTACTCAGAAGACAGGACACAGGTTTAACTCATTCGAAATACTTATGCTTAATGTTACATTGTCAGATATGCAAAATAAATCTATCGTTTCTCTTGCTCTGGCTACTGTGTATAGATCACCAGGGCCGTATACAGATTTCCTATAATAATTATCAGATTTCCTCTCAGACCTGTTGGTAACTGTTGATAAAGCGCTAATTGTCTGAGATTTTAACATTCACGTTGATAATACAAATGATGCATTAGGACTTGCGTTTACTGACCTAATAAACTCTTTTGGAGTCAAGCAAAACGTCACTCATCGTTTTAATCATACGCTAGATTTAATTATATCGCATGGAATTGATCTTTACTGATATATATATCTTACCTCAAAGTGATGATGTTACTGACCATTTCCTTGTATCGTGCATGCTGCGTATTACTGATATTAACTATATGGCTTCGCGTTATCATCCGGGCAGAACTATTGTTCCAGCCACCAAAGACCGATTCACAAATAACCTGCCTGATTTATCTCAACTGCTCTGTGTACCAATAAGTACACATGAACTAGACGAAATGACTAGCAACATGGGCACTATCTTCTCTAATACATTATAAGCTGTTGCCCCCATCAAATTGAAAAAGGTTAGAGAAAAACTTGCTGTGCTATGGTACAACAGTAATACCCATTTTCTTAAGAAAGAAACTCGTAGTCTTGAGTGTAAATGGAGAAAAACTAACTTGGAATTTTTTAGAATTGCGTGGAAAAACAGTGTGTCCAGCTATAGACAGGCTCTAAAAGCTGCCAGGTCCGAGCATATCCACAAACTCATAGAAAATAACCAAAAAAATCCAAGGTTTTTATTTAGCACAGTGGCTATTAACAAATAACCAGACTCCACCCGATCTAAATATTCACTTACAGTTTAATAGTAATGACTTTATGATTTTCTTCACTGATAAAATAGATAACATCATAATTACAATAGCAAATGTAGATTCTACAGCTTATAATACTTTAGCTTCATTCATTGCACCAAAAGATAAAATGCAGTGCTTTACATCTATAGGACAGGAAGAGCTAAATAAACTTATCACTGCATCTAAACAACAACATGCCTGTTAGATCCTGTACCCACGAAATTACTGAAAGAGTTGTTACCTGTAGTAGAAGAAACGCTTCTCAATATTATTAACTCATCTTTGTCTTTATGTCACGTCCCAAAACCATTCAAGCTGGCGGTTATTTAGCCTCTTATTAAGAAACCACAACTAGTTCCTAGTGAACTGGCAAATTACAGACCTATCTCAAATCTTTCTTTTATGTCTAAATTTTTAGAAAAAGTTGTGTCTGCTCAATTTGTCAGGGAAGAGGCTGGATTCTGGTGCGGGTTCAACAGAGGCTTTATTGTACATAAATTATCACCGTGTGTCTTCGCGGACAGTTAGTGTGGACGTGAAATCCCCAACCACACAGATGGGTGGATAGCAGAGGCTGGAACAAGCCGCAACAGCGGCAGTGGAGACGAAGCCGGAGGAGCAGCTCGCTAATCCGAGCGAAAGGCTAAGCAGCCCAACAACGAGACCGCAGAGTCCCAGGGTAGGCGGATGCCGGAGGAAGCCCACGGATTCCTGAACGCAAAGCGAGGTGTTGAAAATAAACAAGCAGCTACGAGCTGGAGCCTGGCGAGACAGGACAGGACTGGTAAGTGATACTAACACCGACAGTCAGAGCAAGGAAACAATCACAACAATCTGACAAAAAACAAAGAAACATGAGTAGCTATAAGGGGAAGCTAATGAGCTAACCAGAACCAAGTGCATCAACATGTGTGTTGGGACCTCCTAGAGGTCCAAATCTTGATGTTTTTTCTGAGGAAGCCCGTTTTTGTTTACCCATCCAATGCAATATCAAACACTCAGAATCACATAGCCATTTGAAACCCATTTTACTACTCTAATGTGTTCAATTTTGAAGTGAAACAAAAGTAGGGCGGAAATGGATTGGATCATGACTAGTGCCTGTTCTGTACAAGAATGTGAGCTTGCTAGAACAACAGGCCTACCTATATCAGTTATAGTGTAATAGGAGAATCATTTATTGAGCACTTATTCAATTTTGATTTAAGATTAACATTTAGAATAACGTGCACTGATGAATCATTCAGAATAAGGCCAGGAGCTTCCATAAAGTAGCCTCATAGCATCCATTTAGACTTAACCCTCAATGTCTACGCAAACACATCAGGAGTGCCAATCAATCTGATGGCTTTGAAAATGAAACCGGTTTTCTGGAACATTCAGTTCCAATGAGAGATACAGTTCAAGCATCTACAGCGAGATGCCACGCTGGCAGCCAATGAAAACCCAGAACATGCAAATTGCATTCAAAATATTCCACAAGACACGGGCGCACGTGTCACCTTGCTAATAGAATGCACCGACCACCAGCGTTTAAACCGGGGGAGGAGGAGGAGGAGAAGGAGAGGGAGGGGCTTTATTTGTAACGACAACACTGGCATGTATGCCCGGGTCCGAGCAGCTCACGATCGTGCATCTGCTCAGTTGCGCCTTGCCAATGTGGTACTGCAGCAACCGCGCTGTCAGCAGATATACAGAGGGGAGGGGGGCGATCTGCGGAGGGGTGGGGTGGATAGCGCAGAAAGTGGCGTGATGGGGCAAGAAAAAGATAAATAATTTAACATCCCCTTGGCGAAAAGAAGAGCTTTCTGGAGCATCGAGGCGAGTGGTGGCGCGGACGGCAATGAGAACTGGCGATAGATGGCTCGTTCAAGAGCGATTCGTTCGTTTTGCGTGTGTCACGTGACAAATGCGACTCGGAACTCGCAAGGTGAACAAATCGTTTGTTTCCTCACAATGTACTGCATTAATGACTTTTTAATCATTTTTAAAAAATGCTTGAAAATATAACATTTTAATTAAACTCAGCTCAAATGAACGGAGTGACTTATAAAGATGAGATCCAGTTCAATAAAATGACCGATATTCCAAAGCGAACAGATTGAACACACACTGAAACAGTAATGCAGACACATAGTGCGGGATCCATCTGGCCGACCCTTTACCAGCGGGGCACCACAAAGACTGCCCCCTAAATTCGCATTTCCTGCATCCCAACATAAGGAGTGACTCGATCCGCATGCATGGGTCTGCCCGCAAAGGCATGCACTAAAAGCAGCGATGTCTTGATATCATAATAATCATAATCATAAGATATCAAAATCAAGCCCAAAGAGAATAACATATGTTAACCTATAAGCCAAACCATCGTAATGACCCCGCAACAGATGCATTAATGATGCAAAGGTGCAAAAGGAAGAATAAAGGCTTTCGTGCGATGATTACCTGCCGTCAGTGCGCGTAGCCTTGAGTTAGGCAAGCCTGGAAGTGTCGACCTGCGGAAGAGAGAGGCAAAACAGAGAGAAGGTGGGTGGAAACCAGAATGAGAGCGAGATGAGAGGAGAAACAGAAGGGGGAGGGGATGAAAAGATGAGTCAGAGGAAGATGCTGAGAATTAGAGAGGAGAGGAGGAGAGAAAGAGGAGGATGAGTAGGTCAAGGCGACTGATTAATAAGCAGGAACGAGGGACCCGAGAAGAGGAGGGGAGACTACAAACACAGGGTGCTGCAATGTTCCTCTGTGACTGCTGGTAAAAATAGATGGAGGAATTGGGTAGAAAGAAGCCTGACTAAAATCCTCCAGTGTTGGTAGGGAATGCAAAGCTTATGATGAATATTAAAATTATTCTAAAGTAATAAAGCACCGACTTTAGGTTACACGCATGGTCCACATTAAAAGGATATTTCTATTTCATTTGAACCTGGAAATAAATAGTGTTTGAAGGCTTAAAAATGTCAAACAACGACAAAGGTTATGCTGTCAAATATTATATATTTTTGCAAAACAATAATCTTATAATGTCAACATTTCATCAAAATTATTTTATTTCTATTTATTATAATATATTCTAATGATAGGCCTATTATTGTTTTCTTAATAATGTTCCTGTATTTTATATTTATCTTTAAAATACAAAGGTGGTGTTTTTTTTTTAAATCCTTTATGATAAATGTTTTCCCGCTCTAAAACCTCTCTCTGGATGTTCAGATTTGTTACCCGGTAGCCAAAAAAACCTAATAACTACACTTCAAGCTTCTTTCTGGTAGCAAACACCCACTTTTTTTTTTTTTTTTACAATCCAGTACATTTCCAATGGATAAAATTAAGCTCTGTCCTACATTTTTCCCTTGTTGAATATAGTAATAGGTTTCATTAGAAGTCAAATGCATTG